>CM077085.1:192482365-192840008 GCA_039513925.1 Platanthera zijinensis | reverse complement strand
AATCATGTCTACCCAAAATTACGTCGGTCCTGCAACTGTGATTGGTACATATCCATTGAATACAAGGTTGCTAACGAAACTACTTACGGATACCGACACGGATTCCAATTTCTAATTATTACAGATATCTCACCTTACCCGAGTAGCATGCTCTAGATCCAATGGAGCTATGTCACATACATTTCTGCACCTATGGACACTGCTCTTTCACAAAGGAATCCTATATTAACTTTCGATTTGATTGAGTAGAAGAAGTAGTTTGCGCTATGGGGGGCGTGCAGGTATAAAGGTGCTTGCGCAGCCTATCGCTCAACAACCTTGAGTATCGGGGTAGGTGAGGGGGTTTGGGTGCCAGGATGGCAGAGGAGGGATGGGTGAGGGATTGGTTGATGAAATCTAAGAGGGGAGGCAAACCGGTCATGTCTACTGCACGAAGGGCTCAAGGTTGGTGGGTGTGGGGATTAGCAATAGGGGCTGAGTTTGACCTTCTCGATGTCGATCGGTTAAACAGACCTAAAGTACATGAGAGTTACTGGTGGCATAGAGGGAGGAAATCTTTGGCTATATGCCAGAAAGACTAAAAATGCTCATAAATTGACCGTCAAGTCCGGGAACTCTGAATGGTGGTGTGACTAGGCATTGCCAGGATACCGAGAATGTGCCCTGAGTGCACGAAAAGTTTGGTCACTGAGGCATTCGTTTGTGATATCTTGAAATGTGCGGGAGTGCACTTTCCTATGATATATCTATGTGATAATGTTATACCTGCAGGGAATGAATACCGCTACCCCGGGAATGGGGTAGGGTCGTTATAAATTGGTCAGCTGAATGCTGACAGTTGGCATGTTTGCTGCCCTTGCGGTGGATTGTCCCTGTGCAGGTACTGGAGAGACGAGCGGGAAATAGCAAGATGAAGCCCTGGTTGCTATGCCAGCCCTCGAAGGCCAAGCGAAGTTTATTGCTTTCATGTGTGGCTGGCCTGCGTGCCAATGTCTGTAATCCACATCCTGTAAAGATTAAATGTAAGGCCATAAGGCCAGAACAGTTTTAACTGCTGTTGACTGTCGCTGGGCGATAGTGGCTATCGCTGGGCGATAGTAACTTTTTGTGTATTTTGTAATAATCATTCCATATTAATATAGTGGGCATTTCTATAATACTTGTGTTCAAATTTATAACCCTGAAGCTACTGCTAGAATTCTCTGAGTTAGGAATTGTGTAATTTTAATATTAATATGTAATCCCGTGCCTGTTTGTGGAATATGGTGTGGGTCCCCCGCCGGACCCTCGTTTATATTTCATGCGATGGACAGAGGTGTTACAAATGGTGTCGGGAAGAGATTTCTGCTAGCGAAAGACATCGCTCCATTTCGATCAGGCAGATTGCCAATTTTGCCAAAATGACGAGAGAGCCCCTCCTTTCCACACGGGCAGTTTTGGCGACCCAGGCAAGGTACCGGAGGCGTTTGTAAGTGGTGGAGGTCGCCGGCGGCGGCAGAGGCTGACGGAGAGGGCGGCGACTGCTGGAGGCGGTTGTGACCGCCGCCAGTGACCGCGTGAGCGGGCGCGTTGCTCGCGCGGCGTGGCCCTACGGCGCGGGGTGCTCACGAGTGGGATTACCTGGCCCCGTTGGCTCATTTGTGTGTCTTTGGTCGAGCTCCCCGTTTAACTTAGAAGGACGAGCCCAAAAATGTTTATCCTTGTTCCCTTGTCTTAGGAGTCACGGACCTAGAATTGGCTCAATGTGCGTGCGTCACAAGTCATTTTTGTTTGCGGCGTGAAATGTCCCCTTGGCCGGACCTTGATGTTGGCGTAGAATCCTCGAAAGCGCTCGTGTATGTATTGACAACGAAGGTTTTGCGGGGGATACCTGGATGGCGATGCCCGTAGTTAACTACTTATGATATGCCCCTGTTGATGTGTGGCATCTATAACGCGTTGTAGAGACGTTCTCCCACTTTGTGCTCTGCGGCTGCGTTGGTGTGGGGTGCGCTGCTTTGCATACTTTTACTCGAGCACGGCGATGTGTGCTAGCATGTGTGGTTGTCGCTAAAATTTTCACGTTTGTGGCAAGTTCTTATGACGTGAAGCGATATCCTGCCCCCCTGCTTCGATATCGTGGAGGACCATCGGCTTGTTGTTAACCTGAAGACGTGAATGGACATGGCGCCTATTTTCAACTTGGCAACTTGAGTGATTCATTCTCCTTTCATATCAGGAGCCGAGACAGAGTTTTCTAGATGCGGAGGTCGTCATCGTGTCCGTGCCTTGGGATGTTGAAATGGAGTGAGCTTCCGCATTTTACAGGACACCAGGAGTCCTGGGCCTTAGAGTGGAGCGAGGTCGGACAACTGAGCGGAACCTTCAGATGATGGATACAAAGTTAGGATTGCGGCGGCTACATGCGTCTAACTCTGCCTTGTATTTGGCTGAGGTTTTAACGTGTCCCTAAGGTTATGGGGGCATTCTGCTCCCCGAGTGGGCGTTGTCATGAAGCGACGGGGAGGAAGTCGATTGCGTCTGTGTTGCATGCAAGCTTGGCTTTATCGCTAGTATATTGTCCTTGTCATTTTCTTTGCTTTGTGTTGACCTTGCGACCTCCTACGAGTGGTGGCCTTGGGCAGTGAAGTCCTTGTTATAGTCATCAGGCGGGGGTCTCAACAATTGCCGAACAATTCTTTATTGTTGTCCGCGTTGTAATGACTTGTTGTCGTGACATGTGTTGGTGCGGCCTGAGAGATCTGATACTTTTATGTTCATTATTCGTTGTGCACTATTGCTAGTGGTTGTCGTTAAGCGTTAGCGTCAAGAGCTTCTTATGGAGGACATTTCCCCCTTGCCTTGGTAGTGTGGATGGACTCGGGGATCTATTTGTTTCGGGAGACGGCAATGGACCTTGGCTTGTGCGCGCTTTGAGAGTTCCTGGGATTTTGTGAGGAGACTTTGCTTACTTTCGCCAAGGGAGGACCGGAGTCCGTCCGTGTGGTGGTAGAGAAGAGCCTTTGTTCGGTTACTCTTTAGGAGGAACTAAGCCCGTCCAAAGGGAGGTGGAGTAGCTAAAGAACCTTTGTTCGATTGTTCTTTGGGAGAACCGAGGTTCGTCCAAGAGGAGGCGGTAATGAAATTTTTTTGCTTGATTGCACTTTGGGAGAACCTGGGTTGTCTGAAAGAAGGAGGCATAGAACCTTTTTTCGCTCGAGCTTTAGGAGAACCAGGGTTTGTCCGAAAGGAGATGGAATGGAACTTTTGTTCGATCGTACTTTAAGAGAACCGGTGTTCTTCCGAAAGGGGGTGACGTAGAACCTTTGTTCGATCATGCTTTGGGAGAATTGGGGTTCGTCTGAAAGGAGGTGGCGTAGAAATTTTTTCAATCATGCTTTGGGAGAACCGGGGTTCTTACGAAAGAAGGTGGCGTAGACCTTTGTTCGATAGGGCATTGGGAGAACTGGGGTTCATCCGAGAGGAGACGACAAAGAACCTGTGTCCATCTTGCATGGGAGGTGCAGACAGACTTAGAGGCGAGGTGTCATATATAGTAGGAGAAGAATGCTCAGCAACATTGGGGCATGAAGCCCTTGCAACACGTGAGCGGATGCTCAGCAGCATGGAGGCATGAAGCCCTAGCAGCGTGGGGGCATGAAGCCCTTGCAGCGCGGGAGCGGGTACTCAGCAGCGCGGGGGCATAGAGACTAGTAGACCGGGAGTATATGCTCAACAACGCGGGGGAATGAATCCCTAGCTGCGCGGGAGCAGATGCTCAACAGTGTGGGGGCATGAAGCCCTAGCAGCGCTGGAGCGGATGCTCAACATCACAAGAGTATGAAGCCCAAGCAGCGTGGAGCGGATGCTCAGCAACACGGGGGTATAAAGCCCTAGAAGCGCGGGAGAGGATGTTCAGCAGTGAGAGGAATTAAAGCCCTAGCAGTGCGGGATCATATGCTCATCAGCGCGGGGGCATGAAGCCTTAGTAGTGCGGGAGCGGATGCTCAACAGCATGGGAGAATGAAGCCCTAGTAGCACCAGAGCGAATGCTCAGCAGCGCGGGGGAATGAAGCCCTAGTAGTGTGGGAGCGAATGCTCAGTAGTACGGGGGCATGAAGCCCTAGCAACATGGGGGAGGATGCTTAGCAGTACGAGGGCTTGAAGCCCTTGCAGTGCGGGAGAGGGTCCTCAGCAGCACGAGGGTATGAAGCGCTTATAGAGCGGGAGAGGGTCCTCAATAACGCGGGGCATGAAGCTTTAGCAATGCGGGAGCGGATGCTCAGCAATGCGGGAGCGGATGCTCAGCAATGCGAGGGCATAAAGCCCTAGTAGCGCGGGAGTGGATGCTTAGCACCGCAGGGGTAGAATCCCTAGCAGCATGGGATCGGATGGTCTGTATGTAACACCTCCATCCATCACAAAGAATATAACAGAAGGTTCGGTCGGGGCACCACGCCATATTCCACGGACCTTCAGTGGAGTTACGCATTGAAACCAAAACATTCACGTATCCCAACTCATAGTGCATTCTAGCAGAAGTATTTTAATTTCTTAGAACCCAAACATAGGAATGTCCACTGACCACAACATAGTAATGATATTCAAAATACAGAAAATGTTTTGGCCTTAAGGCCTTACAACTTGAAAGTATCTAGTGTCAACCGAATCCACCTATGGGGGCGGGGAATAGGTGTCATGCAGTCTTTTGCGGAATTAAATTAACCTGCACAAGTAAGCAAACAGAACACAGAAAATACACAAAGAATTATAGTGGTTCCCCGATTTGGGTACGTCCACTTTCCCCTACGACCTATCTCCCACCAAGGGACGACTCGGTCACTTCTTCAAACGGATTGAAATCCAATCCTCACACTAGGAGGAACGCTCCCTAACTACGGAAGGAACCCTTCCAACAACGGAGTCACAACTCCTCCACAATGGGTTGCACCCAACCCTTACAAATAGGAATGAAAATTCCTTTACAACCAAATTGAAAGTAAATAAAAATACAAACAATGCTTTATGGAGATTCTGATGTCCTTCTTCGTTCGTTGAAGCTTGCACCAAAATTACGAAGAGTCCACTACCAGATTTCTCATTTGGAATGGATCTTGTCAAGATCGGCGGCGACAAGTAAGTGCGGCAGCGATGCTTTGTAGATCTAAACTTCTTGACGAAGCAAGCTAGATCTTCGAACGATCTCAGTCGGATCAACCGTCTAAACCGATTCCGAAGGGAGAACAAGTCTCGTTCAACGAATCGGAAGACAAGAGATCTCGAGAGAGATACGTGAGACCGGTTGCTTGCCTCGGTGCTATCATTGGAGGATCAGAGAAGAACTGAGATCAGCGGCGGCGACGACCTTGCGAGCGGTGACAAGTGTTCAACGATTTCTGCGATCGGCTAGGCCACAACCGGCTTCTTTCGTATTTCCGTGAATGTATATATCAAGAGTTTCAAAATACGCGTATATTTATACCAGGAGCCAACCCTAATAACCGTTGTGGGGCCCACGAGGAAAAGCCCTAGCCTCGGCTGAAACAGCGCACGCGGCTTAGTTCAGTCCAGCGAGCGGAGAAAATTTGCCTAAGGCAAAATCGGCGGAGTCCTTTGTGATTCCCGTCGATGTCGGCGGGAATCACTCACGACTCCCGTCGATTCTGCCTTGGAAGAATTTCCGTTTGAAGTCGGCGGGAATCACTAACGACTCCCGTCGAAATCGGCGGGAATCACTAACGACTCCCGTTGAAGTCGGCGGGAATCACTAGAGATTCTTGTCGATTTTAACTTGGAAGAATTTGTCATCTTCCTTCTTTTGAAAACTTGGTCTTTGACCCATCCTTGCTCCTTCTTCTGCTCTTAATCTACCTTGACCCTGTACTTGAAAATAAGTACACTCCAATAGAGAGAGAACACGTGAATCAACACACTGATCTACACAATGAGGGATTACGTTGCGCAGACCCGTGTATATTGACCCTACACACCTGACATTGGTGTGTACTTAGCATGGAATAGCTGCAAGCACAACTTGATAAAATTGTCAAATACATTGTCAATTCAACTTAGCTTGTTCAGGGGTTCTTCAAATCAGGTCTATTGTGGATGCAATATCCAACAATCTCCCCTATTTGAAGAAGCCTAAAACCCTACAAGCTAAGGTGAATAGAACAGATGGAATTGGAAATCATAAAATGAAAGTTCAGTTGAGTGTGGATTTCATTACCATTTTCTTGAGAGCAAACATAGCCTTAGCCGAGTTGATCTCCCCCTATCTGATAGCAAACATAGCCTTTGTGGCCTACTTAGCACCACCTTAGCCTTGGCCGAGTTAATCTCCCCCCTTTTCGGCTTCTGCAAACCTGGGACTGTATTTGGAGCAAAACGCTCCCCCTCAGGTCATGCATCCATGCCCGATCGTGAGTTCCTAGCAGACGCTTCCTCTTGATCCAAGAGCCTTGAGCCTTTCAGTCTTTAATCTTCAAGGTTCAGCATGCCGAATTCAGATTTGAATAAATTGAACTTGGCCTCGTCTAGTGGCTTCGTGAAGATATCTGTCATCTGCTTATCCGTGGGGACATAACAGAGAGATATATCTTTGTTCTCCACATGCTACCGAATGAAGTGGTAGCGCACTTCAATATGCTTTGTTTTGCTGTGCGACACGGGATTGTTCGCAATTGCAATTGCACTCGAGGAGTCGCAATACATGGGAACTTCTCTGAACTGCAAGTCATAATCTTCAAGTTGATTTCTGATCCATAGAAGTTGTGCACAACACCTGCCTGCTGAGATGTACTCAGATTCAGCCGTAGAGGTTGCAACACAATTCTACTTTTACTGATCCTCCACGATATAAGGCTTCTTTGAGGAATTGGCACGTCCCGGAAGTGCTTTTCCTATCATCCCTGCTTCCTATAAAGTCAGCATCTGAAAAGCCTATCAGCTCGACATCATTGTTTCTTGGGTACCACGGGCCAAGATTTGGTGTACCTTTAAGGTATCTAAGAATCCGCTTTGCAGCGACATAATGAGATTCCTTAGTGTTCACCTGATATCTGGCACAAACGCATGTGGAAAATGTAATATCCGGTCTATTAGCAGTAAGTAGAGCAGGGATCCAATTATGCTTCTGTACTTGGTTTCATTAAAAGGTTTCCTTTCTCATCCTTGTCTAGAGACACAGTGGATCCCATTAGAGTCCTCATAGAGGTTGCACTCTCCATTCCGAATTTCTGGAGGAGTTCATTTGTGAACTTCGTCTGAAGAAATGAAAAATTTCATCCTCAGACTGTTTCACTTGATGTCCCAAGAAATACTTCAGCTCTCCCATGCTGCTCATTTCAAACTTCCCTTGCATAAGTTTGGAAAACTTCTTGCACAGGTTGTTGTTTGTTGAGCCGAATATTATGTCATTGACATAGATTTGCACCAGCAAAATCTTGCCTTTGACTTCCCTAAGAAAAAATGTCTTATCTATTTTTTCCTCTCGAGAACTTGTTCTCAAGAAGAAAACTAGACAGAGTCTCATACCAAGCTCGAGGAGCTTGTTTTAAGACATATAATGCTTTATTAAGAAAGTAAATATGATCAGGAGTGTAGGATTAACAAAACCTGGGGGTTGCACGACATATACTTCCTCTTTTAAATTTCATTCAGGAAAGCAGACTTCACGTCCATCTGATAGACAGTGAATCCTTTGTGAGAGGCATATGCCAGGAACAACCTGATCGCCTTGAGTCTTGCAACTGGTGCAAAGGTTTGGTCGAAGTCAATCCTCCTCCTGTCTGTAACCTTGAGCCACCAGTCTGGCCTTGTTCTTGATGATGACACCGTGTTCATCCAGTTTGTTTTTGAAGATCCACTTAGTGCGATCACATTCTGTTTCTTTGGTCTAGGAACTAGCGTCCAGACGTCACATCGTTCGAATTGATGCAGTTCATCTTGCATTGCCAATATCCACGACACATCTTTGTTCGCTTCGTTGAACTTCTTTGGCTCAACCTGTGATAGAAAACTAAGGTGCAGAATCTCGTTAATTATACCTCTGCGAGTTCTGACACCGTCCCGAGGATCTCCTATGATCTGATCTCTTGGGTGATCCCTCATGTGTTTGAGCTCTAAGAGTCTGGCATCTGGATCTTCTACAGCTTCTCGGTCTCCTCCCTCTTCTGGGAGAACCTCCCCATCCTTAGCGTCATCTTCTCCAGTTGGTGTTGAGGTGGAGACCTTGACGTACTTGGGAGCTTCATTTTTAACAGTCTCATTTAGAGTTAGCTGTTCAATCCTTGCACCTGTATCTTCAAGAATGCCACTGGAAGAATTGCTGTGAAGAAGGCTTCCTTCATCAAATACAACATTAATTAGACTCTTCTACCACTAGGGTTTTCTTATTGAAAACGTATATGCCAGACTATGGCTACTATAGCCCACGAAGATGCCTTCGAAGCATTTTTCTCTGAATTTAGTACGTGGGTACTTCCCATTATCGAGTACATAGCATCTGCAGCCAAAAATCCTTAGATAGGACATGGTTGGTTTCCTACCTTTCAGTAGCTCATAAGGCGTCTTACGATGGTTCTTGTTGATCAAGGCTCGATTTTGCACGTGACAAGCTGTATTGACAGCCTCTGTCTAGAAGTACTCTGGAAGAGAAGCGTCATTCAACATTGTCGTACATGCTTCAATGAGCGTTCTATTCCTCCTCTCCGCAACTCCGTTTTGCTGAGGAGTACGTGGGGAGGAAAACTCATGAAAGATACCATGTTCTTCACAGAATTCTGTCATAGCCCCAGACTCGAATTCTGTTCCATGGTCACTTCTGATTTTGACCACGGAGCAGTTAAGTTCGTTCTGAATCTGCTTGACAAAATTAGTGAAGATGTCAAACGTATCTGACTTTCATTTCAAGAAGAACACCCACGTAAAACGAGAGTGATCATCAACAATCACTAGCGTATATGATTTGCCTCCTAAGCTATAAACTTGCACTAGACCGAACAAGTCCATATGCAGAAGATAAAGACATCTGGAAGAGTCTTTGTCTGCAATGCCTTAAAGGTAGCCCGAGTCTGTTTGCCCTTCTGGCATGCAGGACAAGGGCTATCTATGATGCACTTAATAGTAGGGGCATCCCTTACTAAATTCTTGGAAAACAACATATTAATAGTTTTGAAATTAATATGTGCTAATCTTTGTGCCATTATTCACAGAGAGATGCACTGTCTTTTTTTACTAGGCAAACGGGGGTAGAAGAGTCTATGCTAAGAAAATCTAAGCAAAAAATATTTCTGCTCCTAATGCCAGTTAATGCCGTCTTTGAAGAGGCACACGATATTATCAAGCACTTTTCCTTGCAGAACTTAACGTCGTATCCTTTATCACACAACTGGCTTACACTGATCAGGTTATGGTTTAAACCTTCAACATAGGCCACGTCTGTGATAGAGAACACACCGTTGGATATCATATAATAACCCTTGGTGACTCTCGATCTGATCCTCCAAAGATGACTTTGGGTCCATTTTCGACTGGGGAGTAATCACGCAACATGCTTCTTGTCCCGGTCATATGTCGGGAACATCCACTGTCCAAGTACCAGATTGGCGTTTTGGTGGCCTTTGGACATACCTGCAAAACAGAATTAGTTTCCCTTAGAAACCCAATCGGACTTGGGTCCTAGATTCCTTGTCAGCACACTCTGCCTCGGTTGGTTAACCCTACGAGTGGTCGGCCTCGCATTGCTAACATAAGGAGTCTCATTGTATCTTGGATTAAACCAGCAATCCATGGCAAAGTGACCAATTTTGCCACAACACAAACAATCAAACCTGTTGTACCGTTTCCTAGGCTCATGCTTCACCCTAGGAATGGTGGGTCCAGCCGGGGCCTTGGATCTGGAGGTGGAGGCATCATGATGACAACAGTCACACGATTTCTTCACTTCCAGTTCCTTCTGTATAACAGGATTGGCCTTTGGTTCCTGCTTCCTATTATGGCCGCTAAAGAATTGGCCATAATTCTCCACTTGGATTTCCTCATAAGGTGCCTTGAAGACATTCTCACCGTAGTTGCGGGGGAAGGTCCAACCATCATACCGGCTCTTGGGCTTTTCAACCAAGGGCTGGAAGAAGTGGTCATAGGTTGACTCAAAGTCATGCTCATTGCATGAAAAGCTAGGCTTTCTGAATGAAACAGGACCGAGTGGGTCCTTTCCCTTTTCTGCAGCAGAGGCCTTCTTAGTAGCCATATTTTTCCTCTGATTTCTGTTTCTTCTGGATGATTTACTAGGCATGGCCACATGCCCTAAGTCAGTCCCCTTAGACTGAGCAGAGAATACATCAACCAGAGAAGAACGGTCTTGGGCATAAAGAAGCTTTTGACAATCTTCCTCTCAGCCACAAGCTGTTCTTCCAGCTTGTTCATTTCTTTCTGCTTTTGGTCAAGGAGCCTTAGAGAATCTGAGTGATCAGAAGTCAGGTCCAGGTGTTCCTGTCGGAGAGAAATCAAGCTAGTGATCTCTTCTCTTAGGGACACACCCTCATCCTTAAGGAATTTGACTTCCTTTTTCTGAGCCCTCAATATCTTTCGGCACTCTTCGAAAGTATTGAGCAGAAGCTCATACTTTTCGAGGAGTTCAGCTTCACGAGAAGATGGACTGTCCTCGTGATCATCTTCAGGAGACTCAGAGTCAGAGTTAGAGTCAGAGAGGGGGGTGCAATCTTTTACCTTCCCAGTAAATGGGGGACAGTCTCCATCTGAGTCGGAGTGACCCATTAGCCCGAAGTAGGCTTCCTCATCATCACTTGAGTCTGAAGAATCAGATTCACTCAGTGTCTTTGGCTTTTTAGCAATGTAGCTCCTCTCCTTCTTCTTATCTCTAGAGGACTTGTGCTCCTCTCCTTTCCCCTTACCTCTTTTGCTTTGGTGGCAGTCAGCAATGACGTGGCCTGGCTTATTGCATCCAAAGCAGATATGTCAGCAGAATGATGTTTGTTCTATTTAGACTCATACCTGTCAGAAGATTAATTCTTCTTCTGATGTCTGGAGGAGGAGCCATCCTTTTTTCTCTGATTCCTCAGCTTGAGGAACTTCTTGAACTCTCGAGTGATGAAAGAGAATTCTTCTTCAGATAGCTCTGAGCCGGATGAGCATGGCTCAGAGTCTTCTTCCTCAGCCTTTCTTCGAGAGCGGGAAGAAGCTGCACCCTTGCCTTTCCTTGAGCTATTAGCTTTCAGGGCCACTGTCTTTTCTTTGGCTGCAGCCTTATCGGCCTCCTCTTTAGCTTTTCTGGTGTTCAGCTGAAGCTCGTAGGACATTAGCTTCCCAAACAGAATCTGGGGATCAGTTTTTGCCAGCTTGCCAAACTCTCTGATGGCGCAGATCTTGGTGTCCATTCCTTTTAGACAGAGATCATTTTGTCATTTAGTTCACCATCGGTGAACACTCTGCCATAACCCTTCAGGGCATTAACGATCTTCAGGAAGTTTTTGAATGTCACTGTGATTTCTTCCTTGGGACCTTGCTTGAAGGCCTCATACTTCTGGTTCAGAAGGGATCTTCGATCATCCCTTTCTTCATCTATGCCCTCCATTAGAATGATCAGGCAGTGCCAGATGTCCTTGGCAGTCCTGCAGTTGCTAAAATTCTGCATCATTGAATCATCGACGGCGCTCACTAAAATGTTTTGAGCTTTCTTGTCTAGGCCGACAAGCACCATTTCATCCTTATCCATTTCGGAGAGCCTCTTGGGCACCATCCTGGTCGGATCAATGGTAGAGGCCTTAGTGGGGATATGAGGGCCCTCCTCCACTATCATGAAGAGTCGGGGATCGACTGCTTCCATGTAGAACCTGATCCTTTCCTTCCAGACGGGAAAATTTAGCTTGGTGCATACTGGAATCTTTCCTGTATACTTGAGTCCGTCCATGCCTGAAATCTTCTTTCTTCTTGACACTAGACACAGGATCTTACTCAAGGTGTTAACCTTATTGATGAGTAACCTCCCTCTAATACCACTTGAAAGTATCTAGTGCCAACCTAATCCACCTATGGGGGGGGGGAATAGTTGTCGTACAGTCTTTTGCGGAATTAAATTAACCTGCACAAGTAAGCAAACAGAACTCAGAAAAAACACAAAGAATTATAGTGGTTCCCCGATTTGGGTACATCCACTTTCCCCCTACGACCTATCTCCAGCCAAGGGACGACTCGGTCACTTCTTCAAACGGATTGAAATCCAATCCTCACACTAGGAGCAACGCTCCCCTAACTACGGAAGGAACCCTTCCAACAACGGAGTCACAACTCCTCCACAATGGATTGTACCCAACCCTTACAAATAGGAATGAAAATTCCTTTACAACCAAATTGAAAGTAAATAAAAATAAAAACAATGCTTTATGGAGATTTCGATGTTCGTCTTTGTTCGTTGAAGCTTGCACGAAAAGTACGAAGAGCCCACTACCGGATTTCTCACTTGGAATGGATCTTGTCAAGATCGGCGGCGGCAAGTAAGTGTTGCGGCAATGCTTTGTAGATCCAAACTTCTTGACGAAGCAAGCTAGATCTTCGAACGATCTCAGTCGGATCAACCGTCTAAACTGATTCGGAAGGGAGAACAAGCCTCGTTCAACGAATCGGAAGACAAGAGATCTCGAGAGAGATACGTGAGATTGGCTGCTTGCCTCGGTGCTGTCGTCGGAGAATCAGAGAAGAACTGAGATCAGCAGCGGCGACGACCTTGCGAGCGGTGACAAGCGTTCGGCGATTTTCGCGATTGGCTAGGTCATAATCGGCTTCTTTCGTATTTCCGTGAATGTATATCTCAAGAGTTTCAAAATACGCATATATTTATACCAGGAGCCAACCCAAATAACCATTGTGGGGCCCACGAGGAAAAGCCCTAGCCCCGGCTGAAACAGCGCACGGCGGCTTGGTTCGGTCCAGCGAGCGGAGAAAATTTGCCTAAGGCAAAATCGGCGGGAGTCGTTGGTGATTCCCGTCGATGTTGGCGGGAATCACTCACGACTCCCGTCGATTCTGCCTTGGCAGAATTTCCGTTTGAAATCTGCCAGCCGGAAGAAGTCGGCGGGAGTCATTATTGATTCCCGTCGAAGTCGGCAGGAATCACTAACGACTCCCGTCGAAGTCGGCAGGAATCACTAACGACTCCCGTCGAAGTCGGCGGGAATCACTAGCGATTCCCGTCGATTTTGACTTGGAAGAATTTGTCTTCTTCTTTCATTTGAAAACTTGGTCTTTGACCCATCCTTGCTCCTTCTGCTCTTAATCTACCTTGACCCTGTACTTGAAAATAAGTATACTCCAATAGAGAGAGCACACGTGAATCAACACACTGATCTACACAACGAGGGATTACGTTGCGCAGACCCGTGTATATTGACCCACTGCACCCTAACATTGGTGTGTACTTAGCATGGAATAGCTGCAAGCACAACTTGATAGAATTGTCAAATACATTGTCAATTAAACTTAGCTTGTTCAGGGGGTTTCTTCAAATCAGGTCTATTGTGGATGTAATACCTAACACAACTATTCTTTTTAAAAATGTATATTCCACGCATCGGCACACAGCCCGGCCAAACATGAAAATAGTAAACTATTCGTCTTTGGGCCTTCAAGGGCCAACCAACGCAGCATAGGACTTCAGCCTGCTACTTTCCACTTGGCTCTCTAGCACCTACACTATCACGACCCACCAAAATATGGCAAAATAAAGTAACGGTTGTCATTAGCTAACTAAATTATTACGACCCCATACCTCACTCGGAGTGGCGGTTCTCCTTCCCTGCAAACAACAAAATATAACTCTTTTGGCATCAGAACGTGTAATTAAGCACCATTCACCACAGACATTGGCATGATTGGTCACATGCCCCATGCACTCTAGGAACTTATTCGGTGTACCGGATTTCCTAGGGTCCTACCACCATCTACAGTCCCAGACTTGATGGTCCAAACATGAGCATTTATGGTCACCCGGCTTAAAGCCATGAACCTCCCCTATGCCCCTGACCACACCAGTTACTTTAGGTTGTCTATTCAAGCGACATAGAGAAGGAATAGATCGGCCCTTTCCCGTTGCTCAAACTGTCGTGTCAACACCGAAATCCATGGCGAATGACACTATGCGGGTCGGCTTCTCCTTTCCCGTATACATAACCAAGTTATGTCTAATACTGGCTCTCATGGACACAGCTGGGCTCTTCAGGCTCAACAGCTTTCATTGCCACCCACCTTGTCCCCAGGACCTGGGCTCGCAACCATCACAATACTGACGGGCTCTCACCACCACCACAGTTGGGCTCTTTAGGCTATCAACTCAATCATTTGGCCCCCAAGTCTCCAAGAGATAGGCCCGCAACACAAGCTATCTGGGAGCTACCATCATTGATAGCACTATCGTCGTGCGGTAGGGGACATAATTCATTTCTTCCCCCAATTTGGGTGTTTTCCTAAAGACCAGCTCCAATACTTTCACTGCAGCATCCTGCACACACCCTAACCCCAAAAACTACACGTTTATCAATAGAGTCTTCTCTGACATGCAAATCAATCATCACCAATCTAGACTAATCTGTCCGGATGGAATTCACACATCATGCATATTCCGTACTTCGATTCTGGATTCTATATGCAAGTTCTATTAGAGATCACAGCGATTTACCCGTTGGAAACCACCCTTTTCTTCACCCATTGGTGAGGGGTTCCATGCAATTATGCAAATTGAGAACTTCACTAGTCCAAGGAGAAAGGTCGTTACCCTTGTCGATTGCTTAGGAGCCATAATCTTGCACTTGATCTAGATGGAAATGATCACCATAGCTTCCTCTCTATGGATTTGGCTTCGACTCGCAAATCTGACCACAAGAACTCCTTCATAACAGGGCTGGATCAACCTTGCCCTTTGCTCTCCTAGCCTTCTAATTCTTCTTCCTCAGGATTCAAGAGAGAGAGAGAGAAAGAAAGAGACAAAATAAGAAAGAATTCTCATCAAAGGCTACCACCGCGCGGTACCTTGATACTGTCGCGCGTTAGCTCAAGCGGTGGCCGCTTGGCCCAATCAGCATCGCTCTGCCACTCAAAAACTGCCTCAACCTTATTTGAAATGTGGCAAGCTACCGCCAGCGTTACCGCTACCGTCGGGCGGTACCATCCAGAGTCAAAGGTTGATTAAATTCATGGGCTACCACCGCGCGATATCATGTTATTGCATCGCGATACCTACCATAGACGTTGGTCCATTAAAATCACCTGGCTACTGGCAGCGCTAGCACTACCGCTTGGCAGTAACTTCCAGTGACCAACTACCTGTTTTCAAGAAATTTGGGGAATTACAATTCTCCCCTTCATTAAGAGATTTCGTCCTGAAATCCACACTTAACACGAAACAACACAGAAGTACAAAACATATCAAATCTACCTCAACAGAATAGCTCAGGGTATAACACCCATTTTTTCGGTTTAAAGGTTTTGGTGGTTTTGGAAACTACCGCGCGGCGGTAGGTAGGTATCGCCCGGCAATAGCTATTTTTCGTCGTGTGCGTCGAGACAAAGGCTTCAAGATGAAAGCGTCGAGATGAAAGATTTGAGTGGATACGCTGCGGAGGTAGCACTATCGCTGGCAGTAGCAAGGAGGTCTATAGAGACTGGCGGGTCTTGAGCTAGTGCGGTGCGGTAGGTATCTACCGCCCGACGATAGCGGGCGGAAACATTTTTGTAACTAGTGATTTTCGACCGTCCGATCTTCTTAGATATTGATTGTATGGCCAATAATCCTCCATCCATCAGCCTTAAGTAGGGCTGAGGGGCTCTTTCCTCACATTTTTCTCATCTTTGAGTGAGAGTTAGGGTTCGAGAGAGGGAGAGTATGGAGGAGGAAGAAGATACATCATCCGCCATTGACGAAGCTTCAGAGCTCCTTTCGTAGATCTGAGGCCGGATTCGTGGAGAGGGCTTGAAGGCGCACACTTTCATATGTGCAAATCAAGATATCCATGGCTAGGAAGTGGAGTCATAAGATAATGACATTTCTCCTCCCAGCTTTTAGGATGCGTGCACGACATCCGTTTTGTTTATGTTTTTACTCAAGCATTTAGGCACCAGATCTCTCAAATGAGAGGGGTTCAGGTCGTCATTGTTCAAGAAGAACCACTGGGTCGATTGAGTTAATCCCCGACATGTTGTTGCACTAGAAATTTGCTCTGTTAGTGGATTAGGCAATGTGGGTGAAGCTGTATTCGCGGCTGGTGGTCCGATTCGGAGATGTTGCATGACGTACTCTATATGGATTTTGCTAGAAATCTGATTGCGACGAAGATGTCACTTGCGTGCCCTCTTTTTCATGTGAGAACGAATGATGATTTAGGGAGGAAATGATGTGATTGTTTAATGATAAGCGAAGGCGTGGCATTGTCTTTGTAGTCGGCTGGCTCGCCCGTGATGTTGCAAGTCATGTGTGGAGAGTGTCCCGGCAAGACAAGTCCCCTTATGTGGAAATTAATGAGAACGCCAAGATTTTGGACAAGCCCGGGTGATGAATCCCACGAGCGGGTAAGGTCAAGCAAGGGTTCTTAGCATCAGATTGTTTCTGTGATGGAACTGACATGAGAGTTAGGGCTTGTAGGAAAGCCTGGGTATTGAGACTCAAGAGCGGGTAGGGCCTATGCAAGAATTCTGTGTTACAACTTGAACACCGATGGGTGAAATTATAAGTACCCGTGTAAATGATGTGATGTGTTAATGCATGTTGATGTGTTAGAATTATAGGCGCTATTGGGTACCTCTGGTGAAACCCATGTTTGCATACATATAGCATTATAGGCACCTTTTATTTAAATGCTCAACATAGAAACGTGTTTGATGTATGAGGCACCCAAACCTATTGTTTTCTATGTTCAATTATGTTTATTTACATATGCATTTGAATTGCTGACCTGCAGGGTTATATAGTGCCTTGGGGTCTGCTAGGGATGACCAGAAGGAGATGTGTTGGTTATACAGTTGAGGTCAGCCTTTGCTGACCCACATTACAACAAATTTTTATAGGGCAAGGATCGCAAGCTAGAGCAAGCTCGCTTGCCAAAAAGGCCTAAGCCTCAAGAAATGTACCCTTTTCTATTAGTTTGTGAATAGTTGAATGTTATTTTCTGTGCACTGTAATCTGGCTTGCATGCCGAGGTAGCCTAGGAGTGCTAAGGCACTTTGCTATGTTGGGTGTTCTGTAGTTTTGGACATCTATATGTTGTGAGGCCTTAAGGCCATCTCGGACTCCTTTGGTTGTGGATAACTTCTAGTCCTGTTGTGTGTTTCCTCTATCATGTTTTTTTATTTTTGAGATGGGTAGTACTTTTATATAACTTTATAATATTATAGTTGTGGCGTCTATATGTTGTGGGGCCTCGGTCGGACCCATATTATGTAACGGCCTCCCCAGCCCACGACTCGAAAGGACGACCGCCGCACCCCCAACACCACACTCGAAATTGTTCAGCCTCAAATGGTCTGCAAACCATGCACCCCAACCCCTCTCCAGGTTCGCATGTGTGTTGTTAGAGGTCGTAGCCTCCCTTTGATGAGGAAAAGACAAGTTAAGCACCCATACGAGGACTTCCCGGGAGGTCACCCATCCCAGGAATACTCCACCCCGAACACGTTTATCCATGAAATACTTCCGCATCCCATCTCCAATTGAGATGTAGCTTAATTGGTTCAATTGCAAAAGCACTTCATAGAAAAGCGTGCTCGGGCTGGAGTAGTCCTAGGATGGGTGACCTCCTAGGAAGTCCTCGTAGGGGAACTTAACTTGAATTTCCCTCATCGAAGGGAGGTTGCGGCCTCCAACAACCTTCTTGTGGGCCTGGAGAGGGGTTGGGGTGTGTAACACCCCTATCCGTCACATAGCATATAGCAGTAGGTCCGGCCGGGGCCCGACGCCATATACTACGGACAGACCGGTTGGTTACGCGTTGAAACCACACAACCAATCAGAGCGTCCTACACAACACCTAGCGGAAGCAATTTAATTAAGTTGCAAGAGATAAGAACCCTGCCACAGAGCATGAATGTCCACTATAACCCAGGAATGAGTACATACACAAAGAGTTCACGGCCTTAAGGCCTTACAAAAATGTTCGCTTAACAAAATAGCGTCTTTCATACATCGGCACGCAGGCCGGCCATATATGAATATGAAAAAGCTAATAACTACGCCTTCGAGGGCTGGCGCTGCAACTTGGGCTTTAGCCCGCTATTTGCCGCTTGGCTCCGCAGCAGCACCTGTAGAAACAACCCACCCAAGAGGTGGCAATACAAAAGGGCAACGGTCAACAAGAGCTGACCAAATTATAACGACCCCGTCCCGTTTCTCGGGACGGCGGTGCTCCTTCCCTGCATATAAAACTATCATAGCAATTCTATAGAGTATTCTATTCGCCACAAGTGTCGGCACGCACGGCCGCACACTCCGTGCTCTCAGGGCACTAATCGGTGAACCCGGTCCGGACCCAGTCCGACACCGCGATTCCACCACCATCCCTCGGATGGCAACACACGTGAGCATTTAGCCCTTTCAGCCGAAGCCTAGGCTCGTTTCCAGCCCCCGGGAAGTCCCATGTACTTTAGGTCGCTTCTACCAAGACCACTTGGAATGGGTAGAGTTCCACCCGCCCGTTGCTCACTTCACCACGGCCATTTAGCCATCGGTGCGGGCCAAGTTTCTCCTCATTCCCACAATCGATCAAAACACGCACATAACCCCGTTATGTACCGATTTGCCCTCCAAGGCAACATCGCGGCGGCAATGCGATTCCGCCCAAGCTTTCCGGGTGCGCCTCGAGGTTAACCCCCAAGGATCCCTGTATGCAATCTACCGCGTAGAATTTTCGGAAAACTAAATCCAACGGCGCGGAGTCTTCTCCGGCCATGCAATGCAACATCACCGATCCGGGTTAAACCCGAATAGGCTTCACACACAATGCCTACACCCGTACTCCGATTCCGGGCTCTAACAACGGGGACTTTACATATCTACCCGAAGGGATTCCGCGCCTCAACGCTCACTCGCGAGAGGGGGATTTCCCTATGCATAGAAAGAAGGGCGACTACACATGCCCTATGAAGAGGATCGTTACCCTCGCATTTTTCCGCGGCGCCATGAAGATGTAGTCGGATGGAAAGCTTCGCCTCGCCCTTGCCTTCGAGGATCCGGACTCGGATCGCGAATCGGTGCTCCAAGACTCCTCCGGCGGCCGGATCTTGGGCTCCTCCTTCCTCTTGCTCTCCCTTCTCTCTAAACACTTAGAGAGAGAGTGGACCAAAGAAAAGTGAGGATTCAAAGCCCTAATCCCGGCTAATAACTCCCCAGGAGCAGCCCCCACCGTCGGATCCAGATCCAAGGGAACGAACGGCCGAGATTAGATCCAAAACCCCAAAAACTGGGCCGAACACGGCTTGACACACGGCCGTGTGTCTGGCCGTGTAGCTCATTCGCCGATCGACACGGCTCCTGACACGGCCGTGTGCCATGGGCCGTGTTACCTGGAGCTTCAGGACGATCGTCGGGCTTCCAGAACACGGCTTCGAACACAGCCGTGTTCGAGGCCGTGTGCCCCACACACGGCTTGAGACACGGCAGTGTGTCTCAGGCCGTGTACCTCTCTGACTCGAGACAGCACAAAACACAAATAAATCCCTGAACACGGGTTGGCACACGGCCGTGTGCCTGGCCGTGTGCCCCTGTTCAGATCTCCAAAAGAGCCGTTTGATCGCCCCGCGATCATCTCCGAGGTTGGGGTCTTACAACTCCCTCCCCCTTAAGAGAATTTCGTCCCGAAATTAAGAACAGAGACTACACAAAAACAAAACAAATCGAGTACCTGAGGGGAACAACTCGGGGTACTCCTCGCGCATTGTCTGCTCTCGCTCCCAAGAGAGCTCCTCGCGCCCGCAGTTATCCCAACGGACCTTCACCATTTTGATTTCCTTGTTCCGAAGCCGCTTGACTTCAAAATCCTCAATAGATATGGGCTTGACTTTCGTTGTCAACCCTTCCTCAACCGGTACTTGATCAGCCGCGATCACCTGCGAAGGCTCTTGCACCGCCTTCCGCAACACAGAAATGTGGAACACATCATGTAATCCACTCAACTCCACTGATAGCTTCAAACGGTATGCCGCTTCGCCGACTCGCTCCAGGACCTCAAACGGCCCAAGGTATCTCGGACTCAACTTTTTCAAGCGTCGAATCCGTGAGACACCCTTGAACGGCTTGATCTTCAAGTACACCCAATCGCCTACCGCGAACTCCACGTTCCGGTGCTTGGCATTGTAGTACTTCGCCTGCCGGTCCTGAGCAATCAACAAGCGCTCCCGAATGATCCGCACTAACGAGGTAGCACTCTCCACCTCCTGCTTCTTGTACAACCTTGCCTCACCCGCTTCAAGCCACGATAACGGCGTGCGACACTTCCTACCATACAGGGCCTCGAAGGGCGCCATTTGTATACTCGCTTGGTAGCTGTTGTTGTACGCGAACTCCACCAAATAAAGATGGTCTTCCCAATGCTTCCCGAAGTCTAGAACGCACATGCGGAGCATGTCCTCCATCGTTCTATTAACTCTCTCGGTCTGCCCATCCGTCTGCGGATGGAAAGCTGTACTGAACTTTAACTTTGTTCCCAACATCTGCTGCACCAACCTCCAATCATTTGACGTGAACCGCCCATCGCGATCACTCACAATGCTACGAGGCACACCATGCAGCCTAACAATATTGTCAACGTACAACTTTGCCAATTTCTCCACTGGATCATCCTTCCTATGCAGAATGAAATGCGAGACCTTAGTTAGCCGATCCACGATCACCCAGATGGCGTCGTTCCCCTTCTGTGACCTTGGCAACCCGTGTACAAAGTCCATAGATATATCGTCGAATTTCCACTCCGGTATAGGCAAGGACTTCAGAAATCCTCCCGGCTTTTGGCACTCCGCCTTCACCAAGGCGCATGTTTGGCATTTGGCCACATACAACGCCACATCTTTCTTAAGCCCCGGCCACCAAAACAACTTCTTGAGATCACGATACATCTTCGTGCTCCCTGGGTGGATTGAGTACTTGGTATGATGAGCCTCGTACATCAACTCCGCCCGGAGGTTGCCCCCACTTGGGACGCACAAACGATGATCCTTCCTTAATAACCCATCTTCTACCGAGAACTGGGAATTTGACCCATCCGAAGCGGCCTCCAAAAGCTCCTTCATGGAATCATCCAACTCCAATGCCTGCCGAACCCGGTCAGCCAGGTCATACTGCACCTCTGTCCAGTTTAACATTGCTTTGGCGCTCGTCTGCTTGTCAACGCAACAGATCTCAAGCTCCTCCAACTCCCGCACTAGCCGCTCATCATGCACCGACAACCAGTTGGCTCGGGCGGGAGCCCTGCGGCTCAGCGCATCCGCAACTGCGTTGCCCTTCCCGGGTACATAATGTATTTTGAAGGTGTAGTCCCCCAGGAACTCCATCCACCTCCTCTGCCTCATATTGAGATCCTTTTGATCCAACAAGTATTTTAGGCTCTTGTGATCGGTGTATATATCGACCCTTACTCCGTATAGGTAGTGCCTCCACAACTTGAGTGCAAATATCACGGCCGCCAACTCCAAGTCGTGCACCGGATAATTTCTTTCATGCACCTTTAGCTGACGCGATCCATACGCTATCACGCTACCATGCTGCAACAACACGCAGCCCAAACCGCTACCCGAAGCGTCGCTATACACCTCAAAGCCCTCGGTCCCACTCGGCGAACTAAGCACTGGCGCCGTGGTCAAACGCCTCTTCAGCTCCTCAAAAGCTTGCACGCACTCTTGCGTCCACAAGAATTTCTGATCCTTCCTTGTCAACTTCGTGAGAGGTAAGGCTACCCGCGAGAAGTTCTCTACGAAGCGCCTGTAATATCTGGCAAGCCCGAGAAAACTACGGACTTCCGCGACAGAAGATAACGCAGGCCACTCCCGTATCGCAACAATCTTCGCCGGATCCACCGCTATACCTTCCCCACTCACTATATGACCCAGGAATGCTACCGAAGGTAGCCAGAACTCGCACTTGGAGAACTTTGCGTAAAGCTCATTCCTCCTCAGAGTCTCCAACACCAAATGCAAATGCTTGAAGTGGTCTTCTTCGCACTGCGAGTACACCAAAATATCGTCAATAAAGACGATCACGAAACGATCCAGGAAATCTCTGAACGTCCTGTTCATCAGATCCATAAACACCGATGACGCATTCGTCAGTCCAAACGGCATGACCGTGAACTCGAAATGCCCATACCTCGTACTGAACGCCGTCTTTGGGATATCACATTCCCTGATCCTCAGCTGATAGTACCCCGACTTCAAGTCCAACTTGGAGTATACAGATGATCCGACTAACTGATCAAAGAGATCATCAATCCTCGGGATCGGATACTTGTTCTTTTCCGTCAACTTGTTCAATTCCCTGTAGTCTATGCACAACTGCATACTACCGTCCTTCTTTTTAACGAAGAGGACCGGTGCGCTCCAAGGCGACGAACTTGGACGCACATAACCTTGCTCCATCAGTTCCTCCAACTGAACCTTCAGCTCTGCCATCTCCTTTGGCGCCAACCTATAAGGAGCACGTGACACGGGTTTGGCACCCGGCACGAGCTCGATCGTAAAATCAATCTCTCGCTGCGGTGGGGCTCCAGGAAGGCTATCCGGGAACACATCGGGGTATTCGCAAACCACGGGGATGCTATCCAACGGGGACTTTGGCTCCACAGCCCCCACTATCGCAAAGAACAGCTCTGCACCAGCACGAACCGCCTTCACCACCTGAAGAGCAGACATTAATGTCTTGCTCGACCCCTTAAGCCCCTCGAAAGTAGTCTCCCGCCCTACACCCAGCTTGACCTCCTTACGGTCGCAATCGATCCAAGCCTTCTGCTCTGACAGCCAATCCATTCCAAAGATAACATCGAACTCTACCAACGGCAATAATGACGCTAGCAAGTCGAACTCTTGGCTCCCTATGTGAACCTTCACGGCGCACACCCTGTCCGCACGCATCGAGCACCCGTTTGGTAGCAACACATCTAGCTTGTCCTTTGCCATCGAAGAAGGGACTCCGATGCGCGATATAAACTGTTCGGACAAGAAAGAATGCGAAGCACCAGTGTCGAATAGTGCTCGTGCCGGACTATCGCTAATCAACACAAAACCTAAGCAAAAGACATTAGCTTAACAAGCAATAGGTAATAGTATTCTCAAGTCAACTTGCATAAATTAACTCATACCTGTCACCACATCCGCTTGCTTGATGGCCTCCTGCTGGCCCAAGTTGTAGACTCTAGGCTGAGTCGGAGCATAGTGGGACGCGGTCGACTCCACCGCTTTGCCCTTTTCCTCATATGTGGCTCCTTGCTTCCTTTCGGACTTCGCTCGTCCACTCCAGCAGTCACGGGCAAAGTGCCCCGGCTTTCCACACGTGAAGCAAGCGCCCGGGGTCCGATGGGTAGTTGCCCCCGAGGCACCTGCAGAAGAAGCTGGACCCGATGTCTTAGCCTTCTTGAAGAATTTACAGTAGCCCGACTTCGATGTAGTCGGCGCCTTGAACTCTGATTTCTTGCCACCGGATTCCCTTTCTTTCTTTGCTTGCACGTTTCTCATATCCTTCTCCAAGGACCGGGCCGAACTGACCAGGGTCATGAAACCCTGCGTCTTGGGCCCCGACAGCAGCAACCTCAAATCATCCCTTAGCCCTTCATAAAAGCGGCTTGTCTTGCGCTCCTCGTCGGCGAAGGTAGCGCCGGCATATCTCCCCAGCCGAGTAAACTCGTGGAGGTATTCATCAACGGTGCTATCACCCTGCACCAACTTCTGGAATTCGCTCTCTAGCGCAATCCTCTGCGCCGAGGGGAGGTATCGAGCCATAAATAGTCTCGCAAACTCCTCCATCGGGACTTCGGCCAATGGCCTTCCCCTCAACTGATGCAGCTCTAGGCCCTCCCACCACAGTCTTGCATCCCCATCCAAAAGGAACGTCGCTATAGTGGTCTTCTGCCACTCTTCAGTTTGCGTCGCAGTCATCACCCTGTTGACCCTTGAGAGCCAATCCTCTGCTTGGGTCGGGGTTTCTGCTCCCGTGAACACTGGTGGGTGAAAGCCCATGACGTGCTTCAGTTGTCTTTCAGTTGCTCTCCGCGGCAACTCTGGTTCCACCACAACTTGCTCAACCCTCCTTCGCTCTGCCGCCTGAAGCGGTACCTGTTCCACAGCAGGAGCAGGCTGCTGCACCTGCCTTGCAGGCTGCGCATTTATCATTGCCATGACCGCTTCTGCCACCAACCTAATGGTCTCAGCAGACAAAGGTGTTGCAGGCGCATCGCTTGGCGCACTGCTCGCCTCAGAACCTGGCCGTTCAGACGGCCCAGCGCCACTTCTGGTCACCTAAAATCGTGCAAAACACCGATAAGCGACCCAAAAATTACTGTAAACAGCAATTATAGGAACACGCAGGTTCCTCAATCATGTGTATTTTCATTCCTAAGTGGACATTCATGGGTTCTTTTCATATTATAACGATGACGCACACAATGTGCTCACCACCCCTTAAAGTGAATTCGTCCACGAATTCATTTAAGCTTGGCCGAAACCAGAAGTCTGATACCAATTTGTAACACCCCTATCCGTCACATAGCATATAGCAGTAGGTCCGGCCGGGGCCCGACGCCATATACTACGGACAGACCGGTTGGTTACGCGTTGAAACCACACAACCAATCAGAGCGTCCTACACAACACCTAGCGGAAGCAATTTAATTAAGTTGCAAGAGATAAGAACCCTGCCACAGAGCATGAATGTCCACTATAACCCAGGAATGAGTACATACACAAAGAGTTCACGGCCTTAAGGCCTTACAAAAATGTTCGCTTAACAAAATAGCGTCTTTCATACATCAGCACGCAGGCCGGCCATACATGAATATGAAAAAGCTAATAACTACGCCTTCGAGGGCTGGCGCTGCAACTTGGGCTTTAGCCCGCTATTTGCCGCTTGGCTCCGCAGCAGCACCTGTAGAAACAACCCACCCAAGAGGTGGCAATACAAAAGGGCAACGGTCAGCAAGAGCTGACCAAATTATAACGACCCCGTCCCGTTTCTCGGGACGGCGGTGCTCCTTCCCTGCATATAAAACTATCATAGCAATTCTATAGAGTATTCTATTCGCCACAAGTGTCGGCACGCACGGCCGCACACTCCGTGCTCTCAGGGCACTAATCGGTGAACCCGGTCCGGACCCAGTCCGACACCGCGATTCCACCACCATCCCTCGGATGGTAACACACGTGAGCATTTAGCCCTTTCAGCCGAAGCCTAGGCTCGTTTCCAGCCCCCCGGGAAGTCCCATGTACTTTAGGTCGCTTCTACCGAGACCACTTGGAATGGGTAGAGTTCCACCCGCCCGTTGCTCACTTCACCACGGCCATTTAGCCATCGGTGCGGGCCAAGTTTCTCCTCATTCCCACAATCGATCAAAACACGCACATAACCCCGTTATGTACCGATTTGCCCTCCAAGGCAACATCGCGGCGGCAATGCGATTCCGCCCAAGCTTTCCGGGTGCGCCTCGAGGTTAACCCCCAAGGATCCCTGTATGCAATCTACCGCGTAGAATTTTCGGAAAACTAAATCCAACGGTGCGGAGTCTTCTCCGGCCATGCAATGCAACATCACCGATCCGGGTTAAACCCGAATAGGCTTCACACACAATGCCTACACCCGTACTCCGATTCCGGGCTCTAACAACGGGGACTTTACATATCTACCCGAAGGGATTCCGCGCCTCAACGCTCACTCGCGAGAGGGGGATTTCCCTATGCATAGAAAGAAGGGCGACTACACATGCCCTATGAAGAGGATCGTTACCCTCGCATTTTTTCGCGGCGCCATGAAGATGTAGTCGGATGGAAAGCTTCGCCTCGCCCTTGCCTTCGAGGATCCGGACTCGGATCGCAAATCGGTGCTCCAAGACTCCTCCGGCGGCCGGATCTTGGGCTCCTCCTTCCTCTTGCTCTCCCTTCTCTCTAAACACTTAGAGAGAGAGTGGACCAAAGAAAAGTGAGGATTCAAAGCCCTAATCCCGGCTAATAACTCCCCAGGAGCAGCCCCCACCGTCGGATCCAGATCCAAGGGAACGAACGGCCGAGATTAGATCCAAAACCCCAAAAACTGGGCCGAACACGGCTTGACACACGGCCGTGTGTCTGGCCGTGTAGCTCATTCGCCGATCGACACGGCTCCTGACACGGCCGTGTGCCACGGGCCGTATTACCTGGAGCTTCAGGACGATCGTCGGGCTTCCAGAACATGGCTTCGAACACAGCCGTGTTCGAGGCCGTGTGCCCCACACACGGCTTGAGACACGGCCGTGTGTCTCAGGTCGTGTACCTCTCTGACTCGAGACAGCACAAAACACAAATAAATCCCTGAACACGGGTTGGCACACGGCCGTGTGCCTGGCCGTGTGCCCCTGTTCAGATCTCCAAAAGAGCCGTTTGATCGCCCCGCGATCATCTCCGAGGTTGGGGTCTTACAGGGTGCATGGTCTGTAGACTATTTGAGGTTGAACCCTTTCGAGCGTGGGTGTTGGGGGTGTCAGCGGTTGTCCTTTCGAGCCGTGGGTTGGGGAGGCCATTACAAAAAGTGCACTTTTTGTAATGGCCTCCCCAGCAATCAGCTCGAAAGGACGATCATCGGCACCCCCAACATCCATCTCGAAAGGGTTCAGCCTCAACTGGTTTGCAGATCATGCATCCGCAACCCGTCTCCGGTCCACTGACGGATTGTTGGAAGCTGCGGCCTCCCTTTGATGAGGGAAAGTTAAGTTAAGCGGGTAGCATGGGGACTTCCCAGGAGGTCACCCATCCCAAAATGACTCCAGCCCGAGCATGCTTAACTATGAAGTTCTTTTACAATTCAATTGGTGATGAGATGTGACAATACTTCATAGTTAAGCATGCTCGGGCTGGATTAGTCCTGGGATGGGTGACCTCCTGGGAAGTCCTCGTATGGGCGCTTGTAAATAAAATATAAAGTACTTTCGCATCACATCACCAACTGAACTGCAGCTCTGTTGGTGATGAGATGTGAAAGTACTCCTCCCCAGCCCATGGCTCGAAAGGACGACCATCAGAACCCCCGGCACCACGCTCGAAAGGATTCAGCCTCAAATAGTCTACAGACCATGCACCCTAGTCTCTATCCATAAGCGGGTTGTTGGAGGCCGCAACCTCCCTTCGATGAGGGAAAGTCAAGTTAAGCTCCCATACGAGGACTTTCCAGGAGGTCACCCATCCCAGGATTACTCCAGCCCGAGCACGCTTAACTATGAAGTACTTTCGTATTTCATCACCAATTGAGCTGCAGCTCAATTGGTGATGAGAAGTGAAAGAACTCTATAGTTAAGCATGCTCGAACTGGAGTAGTCTTGAGATGGGTGAACTCCTGGGAAGTCCCTGTAAGGGTGCTTAACTGGATCACTTCTCGTCGAACGATGGTTGCTGCTTCCAACAATCCGCCAGTAGACCAGAGGCGGGTTGTGGTATATGGTCTACAGAACTGTTGAGGCTTAACCCTTTTGAGTTGGATGTTGGGGGTACATGCGTCCGTCCTTTCGAGCCGTGTGTTGTGGAGGCCGTTATAAAAAAGTGCATGGTTTGCAGACCTGTTGTTGAAGTTCACAGCTCAATTGGTGATTAGAAGTGAAAGAACTTTATAGTTAAGCATGCTCGGATATGAGTAGTTTCGGGATGGGTGACCTCCTGAGAAGTCCTCATTGGGGCGCTTAACTGGATCACTTCTCATCTAAGGGAGGCTGCGGACTTCAAAAACCTGCCTGTGGATGGAGAGGGATTGGGGTGCATAGTCTGCAGACCTGGTGAGACTGAACCCTTTCGAGCACGGTGATGGGGGTGCCTGTGGCCGTCCTTTTGAGTCGGGGGATGGGGAGGCCATTATATATTATATGGTCATTACAGGAGAGGTGTTACAATTTGTTATCAGAGGCAGGTTAGTGTCCAAGGTAAGGCTTAGTGGTCGATTTGACGTAATCGGATCGCGTGAAGAAGTTATCTATTTAGGAGTAATGTGGAACTGTGAGTGTCTTTGTGTTTGAGTTTTGCAAAGAGAACCTGATTCATGTTTTACCATGCTTTTTCTTTGGGTGCAAGAAATGAAGCGGGGACGTCGAGGCCGCAAGAAGAGCCTTCGAAAAGCAGTGCTACTACTCCGGGTCCTATGGGTATAGGTGTATCCCCGACCGATTTCAATCGCTGCTAGCAGAGGCAATGGTAGCAGCCCAAGATGCGGCGGCAGTACAGGCTATGACCCTTATTACTCGGGTAACGAATCCCATTAACCCAGATGTGACACCGATCATACCGGGCAGAGGAGACAGACAGGCAGATCCGTTGGCTGAGAGAGTTGACACTGGGCAAGGAGATCGACAAATGAAGTATTTTTTGAGTTTCCATCCTCCAACGTTCAAGGGAGTCGACACACCGACTGATACCGAGGATTGGTTGACAAGGATTCAAGAACTCTTGAGGGCGGTAGAAACACCAGAGGATAAGCAGTTCCAATTCGCGACCTTCATGTTAGAATGTGGCACAAAGCTGTGTTGGGGGAGCCATAGTGGCCTCCAGTTTTCTGGATGCACCCCGTCCATGGATGAGTTTGTGAATGCCTTCTTAAGGAAGTATATTCCATTGTCGACAAGGCTAGATCTTCAGAGGCAGTTTCTGCACTTGGTGTAGTGAGACAAAAACATGGATGAGTACGTGCAGGAATTTACTCGTCTGGGTCGTTATATAGGAATGACCATGGCTGATGATGAGGAGAGGGACAACCTCTTCTATCATGGATTGACAGAGAATTTGAGACAACCACTTATAGCTCTCAAAAATGTGGGCTTCAATGAGTTGGTTGGGGCCGCTAGGATGTTGTAAAGTGACATGGAGTGAACCCAACATTGTAAGGGTCATGAAGTGAAGTAGGGAGAAGGAAAGCCTTCCCAGTCACAATGAAAGTCAAAGGGGAATAGGTGGAGGAAGAAGCCTCATGCCTTTAGGTCAGGAGATAAGAGTGGTACGATATTAGGAGAGTCTCGTTTCAAGGTACCACCAATGTTCTGCAAGTGTGGCAAGCTAAGCCACATAGCTCGATATTGTACCGAGGGTGGTGCTGAACCAGAGCCAAGGTAGGAGCAGTCAGTGCGTTATGGTCCCAGTATCGCGATGAAAGGTAAAATGGCAGAATCTAGTGCTTCATGTTTCCAACAAGTGCAGCTAAGGGCCAACAATGTTGGGCAGCATGAAGTGATTCGACAGCCCGATGTGGTGACAAGTATTAAAAGTTTAAGTTTGTTCATTAGCTTAAGACTTTTATGCGTGTTGCATGGGTATTAGGCTTTGTGCTAGTTTTTGATTATCTCGCTAGAGTGTTGTTCGACACCGGAGCGTCGCACTCCTTTCTTGTGGAAAGATTTATCCGGAGAATTGAGGTCGAGCCCTTTTCGGCCAACATAGAGCTTAGGGTGCGCATGCCCAATGGATCTTTCATGACTACCGGGATGAAAGGGTGCATTGGTTGGAGTATAGGCGGAGTTGACTTCATGTTGGTAGCGACAATCCTACCGTTAGCCGAGTTTGATGTGATCTTGGGGATGGACTGGCTTGTAGAGAAGCGGGCCAGTATTGACTGTCTATCAAAGGTGGTGACCCTGAGGAGTGAGGGAAAGGAAGAAGTCAAGTTTGAGGGCCTTAGTGGGGTGGCCTACTCCCTGATTTCGGCAATGCAATTGGTGCGGGCAGTAAAACGGGGAGGATTAGTATCCGTAGCTTTGCTAGAGGTTCACTTTTCAAAATTATTGATTACATAAGTGTCGGTGGTGGCGGAGTTCGAGGATGTGTTTCCTGAGGAGCTTCCAGGAACACCTCCTCAGTGGGAGATCGATTTTATGATTGATTTGGTGTCAGGAGTCAGGACGATGTTGCATCCCTCTTTTAGGATGGCACTAAATGAGATAGCTGAGCTCAAGGTACAGTTGCAGGAGCTGTTGGAGCAGGGGTATATTAGGCCCATCTCTTCTCCATGGAGCGCGCTGGTGTTGTTCATAAAGATGAAAGATGGCAGTATGTTGTTGTGCATAGACTACCGCGAGCTGAATAAACTAACTGTCAAGAATAAGTATCTGATTCCACGGATAGATGATCTGTTCATCCAGTTGTTAGGGTTAGTGGTGTACTCCAAGTTGGACTTGAAGTCGGTATATTACTAGTTGCGAATTCAGTATGAGGGCATAACCAAGAGAGCATTTGGTACGAGGTATGGCCACTTCGAGTTATCGGTGATGTCGTTCAGTTTGACGAATGCACCATCGGTGTTTATGGATTTGATGAACCGAGTGTTTCATGAGTACTTGGACTTGTTTGTGGTGGTATTCATCGATTACATATTAGTATACTCTAAGTCGGAGGTGGAGCATGAGACTCACTTAAGAGTAGTCTTGCAGGTTCTTAGAGAGAACCAACTTTATGCTAAGTTCTCAAAGTGCGAGTTCTAGTCAGAGAAAGTGACATTTTTGGGACATGTGATTTGTGGTGATGGGGTGGTAGTAGATCTGGAGAAAGTTGTGGCCATCATGTATTGGCCAGTTCTGAGAACCATGGAGGAAATCGGGAGTTTCCTTGGACTAGCTGGGTACCATAGAAGGTTTGTGGAAAAAATTTCAAAGATAACTTTGCCCCTCACTTCTCTGACTCGTAAGGACTAAAAGTTTGTGCGGACACAGGAGTGTAATCGAGCGTTTGACACCATGAAGGAAAAGTTGATGTCGGCTCCAATCCTAAGTCTTCCTAAGGTGACTGAAGGAATTTAGATTTTCAGCGACGCGTTAGGTTGCGGTTTGGGTTGCGTGCTAGTACACCATGCCAATGTGATAGCCTTTGGGTTTAGATAGTTGAAACCTCATGAGAGAAATTAACCCGTCCATGACTTGGAGTTGGCGGCGGTAATGTTTGTGTTAAAGTAATGCCGGCACTATGTGTACGATGTGAAGGTGGAGATCTTCACGAACCACAAAAACCTAAAGTATCTTTTGAATCAAAAAGACTTGAACATGCGGTAGCGCAGGTCAGTCGAGTTCCTTAGGGACTATGATGTGACAATTCAGTACACGCCAAGCAAGGCCAACGTGGTGGTCAATGCCTTGAGTAGGAAATATTCTGGACAAGGGAACTGGATTAAATCTCAAGATGAGCGGTAGGTGCGGGACTTCGAGTCCCTTGGCATTAATTGTATAGCAAGAGGGGAGTCTAGCATAGCTCGATTGAACTGGATAGAGTTGCAGTGCGACTTATCGGATCATATCTGGGAGGCGGCCAGTGTCGACGCAGAGTTACAACCATTCGTGGTGGAAGCTCAGAAAGGCGAGGGTAGTACCTTGGAGATGGTTGATGGGATCTTAAAGAAGGATGGAAGGATTTGTGTACCACTGTTCAGCAAGCTTTGTGAGGAGTTGATGTTTGAGACCAACTTCACGAAGTAATCCATTCACTCGGGCAGTATGAAGATGTACTTTGATATGAAGAAATCCTTTTGGTGGCCTGGGATGAAGCGGGATGTAGCTTTGTATGTGAGTTGGTGCCAGACTTGTTCCTTAGTGAAGGCTAAGTGTTAGAGGCCGGGCGGGTTCCTGAAGCCCCTTCCTATCTCTGAGTGGAAATTTGATGACATCTCCATGGACTTTGTGCATGGTTTGCCTCGATTGCAGCAGGGTAACAATGCGATTTGGGTGGTTGTGGATTGCCTGACCAAGGTGGCTCACTTCATTCCAAATCGGAAGGAGGACAATGTGGATCAGCTGGTGGAATTGTATGTTCATAACATTGTGCGGTTGCACGGGATTCCAAAGAGCATTATTAGTGATCACGATGGACGGTTTACGTCCACGGACTGGAGACTAGTGCAGAAGAGTCTGGGCACAAAACTCAAGTTTAGTATGACATTCCATCCCCAGACCGATGGTTAAAACGAGAGGAAGAACTTTACATTAGAGGATATGCTGAGAATGTGTGCCCATTATTTTGGGAAGAAGTGGGAAGACCACCTTTTCATGGTGGAGTTTACCTATAATATTAGTTTTCAAGAAAGTATTAAGATGGCGTCATACGAGGCATTGTATGGAAAGCAGTGTCGAACACCGATGTCTTTGATAGAGGCGGGAGACTCCAAACTTTTGGGAAAAGAAGTGGTGGTTGATGCTTGTGAGCTGGTGCGGACAATTCAGGAGCACATGAAAGTTGCTCAGAATTGGCAGGCTAAGTATTTCAATGCGCGCCACAAGAATGTAGAGTTCGCGGTAGGTGACTGGGTCTTCCTATATATTAAGCCGTTCAAGGGCGTTTCGCGGATTTGGCGACTCAATAAGTTGAGTCAGAGGTATTTTGGGCCATTCGAAGTTACAGAGCGCATCAAAGAAGCAGCCTATAGGTTGGCGTTGTCCTCATAACTGAGTGGATTGCATGATGTTTTCTATGTATCGGTGCTTAAAAAAAGCTTTGGTGGAGGCAAGTGTTGTGGTCGAGTCGACGGCGGTGCCGGTGGAAGAGGACTTGAGCACAAGAATCCGTCCGATTTGCGTAGAGAATTCAAAAATTTGGCACTTGCAGAATAAAGAGGTTAAACTCGTGAAAATGCGTTGGGATAACTGCGGGCAAGATGAATTCTCCTGAGAGTGTGAGCAAGCGATACGGGAAGACTTCTGCGAACTATTTGCATCAAGTATGCTTGTTGTTTCGAATGCGTGCTAAATTATAAGGAAGAAATTCTTTTAAGGGCGTGGAGTTATAACACCCCATTTTCCGGTTTAAAGGTTTCAGAGGTTCTTGAAGCTACCAGGCAGCAGTAGGTTTCTACCGCCCGACGGTAGCTCTTTTTCATCGAATGTGTCGAGAAAAAGGTATCGAGATGAAAGCACCGAGATGAAAGCGTTGAGTGGCTACTGCACGGCAATAGCGCTATCGCTGATGGTAGCGACACGGAATGCAGAGACTAGCGGGTCTGTGAGCTACCGCGGCGCGGTAGGTATCTACCGCCCGGTGGTAGCAGGCGGAAACAGTTTTGTAACTGGTGATTATTGGTTGTCCGATCTTCTTAGATATTGGTCGTATGGCCCAGAATCCTCCGTCCATGAGCCTAAGTAGGGCTGAGGGGCTCTTTCCTCTCATTTTTCTCATCTTTGAGTGGGATTTAGGGTTTGAGAGTGGGAGAGTTTGGAGGAGGAAAAAGAGACATCTTATGCCATTGATGAAGCTTCGGAGATCCGTTCATTGATCCGAGGCCGAATTTGTGGAGAGGGCTTGAAGGCGCGCACATTCATCCGTGCAAATCAAGATCACCATGGCTAGGAAGAGCAGTTGTAAGGTAACGACATTTCTCCTCCCGGTTTTTAGGATGCATGCACGACATCCATATCATTTACATTTTTACTCAAGCATTTAGTCATCGGATCTCTCAAATGAGAGGAGTTCGGGTCGCAATGGTTCAAGAGAAACCACCGGTGTACAACCACGTATCCGGCGAGTGGGATCGGCATGAGCCAAACAGGCCAAGTCCAGCCCAAGCCCCAGGAGAGCCAGGCCCACGACGTCGAGTGAGGCGATCCAAGCCCTGGCGTCGAGTGATACGAGCTCACTCAATGCCTTCTGTCGTGGCGTTGAGTGAGGCGAGCTCACTCAACGCCTTCTGCCGTGGCGTTGAGTGAGGTGAGCTCACTCAACGCCTCTGTCGTGGCATTGAGTGAGGCGAGCTCCCTCACCACCTTCTGTCGTGGAATTGAGTGAGGTGAGCTCCCTCACCGCCTTTTGTCTTAGCACCGGGTGAGGTGAGCTCACTCAACGCCTTCTGTCGTGGCATTGAGTGAGGCGAGCTCTCTCACCGCCTTCTGCCTCAGCATTGAGTGGTGTTTTCTCCACTCCAGCATTCGGCACCCAGTGGGCGGATAGAGCCAGCCAAGCTCGCGCTCCCCTAGTGCCGAGCTGAGGTGGCGGGTACCAGCTCCATCTGGTACTCGCCGCCCTCGCCGAGTAGAGGCTGTCATAGACCAACTCGCCCCTCTGCTGTGATGTATCTTTACCATTTTACCCCCGCTGGCCTGCCCATAGCCAGTTGGAACAGCGGAGTTGCGCTGTTGGCATACCCAGTTAGGCTGCACATAGTTGTTCAGAACAGCGGAGGTTGGCTATTTGCAGGCCGTTTTCAGAAATCTATAAATAGAACTCAAGGGGTACCTTAGAAGGCATGCTTACTTGTCTCCCAATCTTCTAGTGCTTTCTGAGGTGCCTTAGCCCGGCTTCTGGCTAAGGAGAGGAAGCGCTCTGAGATCTTCCGGGTGTGTGGTGGGACATCCGCGCTGGGCCCTTGGTCTAGTCCTTTGCTCTTTTCCTTGGTTGTTTTTCTTGCAGGAGCGAAGTAGGTGTGCGATTACCCCTTTCCCGAGGGTGAACTCCATAGAGACCGATTTTCGGTTTCAACAACCAGGTCAATTGAGTCCATCCTCAACATGATGTTGCACTAGAAATCTGCTCTATTAGTTGATTAGACATTGTAGGTGAAGCCATATTCGTGACTGGTGGTCCGATTCGGTGATGTTGCATGACGTGAAATATATGGATTTTGCTAGAAATCTGATTGTAGCGAAGACGTCGTTTGTGATTCCATCTTTTTTGTGTAAGAATGAATGGTGATTCAGGGAGAAAATGATGTGGTTGTTGAATGATACGCAAAGACATGGCTTTGTCTTTGTGGTGGCTGGCTAGCTCGTGACGTTTCAAGTCATGTGTGGAGAGTGTCTTGGCAAGACAAGTCGCCTTCTGGGGAAACTGACGAGAACGCCAAGCTTTTGGACAAGCCCGGGCGATGAATCCCACGAGCAGGCAGGGTCAAGCAAGGGTTCTTATCATCGCTTTGTTTATGTGATAGAACTGACGATAGAGTCAGAGCTTGCAGTCAAGCCCAAGTATGTAGACCCACGAGCGGGTGAGGCCTATGCCAGAGTTCTGTGTTGCGGCTTGAACGCTGATGGGGGAAATTGGAAGTACCTGTGTGAATGATGTGATGTGCTGATGCGTTTTGTTGTGTTAGAATCATACGTATTATAGGGTGCCTTGGGTGAAACCCAGGTTTGCATACATGTTGCAATGTAGGCCCCTTTTATTTAAATGCTCAATATAGAAACGTGTTTAATATATGAGACACCCAAACCTGTTGTTTTCTATGTTCAATTATGTTGATTTACATATGCATATGAAGTGCTGACCTACAGTGTGATGGAGTGCCCTGGGGTCCACTAGGGATAGCCAGGAGCTAATGTGTTGGTTACACAGTTGAGTTGAGCCTTTGCTGACTTACGTTACAACAAATTTTTACAGGGCAAGGATCGCAAGCTAGAGCAAGCTCGCCGGCCAAAAAGGCCTAGGCCTCAAGAAATGTACCCTTTTCTTTTAGTTTGTGAATGATTGAATGTTATGTTCTGTACACTGTAATATGGCTTGCATGTTGAGGTATCCTAGGAGTTCTACGACACTTTGTTATACTGGGTGTTGTAGTAGTTTTGGACATCTATATGCTGTAAGGCCTTAAGGACGTCTGGGACTCCATTGGTTGTGGATAACTTCTATCCTTGTTGTACGTTTCCGCTGTCATAGTTTTTTGAGCTTTGAGATGGGTAGTACTTTTATATCACTTTATAATGCTAAAGTTGTGGTGTCTATATGTTGTGGGGCCTTGACCGAAGCCATATTATATGGTCATTACAAGGGAGGTGTTACAAATTGGTATCAGAGGAAGGTTAGTGTCCAAGGTAATTTTTAGTGGTCAATTTGACGTAATCGGATCACGTAAAGAAGTTATCCACTTAGGAGTTCTGCGTTACCGTGAGTGCCCTTGTGTTTGAGTTTTGCGAATAGAACCTGATTCCTATTTTACCTTGATTTTTCTAAGGGTGCAAATGTTGAGGTGGGGACGTCGAGGCTTTGACAATTCCGATCTCTTTGGTCCGTAGTCACTTCACTTCCGTGCCCTCGATACAAATGAGATTGACTTTTAATGTCAACCCACAATCGACTGGAATTTGCTCCACAGCAAGCACTTGCGTAGGCTCTTGCACAACCTTCCGCAGAACCGATATGTGAAACACATCATGCAAACCACTGAGTTCAGCTGAAAGCTTTAGTCGATAGGCAGCTTCTCCAATCCGCTCAATGATTTCAAACGGCCCAAGGTACCTTAGACTCAACTTTTTCAAGCATCAGATCCTCGATACGCCCTTGAACGATTTAATCTTGAGATAAATCCAATCAAAAACCGCACACTCCGCATTTCGGTGCTTGGCATTATAGTATTTTTCCTGCCTATCTTGCGCAATCAGCAATCGTTCTCGAATCAAACATATCATTGAAGTTGCATCTTCAACATCTTTACGTTTATAAAGCTTCGATTAACCTATTTCTACTCAAGCCAACGGAGTACGTCACTTCCTACCCTATAAGGCCTCAAAAGGAGTCATTTGTATACTTGCATGGTAACTGTTATTGTAGACGAATATGATCATAAAGAGATGATCCTCCCACCTCTTCCCGAAATTTAGGGCACACATGTGAAGCATATCTTCCATCGTTCTGTTTACCCTCTCGGTCTAACCATCCGTCTGAGGATGAAAGACGTGCTGAATTTCATCTTGGTACCTAACAGTTGATGAATAAGCTTTCAATCATTCGATGTGAAATGCCCATCTCGGTCACTAACAATCTTACAGGGCGCACCGTGCAATCGTATAATTTATTCAACGTAAAGTTTGGCTAACTTTTCCGCTGAATCATCCCTTCGATTCGGAATGAAGTGTGTTACTTTGGTCAACCGGTCCACGATCACCCAAATAGAATCATTCCCGCATTGTGATCTCGACAAATTGTGCACGGAATCCATAGATATATTATCAAACTTCCATTCTGGTATTGGTATCGATTTCAAGAAACCGCCAGGTTTTTGACATTTAGCCTTCACGAGGGAGCAAATCTGGCACTTCGCCACATAAAGTGTGATGTACTTCTTCAACCCTGGCCATCAAAACAACTTTTTCATGTCTTTATACATTTTGGTGCTCTTCGGGTGGATTGAGTACTTGGTAAAATGTGCCTCGTACATCAAATCCTCTCACAACTTGCCAACATTCGGGACGCATAGGTGACCGTTCTTCCACAAAAGACCGTCGTTCAACGAGAATTGGGATTTCGACCAATCCATAATCTTCGTTATATAGCGCTTCATGCTCTCGTCAAACTCCAAAACCCGTCAAATCCTATCAGCAAGGTCATATTGCACCTCTGTCCAGTTCAAGCATGCATCCACGCTCGTCCTCCCTTCAACACAAGAGATGTCCAAATCCTCCAACTCACAAATCAGACGTTCATCATGCATCTGCAACAAATTTTATCGTGTTGGAGCCTTGCGACTCAGCACATCTGCGACTACATTTCCTTTCCCGGGATAGTAATGAATCTCAAAGGTGTAGTCCCCAAGAAACTCCATTCACCTGTATTGTCGCATATTTATATCCTTCTGATGCAACAAGTATTTCAGGCTCTTATGGTCTGTGAAAATATCAACCTTCACGTCATATATATAATGTTGTCATAGCTTAAGAGAGAATATCACGACCGCCATTTCCAAGTCGTGAACCGGATAATTCCCCTCGTGCACTTTTAGTTGACAAGAGCCATAAGCAATCATATAACCAAATTGCAGAAGAACGTAGCCTAAGCCGCTCCCCGATGCATAACTATATATTTCAATGCCTTTTGTACCACATGGTGAGCACAACATAGGTGTCGTGGTCAGACGACTCTTCAACTCCTCAAAAGCTCACGCACACTTTGGCATCCAAATAAACTTCTGATTTTTCCTTGTCAATGTCATGGGAGGTAAAGCAATACTCGAAAAGTTCTCTACGATGCGCCTATAATAGCCGGCAAGTCTTAGGAAACTCTTGACTTCCGCTACAGAAGTAAGTACAGCTCACTCTCGTATCGCAACTCTCTTTGTCGGATCCACAATAATACCTTCTCCACTAACGACATGACCAATAAAAACCACTGAAGATAGCCAAAGCTAACACTTTGAGAACTTAGCATAATGGTGATTCCTCCTTAGGGTATGCAGAACTAATCTCAAATGATTCGCATGATCCTCTTCTGACTGAGAGTATACTGGTATGTCGTCAATAAAGAGGATCACAAATAGGTCCAAATACTCTCTAAAGGTCCAGTGCATCAAGTCCATAAACACTAATGGCACATTAGTGAGCCCAAAAGGCATTATAGTAAGTTCATAATGCTCAAAGCGTGTACCAAACACTGTCTTGGGAATATCACTTTCCTGGATTCGCAATTGCCAATAGCCGGACTTCAAATCCAACTTCGAATAGACATACGATCAAATAAATCATCGATTCGCAGAATCAGATACTTGTTCTTCTCTGTCAGCTTCTTCAGTTCATGATAATCAAAGCATAAATGCAAGCTTCCATCCTTTTTCTTCACAAAGAGAACCGGTGCACTCCAAGGTGACATACTTGGACGTATATAGCCTTGTTCTAGCAACTCCTACAACTGAAACTTCAGTTCCGCCATCTCCTTTGACACCACATGGTACAGTGAGTGTGATGCAAGTTTCGCACCAGGAACCAGCTAAATAGCGAAATCGATCTCTCACTGAGGTGGAATCCTAGGGAGATCATTAGAAAATACATCCGTAAACTCCGACACAACAGTAACATCACTCAAACTGGGCTTCGACTCTACAATCTATAACAGTGTAAAAAATAATTTTGCGCCCTTCCGAATCGCCTTGACTACTTGGAGAGCAGACATCAATATCTTGCTCGATCCTCACATACCTACGAACTTAGTCTCGCATTCAGTGTTTTCCCCAGTATGACTTCCTTTGAGTTGCAATCAATACAGACATGTTGTGCAGAGAGCCAGTTCATACCAAAGATCACATCAAACTCTGATATCAACAACACAGATGCTTCAAGCCAAAATCATGACTTCTTATACGCACTTTAACACAGCAGGCTCTATCCGCGCGCATCAAGAACCGGCTAGGCAGCAACACATTCACTTGATCTGTCGGTACAAAAAAAAGGCATTCTGATATGCACCACGAAGTCCTCAAATAGAAAGGAATGAGAGAGGCTCCTGTATCGACCAGTGTTCTCGCTAAACAATCCAAAATCAAGACAAATCATAACACAAATAAGTTATACGCAAGCAACGTACAAGGTACCAAGTGTAGAAAGTAGTAAAAACTATATCTTAACGCATACATGTTACAACGTCACTTTGTTTCATGGCCTCCTGTTGGCCAAGAATATATACTCGGGGCTGCACATGGGATGCAGTTGACTCTACTGTCTTTCCCTTTTCAGCATACGTGTAACGCCCCTGATTTTTCTGATATTATTTAATACTCGTTTGGCGTTACGTCGACGCGTTTTCTTGGCTTGTGCCATCTGTGGCGTGTGGTCTTAACTCCTTAGAACTGAGTGGCCTATTTTGTAGCCTATTGGCAAGATCTCCCTAGCAAGCCGAGTCGTTTTGGGTGACCCGGTGTGGCCTCTCGGGGATGCTTGTGTTTTGGCTTCGGGTGGGTATAACTCGAGTTCTGTTCGTCGAAAGTTAATTTCGACTTCGCGGTTGCGTTCGTAGCATGGGAATTTAGCTACGGTGTGAATTTCGTCGAATTCCGAGGATGTTCGGTTTTCGCGTCGTTTTGTATTTTATGAAAAATAATACTATTTAATAAATATTATATTAATTATTATTTTGGAAGGGTGCAGGTGCTTGGCGGTTTTACCTTTTCATATTATACCTTAATTAATTGATTAGCTAATTAAGATTAATAGGGTTCTATATATAGGATAGTTTAGACTTAAGATAAAGAAAAACCGCTCCTGTTCACTTTCTTCCCCCGCCCGCCTGCGCCTGTTCGTGAAACAGAGAAACCACCGGAACCGCTATCTTCGGACGCCGATTCCGGGAGCGTTTGTGGACAGAATTCGATTCCAAAAGCGGATTTGGATTGCTCTCACCTAGACCTTCATTCCTACGGTAAGAAATTCAGTTTTCGTGGTGTTTCTAGGGGTCTCGAATTTCTTGGGTTGCCCGTTTCCGCCATAAAAGCTCCAGATTTCTGCTTTAGGTGTTGTTGCTGCTGGTGCCGAGTGGGAATAAGGGAGGCCGACCAAACTTTGCTGGAAAATGAGGCAAGTGGTGCTCTTGCCCTTGCCATATAGCTTTTCTTGTTCATTTTGTTCCTTGTTGATAGTTAATCTCCCAGATTTCCTCTTGCTCTATATGCCCAGCTTTTCCCGAAAATCATGACCAAGCCTGTTGAATATTTCATGTTTAGTTTTTTTTTCTCAAACAACCTTGTCTTCCTATTTTTATTCCTGCTATTGAATTACCTTGTTCTCGGGTTGGGAGTAGAGTAATGTGTGTTGGAGTTAACTTTTCTGTGCAATAGTTGTAGCCGGGTAGAGGAGAAAAGCTATAGTTTAATTTTATGCAAAAAATCTGTCTTGGTTAGGCTCGGGTTTGGATGAATTTATGCTTGCCTGTGTAGTGGCTGTAGCAGAAGCCTTTCCTATCCTTAGTCTTGATGATTAGGGTGATTCAGGGCTTGGCGTTGAGTGTGGTGCACACACTCAACGCCGGGTCTGCTTGGGCTTGGCATTGAGTGTGGTGCACACACTCAACGCTGGGTCTGCTTGGGCTTGGCGTTGAGTGTGGTGCATACACTCAATGCCGGGTCTGCTTGGGCTTGGCGTTGAGTGTGGTGCATACACTCAATGCCATAGCCTCTTGGTCTGTTCTTTTGCGGCTAAGTATCGTGGCGTTGAGTGAGTCGACCTCACTCAACGCCATGGCTGTCTAGGCGTTGAGTGAGGCGGACTCACTCAACGCTGCAGCCAATCCGCGCAGTTATGTCGGATGGCGTTGAGTGAGTGGGCCTCACTCAACGCCATGGCGGTTTAGGCGTTGAGTGAGGTGGGCTCACTCAATGCCGCAGCCCTTTCTTGCGGTTAAGTATTTTGGCATTGAGTGAGTCGACCTCACTCAATGCCAAAACTGTTTTGGCGTTGAGAGAGGTGGACTCACTCAACGCCACAGTTAATTTTTGCGGCTAAGTGCTCAGGCGTTGAGGGAGTGAAACTCACTCAACACCGTAGCTGTTTTGGCATTGAGTGAGGTTAGCTCACTCAACGCCACAGCCAGTGTTGCAGAAGGCGTTGAGGGAGTGGACCTTGTTGGAACACCCTATTACTGATTTGGGTAAGGATCACTATGTCCTTAGGAAAATGTCTTGACCTCATTGTATAGTTTTAAAGGTCAACTAGGATGAGTCTAAGGCTTAGAACTTAGGTTTGAAAGCTGCCCCCAAGACCTTCTAGATTCATAATACAAGTGCAGAAGACTAAGGAAACTTTCGTTGAGCTCAAATCGACGAGGCGTCGAACTCAGTTCGACTATCTCCGAGTTCAGTTCAACGAGTCGTCGAACTCGGTTCGACGATCTCCGAGCTCAGATCGACATTTCTGTCTCTAGCCAAAATCAAGATCTCTGAGCTCAGGTCGACGATAGTCGAGCTCAGATCGACGATTTCCTGAGAGATCGATGATTTCAGGATTTCAAATTCAGTCAGTTATGGAATTCAAATTGTTTCATATCTAGCAGTTAATGCAAAGGATTTTGTAGCCGTTTCAATCAATCTGGAGCAAGTTTCAAGGAAGACTAAATGGAATGTTTCTTAGGACTTTCCTCCAGAGACAGATATCAATTTAGGAAGTCATTTATGACTGGCCAACGACTATCTAGAAGATTGGATTTCAATATATCTCTACAGACAATAGAGACAGAAAATAATCATCACCTTCAATAACAAGAGTATAGAGTTTTTGAGACACGCACAAGTCTACAGAATTACAAGTTAGAATTCATACAGAACACAAGGAATACAACAGTGAAGAAGATCACCACACAGAAAAGAATTCCTCTATTCTTTCAAGATCTCTTCTGATTCAAGTGTTCAAGGCTTCATCAATCAAGGACTCCAGACACATCACATTTCATCCTTTGTTGAAATCATTCTTTGTTGGAGATCTCAAATTTACTGAAGACCTATCACCCTATGCAAAGCTCTTCTTCCTGAACAATTGCAGATCTCAGGGGGAGCCTTGACAACATCAATCCACTAGTCTTCTCTTTGACTGTTGACAGAGAAGAACAATCTACATCTTCTTTTTCTTTTATTCTACTATAAAAAGGTTACTCAAAACTCCCTTTAATTGTTTTGTGTTTCGTTTCTGAGACCTTGTCAAAACTCAGTGGTGGCAAGACACTTGATCAAAAAATCTGGTTTGGTTTTTGAGCACCTTATCAAAAGCTCATTGGTGCTCAGGATACCTGATCAACTATTCCTGCAGTGGATTCCTACCTAGGGTGGTAGAAGAGTGGATGTACCCAGGTTGATTGGGGAACCACTATAGATCCTTGTGTCATCTGGTTTCTGTGTTTGATTTGATGTGTGCTGTGATTTTGTTTCTTACTTACTTAGTTTCTTTTTATTTACTACAAGCACAGTACACTTATATTTAAATCAAGTCTTCTACTGCTAAATAATTTTTATATTGGAAAATTATTTTAATATACTCTATTCACCCCCCTCTAGAGTAAAGGTAGATCTTACCCTCACTTTCAATTGGTATCAGAGGGAGGTTGGTTATTCAACAATTAAATCTTCATCAGATTTGTTGTTCCTACAGGATAACACCTGAACCAAAAGATCTCTGATAAGATCAATCTTTAGTAGAGGGTTATTACTTTTATTATATTTATTTTCATATAAAACCATGGCACAGAACAAAGATTATGCTAGCACCAGACCTCCAGTGTGCAATCTTTCTAAGTTTGCACTTTGAAGGCAAGGATTAGATTATATATGAATTCTATTGATGAGGACATCTATAATTCTGTTTTGACAATGTGTCCAAGACCCCCAGAAAGTACAAGTACAAGTGCTGTTCCACCTCCTTTAGGAACAGATGCAGAAATCAAAAAGTGGAAAGTTACTGATGCTAAGGCAATGAACATATTGGCTCAGACTATGTCTGATGAGATATTTCAAAAAGTGGCTGAATGCAACTCAGCAAAAGAAATATGGGACAAGCTATCTGAGATTGTGTTAGGATCTGCTGATGAAAAAAAAGACAGAAGATCCCATCTCATAACCCAGTATGAGAATTTCAAGAAGGGAGAAACTGAGTCTGTAGCTGACATGTACAACAAACTCAGTCTGATTGTCAGTGAACTAAAGACTTTGGACAAGGAGATCTCATTGACTGAACTCAATGATAAGATCCTAATGTGCTTCCCCAGCACTTGGGACTCAAGGATCTGGCCAATAAAGGATTCCAGAAGCCTAAATGAGATCACCACTGAAGCTCTATTGGGCAAGCTCAAGTCTTATGAGCTGCTCATCAAAAATAGAGAGAAAGAACAAAAGACAGCTTCTCCAGTAACAAGGAAGGAGAAGACAATTGCTTTTAAAGCTACAGAAGAACAGCCTGAAGACAAAGTCACAGGCAATGAAAAGCTAATGAGTCTACTAGCCAAAAGATTCTACAAGATGGCTAGAAAAGACTTCAGAAAAAAGTCATCTAGAGGCCATGAAAAGCCAAGGTATGACAAGTCCAGTAACAAAGAAATTATTTGTTTTGGATGCAGGAAACCAAGCCACATTGTGCCTGACTGTCCAGAGAACCAAAACAAGGACAAGAAATATAAGAGAGAAAGGAGAAAAGATAAAGACTCCAAGAGGAACAACTATGATAAATCCTCCTCTAGCAAGAACAAACACACCAGGAAAAGATTTGTAGCTGAAACCTGGAGTGAGACTGAAGAATAATCAGAGGCTTCATCAAGCTTAAGTGATGATGAAGATGATGCCCAAGAGAAGGAGTTTTGCATGATGGCTATCAATGCCTCTCAACACATTTCTGATGCAGAACGAGAGTCAGAATCTGAATCTGAACATGAAGCTGAAGAAGATCAGGTAATAGATTCTTTTGATTTTGATTCAGAGGACTTTAAATTTGAGTTTAAGGCACTGTGTTTAGACCTAATCAAGTCTGAGAAAGTGATTATCTCTCTCAGAAATCAACTGTCTGAACTCAGCACCATAAAATCAGATAACCTCAAACTCTTTGAGGAGTTGGAATGTTGTAGGGAGCAGATAGCTTCACTGAAAAGTGAACTATCTCTGGCAAAGAAGTTTGAAGAATCCCTTAATGGGAGAAGCGTCAAACTGATGGACATCACAAGCACAGTGAACTCAAGGCTTAATAGTACACTGGGCTTGGGTGCTTCATCCAGCCAACCTATAGTGTTAACAACCCCAATTAAGTTTATTTCAGATAAAGGAAAGGGAGTTGTAGAGGTAGCTAGGAAGAATTCTAATTTATCTAAGAAAAACAAAGTTCAACAGAAATCGTCGAACAGATCTCGACGATCGTCGAACAGAGCTCAGCGTTTTCATGTTGAATTGTCAAATTCAGGTTGACGATCTCTAAACTCTGAACTCTGGCAAAGTCGATCTTCGAATGGAGCTCAACGATCTGACCCAAGATCGTCGAACTCAGCTCAGCGATCGTCGAACAGAGCTCAGAGCTTTGAAATGTTCTTCAAGGGTAAGTCAGACTTCAATCCCAGAGGTCCTTCATCCCAAAGCTTTAACCCTATACTGAATGGATAATACCTCCTAGGAGATATCTTCCTGAAGGCTATAAGAGTCAACCAGGGAAGTCTTTTATTTCAGATTTTAAAGGTTATCAACCTAGGCCCACGGTAAACTGGGTCAAAAACAATTAAATTGTTTTATGTGCAGGTGAAGACCTATTCAACAACAAACCAGTAATGGTATCTGGATAGTGGGTGCTCAAAGCACATGACAGGTAGCAAGGATAATCTTACATCCTTCAAAGCCAAACTTGGACCCAAAGTAATATTTGGAGATTCAAACTTTAGACAAACCAAGGGATATGGTGCCGTCTAGATAGGGTCAGTCACATTCAAGAAGGTGGCCTATATGGAAGGACTGAAGCACAACTTAATCAGCATCAGTCAACTATATGATGAAGGCTACCAAGTGACATTCAATAAATCCTCATGCAAAATCAAATCTGAGGACAACACAACTGTGTTGATAGGTAAAAGGAAAGGTAATATCTATCTTGTAGATTTTCATTCAACTAAGGTAGATATCTGCTTGTTCAACTCTGTTAGTAAACCAAATGAACTATGACATAAGAGATTAGGACATATAGACCTTAGAACCATTGCTAGGCTATCCAAGGACAACCTTGTTAGAGGACTACCTTTTGGCCCCTACAAGAAGGAAGGACTCTGCAGGGCTTGTCAATTAGGCAAGCAAACTAAAAATAGTTTCAAGTCACTTAATAAGAGTGATTCACCTAGGATCTTGTATCTATTACACATGGATCTTTTTGGACTCATTACAGTACAAAGCCTAGGAGGGAAATCTTACACTTTAGTGATTGTAGATGACTTCTCTAGATTCACATGGGTGTTCTTTCTGAGGAAGAAGTCTGATAACTTTAAGTGTTTGACAGAGTTTCTCAAATGCATACAGATTGAGTTCAATACTCACATTGCCCTAATCAGAAGTGATCATGGGACAAAGTTTGATTCTCTTCTTATGCAAGAGTTCTGTCAGAGTGAAGGGATCACACACACTTTCTCAGCTCCTAGAACTCCTCAACAAAATGAGGTAGATGAAAGGAGAAAATAGAACCCTTATTGAATCTGCTACTACATTGTTGACAGATTCTCACCTTTGTCTATCTTTTTGGGCAGAGGCAGTGAACACCTCAAACTATGTGTTGAATAGAAGTTTGATACATAAGCTGAAGGGCAAGACTCTCTATGAATTACTCAAAGGGAAGAAACCTAAAGTAGACTATCTCAGAATTTTTGGCTGTATTTGTTACATACATAATAATAACAAGAAATACATAGCAAAATTTCAAGCCAAAGCTGATGAAGGAGTATTCTGGGATACTCCATGATCAGTAAAGCTTATAGGGTGTATAACAAATCTTCTCTTAAAATTGAAGAATCTGTCCATGTATCTTTTGATGAAACTAACATGTCTTATAAGGAGAAGAACACTTCTACCATAGAACCTTTGCAGGTACAATCTCTCTCAGAGAATTTTGACAGGCTGAACATAATTGAAAAAGGTACCACACCTTCACCTACACAACAAAGAAGTGAAAGCAGTGAAGATGAAGAGGATATTCAACATTTTGATGAGAATCACATTGAAGAGCCAGTTGTTGTTCCACAAGAGGAAACAACAACACAGGTTGGTGAACAATCAACACCCCCTGTTGATTTAGTAACATCAAGAGATCATCCAATCTCCCAAGTGATTGGAGACATCTCAGCTGGGGTGAAAACCAGAAATCAGGTCAACCAAAACCTGATGCACACCTGCTTCCTATCTCAAATTGAGCCTCAATCCATACAAGATGCAGAACAAGATCCACACTGGATTATTGCAATGCAAGAGGAATTACATCAATTTGAAAGGAACAAAGTTTGGGAACTAGTGTCAAGGCCAAAGGATCACTCCATTGTTAGAACAAAATCGGTGTTCAGAAACAAGTTGGATGATTAAGGAATCATTGTAAGGAACAAGGCAAGGCTAGTTGCACAAGGATACTCACAAGAAGAAGGAATAGATTATGACCAGAACTTTGCACCAGTTGCAAGGTAGAGGCCATAAGAATATTCCTAGCTTATGCGGTACACAAAGGATTCAAGGTCTATCAAATGGATGTAAAGAGTGCATTTCTCAATGGAGATATCAAGGAAGAAGTCTATGTTAGACAACCCCCAGGTTTTATCTCTCCAACTCATCCTGATTATGTTTTTAAATTGCATAAAGCATTATATGGTCTCAAGCAAGCTCCTAGAGCATGGTATGAGACCTTAGCATGCTTTCTTTTGAAAAATGATTTTATAAGGGGTAGAGTAGACCAAACTCTTTTTATTAGAACCCATAAGTCCAATATCCTACTAGTACAAATTTATGTAGATGACATTATCTTTAGATCTACTGATTCAAATTTGTGCAAAAGGTTTTCCAACCTAATGAATTCTAAATTTGAAATGAGTAGCATGGGTGAGCTGTCCTTCTTTCTAGGATTGCAGGCCAAACAGCATGCTGATGGCATATTCATTTCTCAAACCAAGTATGCAAAAGAGTTGGTTAAGAAATTTGGTATGTCTGAAGCATCTTGCATGAAAACACCTATGTCTACTAATGCTGTATTAGATATTGATGAACATGGGAAACTTGTTGATCAGACAACATATAGAGCAATGATTGTCTCTTTATTGTACCTTACAGCTAGTAGACCTGACATAATGTTTGCTTCATGCATATGCGCTAGATTCCAAGTAATCCCTAGAGAGTCACACCTAACATTAGTAAAAAAGATTCTTAGGTATGTGAAAAGTTGTCCAAATCTAGGTCTCTGGTATCCAAAAGACTCAGGATTTGGATTGACTGGATTTTCAAATGCTGATTATGCTGGATGTAGAGTAGACAGGAAAAGAACCAGTGGAACTTGCCAGTTTCTTGGTGATAGACTTGTCTCCTGGTTTTGTAAGAAACAAATATCTGTGTCCACATCAACTACTAAAGCTGAATACATGACAGCAGGTAGTTGTTGCTCACAGATATTATGGATTCCAAATCAGCTCCTAGACTATGGTTACAACTTAGAAAAGTCAAAAATATTTTGTGATAACACTAGTGCTATTTCTATTGCACAAAATCCAGTCCTCCATAGTAGGACAAAACATATATAGATTAGGCATCACTTTTTAAGGGATAATGTTGAGAAGAATAAAATTGAACTTCAATATATCCCAACTGATTTGCAAAGGGGAGATATTTTCACCAAATCCTTGGATGAAAAGAAACACATATTCTTCCTAAATCAGTTAGGAATGTTAGATGGAGGAAGTCTGTTGGTACCCTAGGTTTTGATTTGAGTTCAGTCCTCTCTTTCTGTCTCTTGACCCATGATTTATCTATGGTCAAAGGTTAGTTGATAGGTTAGATTCCCTAGTTGTGTAGAATTGCTTTTTCAGATGAATATTTGGTTAAGTAGTTTTTCGTTCGACTATAGTCGAACGTCGCTTGACTATTCGTCTATCGGCTGATCGACGATCATCTATCAGTTGGTCGACGTTCTGTCTGCGTTGGTATTTCGACTATTTGTTGATAGATCGACTATCTGTTTGTTTTGATAGTTCGACTATCTGTTGATAGATCGACTATCTGTCCACTTTGATAGTTCGACTATCTGTTGATAGGTCGACTATCTGTGTCGCTTTGATAGTTTGACTATCTGTTGATAGGTCGACTATCTGTGTTGCTTTGATAGTTCGACTATCTGCTTGGGTAGTTCAACTATCTGATAGTTCGACTATCTGTTGATAGTTCGACTATCTGTTTTGTTTTGATAGGTCGACTATCTATTTTCTGGGATAGGTCGACTATCTGCTTGATAGGTCGACTATCTGTGTTTGTTTGGTAGTTCGACTATCTGTCCTGATAGATCGACTATCTGATAGCTCGACTATCTGTTCTGATAGGTAGACTATCTGCCGAGGTAGTTCGACTATCTTCTTTGATAGTTCGACTATCTGGATCGTTCGACTATCTGTCTGATAGATCGACGATCTCCGTGCGCCGTTCGACGATCTCCGAAGGTCGTTCGACGTTTTGCTGTATGCTCTTATTTAGTTTGTCGTCTTCTGTGATGTGACTAATTTCATATCTATTTTGGCATACTTTATAAAAGATTATCTGAATAATTTGTGACATTATTTCCATGCAATATCAGTTCTATTCTATATGCATGAGCTAATCTTTTCTGACAAAGTTGTTTGTCTTATAGCTGAGATACGCAATCTGCTTTATCTGCCAGGCTGTCCTTTATAGCCGTTAGACTCAAAAAGTCTTCCTTGGCCGTAAAGAGTTCTTTCTGATGTGACTTTATCTTATATTATTTCATCAGAAGTATTTGCAGCTTCTTAGAAAGCTTTATCCTTTTATAGGATATTTGCGTGCTGTAGTTTGTTTTTGCTTTATGCTTTTTGCAGCCCAGCTTGTAGAGTTCAGAAAAAGATAAGATTCAAACTCAATTAGAGCCGTTGCTGCTGCTGATATATAAAGACTTATTTGAAGAAGAAATCAACTAGTCCACATAGAAAAGATCATATTCATTCAGTAAGCTTACAACAAGAACAAGTTTAACTGCTCTCAGCAATCTTCACTCATCTGAGAAGTGTTAGCTCTTCTTCAACCTGAGTTCTCCTGTTCTAGGAAGTTCTGACTCAGAGATCTTTTGAAGAAGAAGAAGAAGAAGATAGCTGCTAGAAGATTTCTATTTCTTATTTTATATCTTCTTGTAGTTCTTCCTTCAGTACTTACTGAAGAGTTTCTGCACTGAAGCAAGACTTCACCTGGACGTTCTTTGAGCCAGGGGGAGCCTTGATTCTTTTAGAGCTTTCTAGCTCAGTGCAAGTTATTGTGCTTCTCTAATCTATTGTAAAATAGAGAAGACACCTTAACCCCTTTCCCCCTCCTGTACAGGGTTATTACTCCCTTCAAAAGTATCCCTTGGTGGCAGGGCACCTGATCAAAAACCTGTGTTGGTTTTTAGACACCTGATCAAAAGTCTAAAGGGTCTCTTGATCTACCTGAAGTAGATCTTGTTGGTGGCAGGGCACCTGATCAAAAACCTGAGTGGATTCCTACCTTGTTGGTAGAAGAGTGGACGTACCCAAGTTGTTTGGGGAACCACTATAAATTCCTTGTGTCGTCTGGATTGCCTTGTTTAATTACTTGCATTGTGGCTGTGATTAGATATTAACTAGGTTTGCTAGTTACTGGATAGGATCCAAAGCTAAACTGTAATTACAGTTAGCTTTAGTTGGTGCACAACACTTGTGTTAGGCTCTAAGGTTTAATCTTAAATATCTATAACTTTCATTCCGCATTTAACTCCAAGGAAGTTGAGTAGAAAGTCAACTTTGCTAAGTGCAATTTTTGATTACTCTATTCACCACCCCTCTAGAGTAGTATCTATCCCTTCTCTTTCAATTAGTATCAGAGATTTTAAAAACCTTAAAATTAACTAAGACTAGGTTAAAAACTTGATTTTTCTAGTGTCTATAGGTTATTTCTGATCTCTGAATTGCGCTCGACATTTTTCCCAACGATCGTCGAACGGAGATCGACGTTCTTATGAAAGCGTCGAACGGAGCTCAGCGTTTTCCAGATAGTACTAGACTATCTCTTTCCGGTCAGAGAACGTTGAACGGAGCTCGACTCTCTCCAATGTCGTCGAATGGAGATCGACGATGTTGTAGACTTTTCAGATTCCTTTAGAAGCCCTGGTCGTCGAACTGAGTTCAACGATCTTTCCTTTTCAGCGTCGAACCCTAATATAAAATCATTTCTCGGCCGTCGTTCTCCATTTGTGCATTCATACTTTCTGTAGAGCTTCTTCTTTCCCTCCAAACATCTCTGCACTTGGTCTTGTTTGTTCGATTTTGCAGGTAACAATGGCCGTCTCTGTTGCAGTCCTAGCAGCAATTAAGTTTGATACTGGCTTCGACATCGACATGGATTCTTTTGAAGGCAGTGATCAAATATTTAAAGACATTCCGGAATTGTTCAAGGAACAACAGTTGTTTTATATCATGTCCATAAGAATGAAACTGGCTGCAGATGAAATCAAGGAGTGGGTGTATACTGCCCATAACTTGGATCAGAACACAGTGGTTGGAACAATATCCGACACACAGGTATCCCTAACTCCTGCTCTCCTAACAGAAGTCTTTCAATTGAGTACTGGGCATGATTCAATCGAGTTACTTGGAGAGGAATTTGCTAGTATGCTAGATAGAATGGGTCACTCAGCAGCAAACCCTAATAAGCTGCTTAAGAAAAATTTGTCAATAGAATATAGATTCCTAGCAGATGTTGTGGGAAAAGTGTTGTTAGCAAAGCATTCTGCTCATGATACCATCTCCAGGTATCAATTTTGTTTAATGGGTGCATTAGTAGATAAGAAACATTTGAATTGGGGGGGAGATATTCTTTGATTTAATTAATAAAAAGGTGAACAAGAATTTTGTGAATTTTGGGAGGATTCTAGGCCTGTTTCTGCATAACAGATGCCCTCAGCTGCTTGTCTCCAGTGGCATGCACATAAATGCCTCCAAGAGGCTATCCTGTGCCCTCTTTGGAAAGTGGGACAGGCAAATTGCCAAACCAAGCAGAGCTCATGCAGTTGTCTCAACTTCAGGCACAAGGACTGTACAGGTCACTTCCCCTCAGGCAACTACCCCCTTGGAAGAATTGCCTGCCTCCTCCTCATCTCCACCATCTCCACCCATTGTTTCTTCAACCATTCCTACATCCACCATCACCACTTCAATTTCATCCCCCATCACCATTTCATCTCCAATCTCAACTCCTTCACCTCCTCTAGCAACTACTGTAGACCATCTCCATCCTCTACATTATTATCCACCCCTTGACATTGATTCATCCATTCCATCATTCAGTCTTCTAGATGATTCCTACATGGATGATTCTCTTTCGTCACCTCTTGAGCCCCCATCATCCTCTACCTCCTACCAACAATTACTCCAAGATATTCTGAATCAACCATCCTTCACCCCATCCATTTCCATTCCAATAACTTCCATCTCCACCATTCCCATTTCTCAACCATCCATACTACCATCCACATCTTCCCTTACCATATCAGCAGCTCCTCCTACATCAACCTCTGTCACATTCTCATCTACCTCTACGCAAGCATCACTTGAGCAAGTGGACCTTCCAGCCCTAGCAGATAAGCTTTATGAGATGTTAGGTCCCAAGCTAGCACTCTTGCTGGAGACCTCCATGGCTCCACTTCTGAAATCTATCCAGGAGTTATCTGCCAGGCTCTCTTCCTTCTATCCTCCTCAGGCAATCCCTTCTGTGGGGTGCCTTGATCCAGTGTACACTGAATCTAGGCAGGGGGAGATGCCACATGAAGAAGAGATGATGCCTGCTTCAGAAGGAATTTTGACAAGTCTGCTAGAGACTCCAGCCCCAGCTCCAACTCTTTCCTTCAGTGCAGTTGACCTCAGGTCTCTGCTGTCAGTTTTTGAGATACTGTATTGCAGATATCTTCCAGTACAACTTGCTGAAGATCTTACTAAGTCCATTGTGCCTATCTTCAGATATGATCCCAGCTTGATATTATCTTTCATCCATTCTTTCAAGGTTGTGGAAAGTGTTATTTCTGCTGATATTGTGAATACTGATTTTGCTGCTGTTGTTGATAAAGTCTGTTCTGATATTGCTGATGATTTACTGATGACAGAGGCTAATGATTCAGAGCCTGCTGTTCATGTTGATGAGCCTGCTATTACTGATGTTATTGTTTCTGTTACTGATGCTACTGCTATTTCTACTAGTGTGTCTGTTAGTGCTGCTTCTATCACTACTGCTGCTGCTGTTTCAACTGAACAATCCAAACAACAAAAAGAATACATTAAAAGAATTGATGAATTTTATGACAATCCTCAGAGCTCAGATAGTGACAAGTTCAGAACTTATTCTGATGACTCCTCTGCAACCATTGCAAGGAAGAGGAAAGCCAGAAGCAAAGCATTGAAGAGAGTACCTCCAGAGAAAGTAAAAGATGATGATGACATTCCATACTATATTCTACATGACTGTCCTATATCTGAACCTTGGATGCAATATTCAAAAAACCAGCTGAAGGCCATGAAGAAAAAGAGAAAGTATGACAAAGGATTATCTCACTTTAATCCTCCTCCTCCTCCTTCTTCACCAGATGCAGGAATTGGTAGAGGTTCTGCTTCTCAGACCTCATATGCTGTCACTCAAAGCTCTTCTCAGTCTCAAGACATATCACAATCAAGAGGGTATCAACAAAGAGTCTACAAATCCAGGAGAGGCCAGTAAAGAGGAAACCAAATAGGATATAGAGTATATTCCAGAGGTCAATCCAGACAACATCTATAACACAGGGAAGGACAAGGACCCATTGACTCAACTTCTGGTCCTTTCCCATATAAGCTTAAAGATTCTATTATTTCAAGAGCTCCTCCTGCTGATTCAATAAACAGATATGAACCTCCTGTCCCCTTTGAAGATCCAGAAAACAATCCCCTCTCTTGGACAGCAAGGATGAAAGAATTGGCTGCTTTGGATCAAATAAAGAAGGCAAGAGAACAGGGAAGAGATACTTCAAATATCACCACTCTATCTGAGCAAAGAAAGAAGGAACTTGAAAGATACTCCTCCAGGAAATTCTTTGATCCAGAAAGCTATATGAAGCTGCACCCAGAGGCTGTGGTCCCCAGGCCCAAATTTCAAACCTCCCTAGGTGCTGATGATGACAGAAGATCCAAGAAGGATGCTCTCAATCCATACAGAGAAATCTTTTTCAAAAAGAGCAAAGATAAGGAGTAACTGTGTAAGCTGACAGTATATATCTAATTCTGACTATCTGCTGTGATACTATAAGTGCTTCTGCAATGCTGCAACTATTTTCTCTGCAATGTTGTATTTTCTTTTTATTTCTGATTGTATGCTTGTTATTTTCTATATGTCATGTAAATAGTAATCCTAACCCAAATAGGGGGAGATTGTTGGAACACCCTATTACTGATTTGGGTAAGGATCACTATGTCCTTAGGAAAATGTCTTGACCTCATTGTATAGTTTTAAAGGTCAACTAGGATGAGTCTAAGGCTTAGAACTTAGGTTTGAAAGCTGCCCCCAAGACCTTCTAGATTCAGAATACAAGTGTAGAAGACTAAGGCAACTTTTATCGAGCTCAGATCGATGAGGCATCGAACTCAGTTCGACTATCTCTGAGTTCAGTTCAACGAGTCGTCGAACTCGTTTCGACGATCTCCGAGCTCAGATCGACATTTCTGTCTCTAGCCAAAATCCAGATCTCTGAGTTCAGGTCGATGATAGTCGGGCTCAGATCGACGATTTCTTGAGAGATCGACGATTTCAGGATTTCAAATTCAGTCAGTTATGGAATTCAAATTATTTCATATCCAGCAGTTAATGCAAAGGATTTTGTAGCCGTTTCAATCAATCTGGAGCAAGTTTCAAGGAAGACTAAATGGAATGTTTCTTAGGACTTTCCTCCAGAGATAGATATCAATTTAGGAAGTCATTTATGACAGGACAACGGCTATCTAGAAGATTGGATTTCAATATATCTCTACAGATAATAGAGACAGAAAATAATCATCACCTTCAATAACAAGAGTACAAAGTTTTTGAGACACACACAAGTCTACAGAATTACAAGTTAGAATTCATACAGAACACAAGGAATACAACAGTGAAGAAGATCACCACACAGAAAAGAATTCCTCTATTCTTTCAAGATCTCTTCTGATTCAAGTGTTCAAGGCTTTATCAATCAAGGACTCCAGACACATCACATTTCAGCCTTTGTTGAAATCATTCTTTGCTGGAGATCTCAAATTTACTGAAGACCTATCACCCTGTGCAAAGCTCTTCTTCCTGAACAATTGCAGATCTCAGGGGGAGCCTTGACAACATCAATCCACTAGTCTTCTCTTTGACTGTTGACAGAGAAGAACAATCTACATCTTCTTTTTCTTTTATTCTGCTGTAAAAGGGTTACTCAAAACTCCCTTCAAAAGTTTTGTGTTTCGTTTCTGAGACCTTGTCAAAACTCAGTGGTGGCAAGATACCTGATCAAAAAATCTGGTTTGGTTTTGAGCACCTTATCAAAAGCTCATTGGTGCCCAGGACACCTGATCAACTATTCCTACAGTGGATTCCTACCTAGGGTGGTAGAAGAGTGGATGTACCCAGGTTGATTAGGGAACCACTATAGATCCTTGTGTCATCTGGTTGCTGTGTTTGATTTGCTGTGTGCTGTGATTTTGTTTCTTACTTACTTAGTTTCTTTTTATTTACTGCAAGCACAATACACTTATATATAAATCAAGTCTTCCACTGCTAAATAATTTTTATATTGGAAAATTATTTTAATATACTCTATTCACCCTCCCCCCCCCCCCCTCTAGAGTAAAGGTAGATCTTACCCTCACTTTCAGACCTCACTCAACGTCGTAGCTGTTTTGGCATTGAGTGAGGTTAGCTCACTCAACGCCACAGCCAGTGTTGCAGAAGGCGTTGAGGGAGTGGACCTCACTCAACGTCGTAGTTGTTTTGGCGTTGAGTGAGGTTAGATCACTCAACGCCACAACCAGTGTTGCAGATGGCGTTGAGTGAGTGAACCTCACTCAACGCCATAGCTGTTTTGGCATTGAGTGAGGTTAACTCACTCAATGCCACCGTCTGTTTAGGCATTAAGTGAGTGGGGCTCACTCAACGTCATGGCATGTTGAGTCATCTCAACGCTTTTCCCTTACCTTGATTTTCTCTCCCGAGTGAATTCCTTGATTTTGAGGTTCCTTGTCAGCTATATTTTTCCAAAGGCCGAATCGTGGGTTGTGGTTAGTAGTGGTGGTTTGAAGCTCTTAATGGGGGTGGTGCTGTGTTATTTAGCCGTGGCCACCCTTTTCTTTTATCTTGCTCTAGGTACGGGCTGGGCAAGGGGGTGGGAGGTCCCTAGTGCTTTCACATATAGACCCTTGAGCTTTGTTTCTTAGAAATGGTGGTTGGGGGACTGAGTTTACCTCCAACCCGAATCCGCGTTGTTTTGCTACTGTCATCTCTCACAATTTAGGGTGTTAGACGTCTCTTCCTTTGTATAGTGCAACGTTTTGGGCTCATGATAGCCTTGTAAACTCTGCAGGACTTTTGGGCAGGGTTGTTGCTGTTCCCTCGCACTTAGTGTTTTTTTCCTTTTTGTCTTGCCTTGGACAGTGGTGCTTGTTACGGTCTACTTACTCTTCTTGCTTATCTTTTAGCTTAACATTTCCGTACAGCTTATTTGTTTTTTGCTTGCTTAGGTATTCTTTTCTTCTTTGAATGCCTCAGGTTCTGGTTAGTAGTCGATTAGGCGGCTAGTTGTGCTGTGCTGTTACTGGTGGTCTCTCGTACTGTGGAGATTAGTTCCTTTGTCTTGTGAGGTAGTTTTGTGCTTCTTTCTTACAAACATACATACTTGCTAGTGGGTTCCTGACAGTTTGTTGGCGCCCACCGGTAGGTTTACCTTGATACTAGATATGTTATCTTTTTGCTGCTACCTTTTCTGGAGATAGTCTACTTGCTCTTGGGATGATTTATGCTAGGTTACTAGTTACTTTTAAACCTAAAAACACTATTATAAGTATATCTCATGATCAACATGTTTTATAAAACTCAACACTATTTTCCAAATAATGTAAGAAGATCGTTTTCCTATATATAGTATAAATTAAATGTAGGGTCCTGCATAGTATAAGTTGTCCTCTGGGGACACTTATGCACTCTTTTAGGATGTCAAGCCTGAATAAAGTATTTTCCGCAGCGTATAAGTATAGTTTTTTTTAAACTATGGACTAGATGATCCACTGAGCCGAGGGATACGACCTTTAAAAATATAACTGTTTATTTCTAATCATATAACTCATGAATTTTTATAAAGTAAAGTAGATAGTTTTGCCTCAGCATCAGTAGTAATCCCCTGCTTGACGTGGCATCACGACGCGTGTTTTCCCATACTCTGATAACTCTTAATTCAGAGAAAATGCGGGTTGTGACAGATGGTATCAGAGGGAGGTTGCTTGACAAGTTAGTCGGACAACCTTCCCTTTTGATTGCATTAGCAGTTTAGCATCACGTCATTCACACACCAATATGTCATCAACACGTCTTGGCAAAAGTACGAACACTATACTCATAGCATAACATGAAGTATACGAGGCATATTATGTAGAATGGGATGCATAATATGTGTTCGTATATGGATCCACCATAGGGGCAACATGTGAGGGTTATGTAGTATGGGATGCATAACCTCACCACATGGCTGCAACTAGCTCATTTTCTTTTCGTTGCATGATAATGTTATGTAGTATGAGATGCATAACATTTTCATGTGTACGCCGCTCGTACCATGCATTAGCGCCTTTTTAGAATGCATAGCACAAACATGCATAGCACAACATTGCATAAGCACAACGTGCCAAGCTAAAGGCTGGCAGGATTACATATGTACACACATAAGTTTTCGAGTCAAAAATAATATAAGTTCATGCATTCCCGATCTAGGCACAAGAGTTAGAAAGGTGGTGGTAAACCATCCTAGGTTAGGCATAACATCAATTCTTGTAAAAATAAACTCCCAGATCAAGTTTAGCAGCTTTAAGTTCATATTTATGTATGTATTCTCTGTACTTGTAGTTAGTTGTAGCTGTTGTACTAGGATCTGACTAATGTTGTCATGATCTTAGGATGGCGAGACGCCCTTTGACTAGATCGACCCCCCTATCTGAGAATGAGTCATCGGGAGCGCATATTGATGCGGTGATCGAGAGCCTGCGGCAGAGTAGCATTTCCTTGAGCAGGAAGGCGGTGGAGATGCAGACCCAGATCTAGTCTCTGGTGGCAGTTGGTAGCTCCCACTCATACTGATTATATACTTCATTTCGATTAATTTCCCCCCGCTGTTGTAGCATAAAGGTGTCCAAAATAATGCTCCTCGAGATGGGACTCCATCGTTCATTTCGCACTTCACTCTCCTTCAATCTTACTTTCTTCTCAGCTGGAGTCTCTTTGGACGTCCCTTCTTGGAGTTTTCTTTTTTCCTTTCGCTATGGCTTCCTGGTCAAACATGGCACTGCGTGCAGCTTTGGCAGCAGCCCTAGCAGCCTTCTTAGTATCAGCTTCACTAAGAGGAACTTCTTCAACACTTATACCCTCATCAGCAGTAGTATTAATCTCCTCAGGAGGGGCAACTGGAATGTGTATGCCCGAAGCTTGTTGAACCAGCCAATGACAACTTTCAAAGACATATTCATTGGATTGCTTGAAGTTGTCAACCATAATCTATTCCAGCCCTGCCATCTTAGCTTTATATTCAATCTCCCCCTTTTTGGCTTCTAGGGCAATTGAGTTTGCATAAGAATGCAGTGACTCATCTATATGCTTTACAGTCTTGGTAAACACAGTCAGCAGGGATTGTTGATTTGCGTTGAGAATCACCATGTTGGCATCAAATTTTTGGATGTTGTCGGCCATAACATGAGCATTCTAATTTACCACTACCAGATCGGTCGTATTTTTCTTAAGTCCTTGCATGAGAAGAGTAACTGTAGTCCCAGCTTCTGTATACTTGGCATCAAACTTCTGTTTCATCTGATCCATATTATGATTTATTTCCACAACATTTTTAAGCATTAGCTCCTCAAATTGTTTAATTCTTTTTAACACTTTGTTGTGTGATTGTTCAAAAGAAGCTTTCAGTTCATCCACTATACCTTGAACGATATTCACGGTATGATTCGCCAAATTAGGTCTTAGTGGATAACCCTGAGGCATGCCTTGGTCTTGCTCTTCTGCAGATTCATTGGGAGAGCTTGACACGTGCACAGTCTCCAATGGGGGGATAGGGGCAGCCTCTGTAGTTTTCTCAGGAATGCTTATCATCCTCTGCTGAGAGGACTCCCCCTCCATTGTTGCACCAGATTTCTCAGGAACTTCCAAAGGAGCCCGTTCCTCTGAGAGGACTTCAACCTCACCCCGTAGCTCCACCATCTCCCTCATTGTCATTTCATTTTCAACTGCATCATCCACTTCTTCAGAAGCCTCATCTTCCATATCATCATTGTCAATTGCAGCATTGTCCATGTCCTCCTCGTCTTCCTCCTCTTCAACCTGATCTGTGGCGAGGGTATCAACGACATCCTTTGCAATTAGATAGATGTTAGTGACTACCTCAGCATGATCCGGAACTGAGATATCTGTCCTGAGTGTTTCAGTAGGAACGGGTAGAGACTCCCCCTCAATTCCTGCATGCAGCAAATCAGGAACATCATTGGGTTCATCCAAGGGATCTCGGTATTCTGGAGCTCTGTTATCTTTATCCTCATGGGCTTCAGCCAAGGGTTCATCATGGACTTCAGCCACACCTGCTTGACCAATCCTTCTTTCCCATCTGTCAAATACACTGGAGTCCATTTTCTTCAAGTAATGGAGAGGAACTCCCTTACTCATGTCAAACCTGTCTCCATCCAGCTGATTGAGGTACAGGCTGATGATCCTTCCAAAATTTGGGGTTCGTAGCATATCTTTAATCTTCTCAAACAGTATGGCCCCCCAGTTGTATCTTTTTCGAAACACTATGGCCTCCAAGATTTTGAACATATCACCAGAGATATGATCATGGGAGCCCGGTTTGCAGATCAGGACTTTCCCAATGATATCAGATAGAAGCTTCCCTTCCTCATTCATTTCCTTGCGCTTGATAGACTTATTCCCTCGAGCAAGTCCACAGAATAGGAGAGTCCTGGCACGATCATCTTCCTCCAAGTAGTCCTCTTGTTCAAAACTGGTGAGCTGCAAATGTCATGAAAATTTTCCAGCAGACATCTTGATCTGTAGGCCAACAATCTTACTCTTAATCACCGTATCCTCATGCCGTAGCTTTGTCGTTGTAAAGAATTCAAGCACTTCTTTATCCAGGATCTTGCACGGGTGCTCAAGGATGAAGGAAAGCCTGGCTTCTTCAAGCATTAGGATAATATTTCTGAACTCATCAAAGGCATGGGAGAAGCCCGTCCTAACAAGTTCACTCCCGGTGAGGAGCCCAACTATGGTTCTAGGAGCCATTGCAAACCTAAACAAGTAATGTCCAAGGGACTAAACCCTATCAGAAATTCTAGTTTAGGATCTTCACAAGACAAGATACTACAGGGATGAATGGACGTTACCCTAGCGCAGAGCAGAGAGAGTGGCTTGCGACGGGATTGTTGGCGACCGGAACGGGAGTCGACGGGAGAGGGAAAACTTCGAAATTTCTGGGAGTCGACGGGAGTCGACACGATCCTTGCATTCAGAGGATGTCATCGACGGGAGCACGGAGGAGTGACGGAGAACACGGGCGATTGAAGCACGGAAGAAACTTCCGCACGATCGACGGGATTCGGCAAGGTATCTAGGAAGTTGACGGGATTTCAGCGATTCTAGAATGTGAAGAGTCGTACAGTGGTTACGCTATTTATTTCATCCGAACCGTGGAAAGTCAACGGGATTTCAGCAAATTCTATACAAGGCATGTTAATTTCGAACCTTTCGAACTCTGGGTTGTCGATTTGAATGTCGAACCTTTGCCCCATTTTATTTCTTGGTCATACTACCTAGATCGAGTTGAAGGGATATTAACCCTAGAAATAATTACTGAGTAATTCTAGGGTATTCAAAAGTGTAGAATTTTCGTTATAGCCACTGGCACACACTTCTTTAATTTCAAATGGACTGATTGACACTCATTGATATACATTATCAATTATATATGTATATAAAAAGAATTCTTCAGATTTTAACTAAGGATCATTTAACTTTTGCGTCCTTTCATCAGGTGTGTGAACATATATGGGTATATATATATAAACATTTACTTTTAGAGGAAGAATCTATATATTCGTGTGGATATATATATATATATAAGCATCTATATAATATGACTCAAGTATCGAAACTGAATGCGCGTACCTGGGATCATTAAAATGATCATTCAGATCTTCTATTTGAGGTACACCAGGTGTCCAATTGGAGTAGGCCATTGTAGTTAGCTCTATCTCTTATCCCATACACTTGTTCCATATCATTATTGGAACATCTCATGTGTAGTTCCCATCATTTTATGGGAACCTAGACTATCCTGCAAAACGAATTACCTTACCTTAGGAACCTAATATGTATTGGGTCCTAGGTTCTTGTCAGCATAAAATGTCGAATGCCTTCCTACAGGAATTCTGTCAGGAAGGCTAACTCTACCCAAAGGAAGTGGACCTACCCTTGCCCGTGGCACAGAGGGATTGTGCCAACAATCTATGGCAAAGTGACCCACCTTGCCACAGCACCAACAATCATGAATGTTATATCTCCGTTTCTGACCTGATTTACTGACTGAGGTATTCATGATCTTAGGTCTGACCGGAACAGAGAAGGTTCTGCTCCCAAATTTGCCCTTTCCACCAAGACACGAGGGAGAGTGGATATAGAGCATGTGGTGAGTGTCATGAGGCCTGGGAGGTGGTGCCTTCCTTTCAGTCAGCACACATCCGGGGACCCCATGGGTACTTACTACATGTTTCCCAACCCCCTTTTCCTGTGTCCTAGGGTGGTAAGAGATACAGTGAGAGCTGGTTCCTGCAAATTCATGACGAGTTGGGGCTGAGGCCGAGAATACAAAGGGTTCAAGTTGAGCCTTGGGTATTCTCTCATGGGTAGCCATGACAGCTCTTGCACTGTGGGTATTTCCACATGATGGCTGATCACTCTTGCAGTGACCATAGTTGTTCTTGTGGTCATACCTGAAAGCATGATGTGTGCCCTTCCTACTCGGGGTGGGGGGGGGTCTGAACACAGTTTCCCCATTTCTCCATGAATTTATAATTCGTGAGATCCACCTATTTTCTCCTTTTCTCTTGATAGCATGTATCTTGGAAAAGTTAGATACTATCCTCTTCTCGGTCTCTAGACGACTCTCTAGATCCGAGATCTTTGAGTCCTTTACCTTGATGGATTCCAATTGGAGATTCATCAAGGTCCTCAGCTGAGCAATCTCCTTAGCTTGTTCCTCAACAAGTAAGTTGCTCTTATGAAGGGCACTCTCAAGGGAATCAAAATTTTCAATCCTTTGATTGACGCTATCCATTTCCTTTGCATCACTAGATGGACAACCCTCTAAACAGTTCCTGTCTTCAGGAAATTCAAGGGGAGAGGAGCATGATGAAGAAGTTACCTGATCCTGACTTTGAGGTTCAGGGTTAGCGTTAAGATCGACAGAGACTGTTGTGTCAGCTTCATCAGACCTACTTTCCTCAACCTCTTCTTCAGTCTCAGACATGGATATAGGAGCCCTGATACTCAGAGATTGGTCTTGACCTTCATCTTCAGAAATGAGGACCCCCACATAGGCTTCATCCTCTTGCTGGTAACTAGTTCCTGCTGTCTCCGATACCTCCAAGAGGTCTGAGATAGTTTGCCACATAGACTTTGCAGTCCTACACTTGTCCAATCTTGAACGAGATGATCCAGACCAGACGTCAGTGATGATCTGATGAATCAGCTTGTCCAAGTTGAATAGTGAAAGCTCAGTCTCCGACATCTCTTCGGGACTCTTGGGGATTTGGAGATCTTTTCCTGAGCCGGAAGCCTTCATGGGAATGAAGGGACCCTCTTCCAAAATGAGTTACGCACGAGGGTCAAGGGCCTCCAGATGAAACAGAACTCTCATCTTCCAGATGGGATAATAATCCTTTGTCCAAGCAGGGAGTCTCATAGGAGAGACATCAGAATATAGCTCCATGCTTAAGTCTGGTTTTCTTCTTGACACTAGATGCAGGATCTTACTCAAGGTGTTAACCTTTTTAATGAGTAACCTGGCTCTGATACCACTTGAAAGTTATCTAGTGTCAACTATCTTCACCTATGGGGGGGGGGGGAATAGCTGATTTGCAGTCTTTTGTGGAATTAAAAATTAACCTGCACAAGATGACAAAAACAACCACAACACAGAAACACACAAGCAGTTATAGTGGTTCCCCGATTTGGGTACGTCCACTCTCCCCCTTAGACCTATCTCCCAACAAGGGACAACTCAGTCACTTCACCAAACAGATTGAAATCCAATCCTCACACTATGAAAGAAACCCTTCCACCCGAAGGAGTCACTACTCCTCCACCACGGATTGCACTCAACCCTTACAACGAGGAATCAAAGTTCCTTTACAACAAAGTTAAAATAGAATGTACAAGAAATACAAACTATGTTTGGAGAACCCGATGTCCCTCTTCGTTCAATGAAGCTTTCTTGATGAAGACGAAGAGTCCACGATCGTAGCACTCTCTTGGAGAGGATCTTACCGAGATCGGCGGCGGCAAAGGATTGCGGCGGCGATGCTTTGTAGATCCAAACTTCGTGACGAAGCTAGCAAGGTCTATCAACGATCTTACTTGGATCGATGGTCTCAATCGATTCGGAGGGGAGAAATATTCCCGTTCAACAAATCAAGACACAAAGGATCTCAAGATAGAAATGTGAGACGCTAAGCTTAGCCTCGGTTCTGTCACTAGGAGATCAAGGAGAACCTAAGACCTGCGGTGGCGACAACTTTGCGAGCGGCGACGGCTTGCGAGCGGCGACGGCGATGGGAGGAAGTCCGCGATCGACTAGGTCACACTCGGCGTCCGTAATCCTTTCTCGTTTTCTTCGGTACTTTGTTAGTTCAAATTCGTGGGTATTTATACTGTAGATCAACTCTAAAAGACTGTTGTGGGCCCTACAAGGAGAAACCCTAAGCCTGGTCTAATCAGCGCCCAGCATCATGGTTCAGTCCAGCGAGCAGAGAAAATTCTCCTAAGGCAAATTCGGCGAGAATCATTAGTGATTCTCGTCGAATCGGCAGGAATCACTCATGATTCCCGTCGAATATGCCTTGGCAGAATTCCTAGTTGAGACACTTGTCAACCTGAGGGAATCGGCGAGAATCAAGACTGATTCTCGACGAATCAGCGAGAATGCAAAGTCATTCTCGACGATTCGGCAAGAATCTCTAAGTGATTCTCGTCGATTCTGCCTTAGCAGAATTCTTGAAGGTGTTGAGTCATCCAGATGCAGTCGGCGGAAATCGGCGAGTGATTCTTGACGATTCGGCGAGAATCACTAGTGATTCCCGTCGAATCGGCGAGAATCTCTTAGTGATTCCCGTCGAATTTAACTTAGACGAATCTTCGTCTTTCTTCCCATGAGTTGGTGTTTGACCCATCCTTGCTCCTCTTCAGCTCTTAATCAACCTCAACCGTGTACTTGAAAATAAGTACACTCCAATTGAGAGAGTACACGTGAGCCAACACACTGATCTGCTCAACGAGGGATTACATTGCGCAGACCCGTGTATATTGACCCACTGCACCCTGACATTGGTGTGTACTTAGCGTGGAATAACAGCAAGCACAACTTGAAGACATATCATCAAATACATTGTGAATTCATCTTATCTTGACAGGAGGCTTCTTCAAATCCAGGTAATTGTGAATACAATACCCAACAATACTCCTCCAGGAAATTCTTTGATCCAGAAAGCTATATGAAGCTGCACCTAGAGGCTGTGGTCCCCAGGTCCAAATTTCAAACCTCCCTAGGTGCTGATGATGACAGAAGATCCAAGAAGGAAGCTCTCAATCCAAACAGATAAATCTTTTTCAAAAAGAGCAAAGATAAGGAGTAACTGTGTAAGCTGACAGTATATATCTAATTCTGACTCTCTGCTGTGATACTATAAGTGCTTCTGCAATGCTGCAACTCTTTTCTCTGCAATGTTGTGTTTTCTTTTTATTTCTGCTTGTATGCTTGTTATTTTCTATATGTCATGTAAATAGTAATCCTAACCCAAATAGGGGGAGATTGTTGGAACACCCTATTACTGATTTGGGTAAGGATCACTATGTCCTTAGGAAAATGTCTTGACCTCATTGTATAGTTTTAAAGGTCAACTAGGATGAGTCTAAGGCTTAGAACTTAGGTTTGAAAGCTGCCACCAAGACCTTCTAGATTCAGAATACAAGTGCATAAGACTAAGGCAACTTTTGTCGAGCTCAGATCGACGAGGCGTCGAACTCAGTTCGACTATCTCTGAGTTCAGTTCAACGAGTCGTCGAACTCGGTTTGACGATCTCCGAGCTCAGATCGACGTTTCTGTCTCTTGCCAAAATCCAGATCTCTGAGCTCAGGTCGACGATAGTCGAGCTCAGATCGACGATTTCTTGAGAGATCGACGATTTCAGGATTTCAAATTCAGTCAGTTATAGAATTCAAATTGTTTTATATCCAGCAGTTAATGCAAAGGATTTTGTAGCCATTTCAATCAATCTGGAGCAAGTTTCAAGGAAGACTAAATGGAATGTTTCTTAGGACTTTCCTCCAGAGACAGATATCAATTTAGGAAGTCATTTATGACTGGCCAACAGCTATCTAGAAGATTGGATTTCAATATATCTCTACAGACAATAGAGACAGAAAATAATCATCACCTTCAATAACAAGAGTACAGAGTTTTTGAGACACACACAAGTCTACAGAATTACAAGTTAGAATTCATACAGAACACAAGGAATACAACAGTGAAGAAGATCACCACACAGAAAAGAATTCCTCTATTCTTTCAAGATCTCTTCTGATTCAAGTGTTCAAGGCTTCATCAATCAAGGACTCCAGACACATCACATTTCAGCCTTTGTTGAAATCATTCTTTGCTGGAGATCTCAAATTTACTGAAGACCTATCACCCTGTGCAAAGCTCTTCTTCCTAAATAATTGCAGATCTCAGGAGGAGCCTTGACAACATCAATCCACTAGTCTTCTCTTTGACTGTTGACAGAGAAGAATAATCTACATCTTCTTTTTCTTTTATTCTGCTGTAAAAGGGTTACTCAAAACTCCCTTCAAAAGTTTTGTGTTTTGTTTCTGAGACCTTGTCAAAACTCAGTGGTGGCAAGACACCTGATCAAAAAATCTGGTTTGGTTTTTGAGCACCTTATCAAAAGCTCATTGGTGCCCAGGACACCTGATCAACTATTCCTACAGTGGATTCCTACTTAGGGTGGTAGAAGAGTGGATGTACCCAGGTTGATTGGGGAACCACTATAGATCCTTGTGTCATCTGGTTGCTGTATTTGATTTGTTGTGTGCTGTGATTTTGTTTCTTACTTAGTTTCTTTTTATTTACTGCAAGCACAATACACTTATATATAAATCAAGTCTTCCACTGCTAAATAATTTTTATATTGGAAAATTATTTTAATATACTCTATTCACCCCCCACCCCCTCTAGAGTAAAGGTAGATCTTACCCTCACTTTCAGACCTCACTCAACGCCGTAGCTGTTTTGGCGTTGAGTGAGGTTAGCTCACTCAACGCCACAGCCAGTGTTGCAGAAGGCGTTGAGGGAGTGGACCTCACTCAACGTCGTAGATGTTTTGGCATTGAGTGAGGTTAGATCACTCAACGCCACATCCAGTGTTGCAAATGGCATTGAGTGAGTGAACCTCACTCAACGCCATAGCTATTTTGGCATTGAGTGAGGTTAACTCACTCAACGCCACCGTCTGTTTAGGCTTTAAGTGAGTGGGGCTCACTCAACGCCATGCCGTGTTGAGTCATCTCAATGCTTTTCCCTTACCTTGATTTTCTCTCCCAAGTGAATTCCTTGATTTTGAGGTTCCTTGTCGGCTATATTTTTCCAAAGTCCGAATCGTGGGTTGTGGTTAGTAGTGGTGGTTTGAAGCTCTTAATGTGGGTGGTGTTGTGTTATTTAGCCGTGGCCACCCTTTTCTTTTATCCTGCTCCATGTACGGGCTGGGCAAGGGGGTGGGAGGTCCCTAGTGCTTTCACATATAGACCCTTGAGCTTTGTTTCTTGGAAATGGTGGTTGGGGGACTGAGTTTTCCTCCAACCCGGATCCGCGTTGTTTTGCTACTGCCATCTCTCACAATTTAGGGTGTTAGACGTCTCTTCCTTTGTAGAGTGAAATGTTTTGGGCTCATGGTAGCCTTGTAAACTCTGCAGGACTTTTGGGTAGGGTTGTTGCTATTCCCTCACACTTAGTGTTTTTTTCCTTTTTGTCTTACCTTGGACAGTGGTGCTTGTTACGGTCTACTTACTCTTCTTGCTTATCTTTTAGCTTAACATTTCCGTACAGCTTATTTGTTTTTTCTTGCTGAGGTATTCTTTTCTTCTTTGAATGCCTCAAGTTCTGGTTAGTAGCCGATTAGGCGGCTAGTTATGCTGTGCTGTTGCTGGTGGTCTCTCGTACTGTGGAGATCAGTTCCTTGGTCTTGTGAGGTAGTTTTGTGCTTCTTTCTTACAAACATACATACTTGCCAGTGGGTTCGTGTCAGTTTGTTGGCGCCCACCGGTAGTTTTACCTTGATACTAGATATGTTATCTTTTTGCTGCTACCTTTTCTGGAGATAGTCTACTTGCTCTTGGGATGATTTATGCTAGGTTACTAGTTACTTTTATACCTAAAAACACTATTATAAGTATATCTCATGATCAACATATTTTATAAAACTCAACACTATTTTCCAAATAACGTAAAAAGATCGTTTTCCTATATATAGTATAAATTAAATGTAGGGTCTTGCATAGTACAAGTTGTCCTCTAGGGACACTTATGCACTCTTTTAGGATGTCAAGCTTGAATAAAGTATTTTCCGCAGCGTATAAGTATAGTTTTTTTTAAACTATGGACTAGATGATCCACTGAGCCGGGGGATACGACCTCTAAAAATATAACTGTTTATTTCTAATCATATAACTCATGAATTTTCATAAAGTAAGGTAGATAATTTTGCCTGAGCGTCAGCAGTTATCCCCTACTTGACGTGGCATCACGACGCCTGTTTTCCCATACTCTGATAACTCTTAACTCAGAGAAAATGCGGGTTGTGACAGTTGGTATCAGAGGGAGGTTGCTTGACAAGTTAGTCGGACAACCTTCCCTTTTGATTGCATTAGCAGTTTAGCATCATGTCATTCACACACCGATATATCATCAACACGTCTTGGCAAAAGCACGAACACTATACTCATAGCATAACATGAAGTATACGAGACATATTATGTAGAATGGGATGCATAATATGTGTTCGTATATGGATCCACCAAAGGGGCAACATGTGAGGGTTATGTAGTATGGGATGCATAACCTCACCACATGGCTGCGACTAGCTCGTTTTCTTTTCGCTGCATGAAAATGTTATGTAGTATGGGATGCATAACATTTTCATGTGTACGCCACTCATACCATGCATTAGGGTCTTTTTAGAATGCATAGCACAAACATGCATAGCATAACATTGCATAAGCACAACGTGCCAAGCTAAAGGCTGGCAGGATTACATATGTACACACATAAGTTTTCGAGTCAAAAATAATATAAGTTCATGCATTCCCGATCTAGGCATAAGAGTTAGAAAGGTGGTGGTAAACCATCCTAGGTTAGGCATAACATCAATTCTTGTAAAAATAAACTCCCAGATCAAGTTTAACAGCTTTAAGTTCATATTTATGTATGTATTCTCTGTACTTGTAGTTAGTTGTAGCTGTTGTACTAGGATCTGACTAATGTTGTTATGATCTTAGGATGGCGAGACGCCCTTCGACTAGATCGACCCCCCTATCTGAGGGTGAGTCATCGGGAGCGCAGATTGATGTGGTGATCGAGAGCCTGCGGTAGAGTAGCGTTTCCTTGAGCAGGCAGGTGGTGGAGATGCAGGCCCAGAACCATTCTCTAGTGGCAGTTGTGGCAGGACAGACTCAGGGAGTGCAAGGCCTTGCAGGGGGGTTAGCTATTCCTCCTCCTCCTGCGCCCCTGAGACCTCTAGTGGTGGTGCCATCAGAGATGGCATTTATCTCGTAGTTTCAGAGACTTAGCCCTCCTACTTATGATGGGAAGGCAGATTTCATGGTCATAGATGATTGGCTGATCTCCATGGAGGAGATGTTCTCATACTCCGGTATTTCAGATGATCAGAGAGTGATGACAGCCACCTATCAGCTCAAAGGTTTGGCTAAGAGTTGGTGGCTTAGAGAAAAGGAGAGCTTGGTAGCTGGTTGTTCTTGGGAAGTATTCAAGGAAATGCTACTGAGGAAGTTCTTGCCTTCGGTCGAGCATGACCGTCTTATGAACGACTTCATCCACCTGAAGCAAAGACAACTCACGGTTGGTGAGTATGAGATAGAGTTAAGCAAGTTGAGCCGGTTTGCTCCTAGGTTGGTGAGTGTTGAGGCTTATCGAGTCAAGCGGTTTCTTGGTGGCTTGAGGAGCGAGGTTCAGCAGTTGACCAGTGCATATGGATCAGAGACTTATGTAGGGGTAGTGGAGGCTGCTCTGAAGGTAGTGGCAATTAAGACCGCAAAGAGAAGAGGCCAGCAAATGAGGAAGGACAAGAGGAAGTCTGTTGAGGAGAAGAAACCCCAGGTACCCGGTGCTGCTTCGGGAAAGAAGAGCAAGGTGGTGTGTAGCTTCTATGGCCGGTCAGGCCACCCTGTTGAGAGGTGTTTTAAGAAGGCAGTAGCTCAGAAGAAGGAGCAAGTTCATGCTATTCAGGGTGCTCCTAGGAGGGATGTTTCCTGTTCTGTTTGCAAGCGACCCGGGCATGATGCTGCCCAGTGCTGGTCCAAGGATAAAGTCTGCTATCAGTGTGGGCAGAAGGGTCATATCAAGACAAGGTGTCCTCAGGTCCAGCCTGTTCTTCATGCAGTTCCACTTCAGGCATTACCTCCGCCTCAGCGTGTGGATAAGGGTAAGGGGAAGCTGAACATGATCTCTTCCGAGGAGGCTCAAGCTTCGACTCAGGTCATCTCAGGTTAGTTGTTTTTTCCAGCCTGATAGTTTTATTTACTAGAATGGTTATAGTTTTTTTTGGTAGTTCCTTAGTTGTATATACTCCTATAGGGAAATTTAAGGTGAAGAATCGCTGGGCATGTGTTCTGTTTGACTCTGGCGCTACCCACTCATGTGTGGCTAGAGCCTTTGTAGAGCGACATCGGTTGACTCTAGATCAAGTTCGTGATACCTTCCGCGTCAAGTTCCCTTCTGTTGAATCTGTGTTATCAGATTTGGGCATTCTAGATTGCCCTGTTTTGTTGGGAGACTTTCTTGCGAAGGCAGACTTGAAGATGATTGATCTGGAGGACTTTGATGTTATTCTGGGCATGGATTGGCTGTCCATGTATGATGTGGTTATTCAGTGCAAAGGGAAGCGCTTGGACTTCATCAAGGACAATGGTCAGCCCGGAAGCGTGTATGCTGATCCGTGCCAAGATTCTCCTGTATTTTCTGCGGTATGTGCTTAGAAGTTGTTTCTTTCTAATTTTTTGCTTGTTTAGTCTCGGTGGTTGGGACTGCTGTTAGTGTACCGCGTTTGGAGGAGATTCCTGTTGTTTGTGGTTTCGTTGATGTTTTTCCTGATGACCTTCCAGGTCTTCCTCCCGATCGGGATGTTGAATTTGTGATTGATTTGGAACCGGGTACGCGTCCTATTGCTAAGGCGTCGTACCGAATGGCCCCTCATGAGTTAGAGGAGTTACGAGTCCAGTTGGATGAGTTATTGGCAAAAGGAATTATCAGGCAGAGTTCGTCGCCTTGGGGTGCTCCTGTTTTGTTTATAAAGAAGAAGGATGGGTCGATGCAGCTTTGCATCGACTACAGGGAGTTGAACAAAGTCACTATTAAGAACAGGTACCCTCTGCCGAGGATCGATGACTTATTTGATCAGTTGCGCGGTAGCACGATGTTCTCCAAGATCGATCTTCGTTATGGATATCATCAGCTTAGGATCCGTGAGGCAGATATTCCACGGACTGTGTTTAGATCGAGGCATGGACATTTTGAGTTTTTGGTGATGTCGTTTGGTTTGACCAACGCACCATCAGCTTTCATGGATATGATAAACCGGGTGTTCAAGGATTTTCTAGACAAGTTCGTTGTGGTTTTTATCGATGATGTGTTGGTCTATTCTAGCAGCGCTAAGGAGCATGAGCTGCATCTGCGCTTGGTTCTATCGGAGTTGAGGAATCACAAGTTATTCGCCAAGCTGAGCTAGTGTGAATTTTGGTTGCCTCAGGTCTCATTTTTGGGCCACGTGGTGAACAAGGATGGGATCTCGGTCGACTCGTAAAAGATCGCAGCAGTGATGGATTGGAGCAGGCCGGGCACGCACAAGTAGATCAGGAGCTTCCTAGGGTTGGCCGGCTACTACAGGAGGTTCGTGGAGGATTTCTCTACCCTAGCTGCACCTTTGACCAGTCTGACTCAGAAGAACGCGGCCTTTGTTTGGACCGAGAAGTGCGAAGAAGCCTTCCTGGAGCTAAAGAACAGATTGTGCACTGCTCCCGTTCTGACCCTACCTACTGAGTGTGTGGAGTATGATGTGTACGTGGATGCTTCGCATGTTGGTCTAGGTTGCGTGTTGATGCAGGCTGGGAAAGTGATTGCGTATGGGTCAAGGCAATTAAAGACTCATGAGAAAATTTATCCTACGCATGACCTTGAGTTTGCAGCGGTGATTTATGCGTTGAAGATGTGGAGGCATCTACTTTATGGGGCTCAGTGCAAGATCTTCCCTGATCATAAGAGCCTAAAGTACGTGTTCACGCAGAAGGAGTTGAATCTGCGCCAGCGACCGTGGCTAGAGTATGTGGCCGATTATGATGTGGAGATACAGTATCATCCAGGCAAGGCAATTATGGTGGCCGACGCCCTGAGCCGGAAGACGGGAAAGATCTTTAATCTCTTCGCCGATTGTTTAGTGGAAGAGTTCCTCCTGATGGATATCTCAGTGGGATGCTGTGACATGCAGAGCAGTTTGGCAGTGGCAGAGCCATCTTGGATTTCTCTTACTAGGTTGCACCAGAAGGATGATCCGGACCTTCTGTACTTATACCTCAGGACTGAGAGAGGAGAGTTGCTAGATTTTTCTATCGATGATGCGGGTACTTTGAAGTACCGCGGCAGATTTTGCATCCCTGCTGTTGGAGACATCAGGGCTATGATATGCAGAGAGGCTTATGGATCCAGTATTGCCTACCATCCAAGATCTACAAAGATGTATCGTCATTTGAAGCAAATTTCCTTGTGGTATGGGATGAAGAGTGATATTGCCCGATTTGTTGCTGAGTGCCACACTTGCAAGCATGTGAAGACCGATCACGGAAGGCCTGGTGGCAAGTTGACTCCGTTAGAGATCCTGACTTGGAAGTGGGAAAGTATTTCTATGGACTTCATTACGGGCTTACCGAAATCTCCAACGGGATTTCATTCTGTTTGGGTTATAGTGGATAGACTGACGAAGTGTGCTCACTTCGTGCCGTATAAGATTGATTATCTGATGAAGAAGATAGCAGAGCTGTACTTAAATGAGGTCATCAGATGGCACGGTGTGCCTGTTAGCATCATTTCTGATCGAGACTCCCGGTTTACTTCTCGCTTTTGGCAGAGTCTGCAGGAGGGTTTGGGTACGGATCTGAGGTATTCTACTGCTTACCACTCACAGACCATTGGCAGACAGAGCGGGTGAACCAGATAGTTGAGGATATGATCAGATGCTACATTCTAGACCATGGTGGAGCGTGGGATGAGCGATTGCGACTTATGGAATTTGCATACAATAACAGTTATCAAAAGAGCTTGCAAATGGCTCCGTTTGAAGCTTTGTATGGGAGGCACTGCAGAACTCCGCTATTTTGGGCTGAGGCATGTGAGAGACCCTTGTTGGGTCCGGATGCGCTCGAGGAGATGGAAGTCGCAGTGAAGCTTATTCGAGAAAAGCTTCGTATAGCTCAGGAGTGAAATGAAAAGAACGTCAATCGGCGTAGGTCGGACTTGGAGTTTTCTGTAGGGGACCTTGTGTTTCTTAAGGTTTCCCGGATGATTGGTGTTAAGGGGTTCGGTAAGAATCGGAAATTGGACCCGAGATATGTGGGCCCGTTTAAGATTGTTGAACGGATTGGCGTGTCAACATATAGGTTGGATTTGCCAGCAAACTTCCTAGGTGTTCATAACGTATTTCATGTAAGCCAATTGCGGAAGTGTGTGCGTAACAGTCGGCAAGTCTTGGATGTTGTGCCGCAGTTGGAGCCTAATCTCTCTTTTGTTGAAGTGCCGGTCCGCATTTTGGATACTCAAGATCGGGTGCTGCGAAGGAAGTCCATCCCGATGGTCAAAGTTCTATGGAAGAATCAGGGTTTGGAAAGCGCGACTTGAGAGTTAGAGTTGGCTATGAGGGAGGCTCACCCTCAACTGTTCCCCTGATTGGATTGGTATGTTTTCTTCTTGTAATATTTGGCTTGTTACTTTTCCTTCTATAGCAGAAGGGTCATGCATAAAGTTTCGGGACGGAACTTTCTTTTAGAGGGAGTGACTGTAACGCCCCCGATTTTTCTGCGATTATTTAATCCTCGTTTGGCGTTACGTCGGCGCGTTTTCTTGGCTTGTTCCATCTGTGGAGTGTGGTCTTAACTCCTTAAAACTGAGTGGCCTATTTTGTAGCCTATTGGCAAGATCTCCCTAGCAAGCTGAGTCGTTTTGGGTGACCCGGTGTGGCCTCTCGGGGGATGCTTGTGTTTTGGCTTCGGGTGGGTATAACTCGAGTTCTGTTCGTCGAAAGTTAATTTCGACTTCGTCTTTGCGTTCGTAGCATGGGAATTTAGCTACAGAGAGAATTTCGTCGAATTCCGAGGATGTTCGGTTTTCGCGTCGTTTTGTATTTTATGAAAAAATAATACTATTTAATAAATATTATATTAATTATTATTTTGGAAGGGTGCGGGTGCTTGGCGGTTTTACCTTATCTTATTATACCTTAATTAATTGATTAGCTAATTAAGATTAATAGGGTTCTATATATAGGATATTTTAGACTTAAGATAAAGAAAAACCGCTCCTGTTCACTTTCTTCCCCCGCCCGCCTGCGCCTGTTCGCGAAACAGAGAAACCGCCGGAACCGCTACCTTCGGACGCCGATTTCGGGAGCGTTTTTGGACGGAATTCGATTCTGAAAGTGGATTTAGATTGCTCTCGCCTAGACCTTCATTCCTACGGTAAGAAATTCAGTTTTCGTGGTGTTTCTAAGGTTCTCGAATTTCTTGGGTTGTCCGTTTCCGCCATTAAAGCTCCAGATTTCTGCTTTAGGTGTTGTTGCTGCTGGTGCCGAGTGGGAATAAGGGAGGCCGACCAAGCTTTGCTGGAAAACGAGGCAAGTGGTGCTCTTGCCCTTGCCATGTAGCTTTTCTTGTTCATTTTGTTCCTTGTTGTTAGTTAATCTCCCATATTTCCTCTTGCTCTATATGCCCAGCTTTTCCCGAAAATCATGACCAAGCCTGTTGAATACTTTATGTTTAGTTTTTTTTTCTCAAACAGCCTTGTCTTCCTATTTTTATTCCTGCTGTTGAATTACCTTGTTCTCGGGTTGCGAGTAGAGTAATGTGTGTTGGAGTTAACTTTTCTGTGCAGTAGTTGTAGCCGGGTAGAGGAGAAAAGCTATAGTTTAATTTTATGCAAAAATCTGTCTTGGTTAGGCTCGGGTTTGGATGAATTTATGCTTGCCTGTGTAGTGTGTAACACCCCTATCCGTCGCATAGCATATAGCAGTAGGTCCGGCCGGGGCCCGACGCCATATACTACGGACAGACCGGTTGGTTACGCGTTGAAACCATACAACCAATCACCAACGTCCTACACAGAGTCATTCTAGCGGAAGAAAATTATTAAGTTGCACAAATTCAAGAACCCTGCCAAGCAGGAATGTCCACTACAGAAGTAACAATAGGAATGAAAATACAAAAGTACCGGCCTTAAGGCCTTACAAGGTTTGCTTAACAAAACATGTCTTACATAATTCGGCTCGCAGGCCGGCCATACATGAAATAAACGGAAAGCATAAAAAGGGTTAGGCCTTCGAGGGCCAGCACCGCAACATGGGATTTAGCCCGCTATTTTCCGCTCGGCTCCGCAGCACCTGCAAGTACAAACCACCGCCCGGTGGCAAACAAAAGCAACGGTCAGCTATGCTGACCAAATTATAACGATCCCGCCCCCAAAATCGGGGCGGAGATGCTCTTTCCCTGTACTTTATTAGTATAGGCAATATATATTAATGTGAACACACATCAACACAGGCGTAGGCTCGCACGGCCACACACCCCGTGCACTCAGGGCATATTCTCGGCGAACCGGCCAACGTCACGTCAATTCAAGCCATAGACGTTCCCAATCCACCACCGCCTCTTGGACGGTCATCCATATGAGCATTTTGCCTTCCTGGCCTTTGTCACGGCAATTTAAGCCATAGACCACCGAAGACCCTCATCCATGCCAACGGTCCTACCGAACGACATAGACCGGGTACGGTTCTGCCTGACTCGTGCTCACACTGCAACGGCAATTTAAGCCATATGCGCAGGTCAAGACTCACCGAGTCCCGTTCCCACCACAATAATCACATAACCCGGTTATGTTCACGTTGGCTCCCCGGCCACCGTGTTGGCAAAACACGCTTTTGCCCAGTTTTCCGGGTGCACCTTAGAGTTAATCTCCAAGGCTCCCTGATGCATTCTACCACGTAGAAAACCCGAAAACACCCAAACATCCGGATTCTTGCCCGGTTCAAATGCAATGCAACATCACCGATCCGGACCAACATGTCTGAATAGGCTTCACACATAATGCCTATGCCCGTTTACGCATACGGACACTACACAAGGGGGACTTCACATATCTATCCCAAGGAACGCTCCAACTCTTCGCTCACTCGCAAGAGCGGGCTTCCTATGCAAAGGAAAAGAGGGCTTCACATGCCCAAGGATGAGAAATCGTTACCCTTGCGTTCTTCCGCGGCGCCATCGAAAACTATACGGTTGGAAAGCACCGCAACGGCGTCGCCTCCGTGGATCTGGACTCGGATCGCGATTCGGAGCTCCGAAGCTCTTCTGGCGGCCGGATCTTGGACTCCTCCTTCCTCCTTGCTCTCCCTTCTCTCTAACTTTTAGAGAGAGATGGGCCAAAGAAAAATGGGTTTCTAAACCCTATTTCCCGACCATAACCACCCAGGAGCATCCCCCCACCGTCAGATCCAAAGCCAAGGAATCGAACGTCCTGGATTAAATCCAAAATCATAAAATCTGAGCCGAACACGGGTTGGCACACGGCCGTGTGTCTGGCCGTGTAGCTCATTCGCCGTCTCGACCAAAATTGAAAACCAGCACACGGCATGTGACACGGCCTCCGACACGCCCGTGTCGCCTGCGACACGCCCGTGTCGGGACCCGTGTCACGCCCCCGTGTGCAATTTATCAACACTTTGCAGTCAGAGGGGTACACGGCTTGGTGACATGGCATCGGACACGCCCGTGTCAAACTAGACACGCCCGTGTTCGTGCCCATGTCACTACCCGTGTACCCAACCGCACAGCATAGGTGTGACATGGCCTGGGACACGCCCGTGTCCTAGGCCGTGTTCCATCACACGACCATCATCGACCTGAACTGGTCGACGACACGGCCCGAGCTCGACACGCCCGACATGGCCTCCGACACGCCCGTGTCGGGGCCCGTGTCACCTGCACCAAAAACCTGTCTTGGCCAAAATCGATCCCCGTCGCTCCTACAATATTTTGGGGTGTTACAATTTTACCCCCCTTAAAGAATTTCGTCCACGAAATTAATAAAGGACAAACAGGACTTAACGAAAAACAGTACCTAAGCGGGATAATTCCGGGTACTCCTCGAGCATAGTCTGCTCCCATTCCCAAGAGAGCTCCTCACGCCCGCAATTATCCCACCGGACCTTAACCATCCGGATCTCCTTGTTACGGAGTCTCTTGACCTCAACATCTTCGATACGAATGGGCTTGACCCTAGTCGTCAACCCTTCGTCCACCGGCACTTGGTCAACTGCGATCACCTGCGAAGGTTCTTGCACCGCCTTCCGCAACACAGAAATGTGGAACACATCATGTAACCCACTCAACTCCATCGATAGCTTCAAATGGTATGCAGCTTCGCCAACTCGCTCCAGAACCTCAAAAGGTCCAAGGTATCTTGGGCTCAGCTTCTTCAAGCGTCTCACCCGCGAAACCCCCTTGAACGGCTTCACTTTCAGGTATACCCAATCGCCTACCGCGAACTCCACGTTCCGGTGCTTGGCATTGTAATACTTCGCCTGCCGGTCCTGAGCGATCAACAAGCGCTCCCGAATGATCCGCACTAACGAGGTAGCACTCTCTACCTCCTGCTTCTTGTACAACCTTGCCTCACCCGTTTCAAGCCACGATAACGGCGTTCGACACTTCCTACCATACAGGGCCTCGAAGGGCGCCATTTGTATACTCGCTTCGTAGCTGTTGTTGTACGCGAACTCCACCAAATAAAGGTGGTCTTCCCAATGCTTACCGAAATCCAGAACACACATGCGTAGCATGTCCTCCATCGTTCTATTGACCCTCTCGGTCTGCCCATCCGTCTGCGGATGGAAAGCTGTGCTGAACTTTAACTTTGTTCCCAGCATCTGCTGCATCAACCTCCAATCATTTGACGTGAACTGCCCATCGCGATCACTCACAATGCTACGGGGCACACGATGCAGCCTAACAATATTGTCAACATACAACTTTGCCAATTCCTCCACCACATCATCCTTCCTATGCGGAATGAAATGCGACACCTTGGTTAGTCGATCTACGATCACCCAGATGGCGTCGTTCCCCTTCTGCGACCTTGGCAACCCGTGCCCAAAGTCCATAGATATATCGTCGAATTTCCACTCCGGTATAGGCAAAGACTTCAGAAATCCTCCCGGCTTTTGGCACTCTGCCTTCACCAAGGCGCACGTTTGGCACTTAGCCACGTACAACGCCACATCTTTCTTGAGCCCCGGCCACCAAAACAGCTTTTTGAGATCACGATACATCTTCGTGCTCCCAGGGTGGATTGAGTACTTGGTATGATGAGCCTCGTACATCAACTCCGCCCGGAGGTTACCCCCACTCGGGACGCACAACCGATGATCCTTCCTTAATAAACCATCTTCCACCGAGAACTGGGAATTTGACCCATCCAGAGCGGCCTCCATAAGCTTCTTCATGGAGTCATCTAACTCCAATGCCTGCCGAACCCGGTCAGCCAGGTCATACTGCACCTCTGTCCAGTTTAACATTGCTTTGGCGCTCGTCTGCTTGTCAACGCAACAGATCTCAAGCTCCTCCAACTCCCGTACTAGCCGCTCATCATGCACCGACAACCAGTTGGCTCGGGCGGGAGCCCTGCGGCTCAGCGCATCCGCAACTACGTTGCCCTTCCCGGGTACATAATGTATTTTGAAGGTGTAGTCCCCTAGGAACTCCATCCACCTTCTCTGCCTCATATTAAGGTCCTTTTGATCCAACAAGTATTTTAGGCTCTTGTGATCGGTGTATATATCGACCCTTACGCCGTATAGGTAGTGCCTCCACAACTTGAGTGCAAATTTCACGGCCTCCAACTCCAAGTCGTGCACCGGATAATTTCTTTCATGCACCTTCAACTGACGCGATCCATATGCTATCACGCTCCCATGCTGCAACAACACGCAGCCCAAGCCACTACCCGAAGCGTCGCTATACACCTTGAAGCCCTCGGTCCCACTCGGCGAACTAAGCACCGGCGCCGTGGTCAACCGTCTCTTCAGCTCCTCGAAAGCTTGCACGCACTCTTGCGTCCACAAGAATTTCTGATCCTTCCTTGTCAACTTCGTGAGAGGTAATGCTAACCGCGAGAAGTTCTCTACGAAGCGCCTGTAATATCCGGCAAGCCCAAGAAAACTCCAGACTTCCGCGACAGAAGATAACGCAGGCCACTCCCGTATCGCAACAATCTTCGCCGGATCCACCGCTATACCTTCCCCACTCACTATATGACCAAGGAACTCTACGGAGGGTAGCCAGAACTCGCACTTGGAGAACTTTGCGTAAAGCTCATTCCTCCTCAAATTCTCCAACACCAAATGCAAGTGCTTGAAGTGGTCTTCTTCGCACTGCGAGTACACCAAAATATCGTCAATAAAGACGATCACAAAGCGATCCAGGAAATCTCTGAACGTCCTGTTCATCAGATCCATAAATACCGATGGCGCATTCGTCAGTCCAAATGGCATGACCGTGAACTCGAAATGCCCATACCTCATACTGAACGCTGTCTTCGGGATATCACACTCCCTGATCCTCAGCTGATAGTACCCCGACTTCAAGTCCAACTTGGAGTATACCGATGATCCGACCAACTGATCAAAGAGATCATCAATCCTCGGGATCGGGTACTTATTCTTCTCCGTTAGCTTGTTCAACTCTCTGTAGTCGATACACAGCCGCAAACTCCCGTCCTTCTTCTTAACGAAGAGGACCGGTGCGCTCCAAGGCGACGAGCTTGGACGCACATACCCTTGCTCCATCAGCTCCTCTAGCTGAACTTTCAACTCTGCCATCTCCTTAGGCGCCAACCTATACGGAGCACGTGACACCGGTTTGGCCCCCGGTATGAGCTCGATGGTGAAATCAATCTCCCGCTGCGGTGGGGCTCCGGGAAGACTATCCGGGAACACATCGGGGTATTCGCAAACCACGGGGATGCTATCCAACGGAGACTTTGGCTCCACAGCCCCCACTATTATGAAGAACAGCTCTGCACCAGCACGAACTGCCTTCACCACCTAAAGAGCAGACATCAGTGTCTTGCTCGACCCCTTTAGCCCCTCGAATGTAGTCTCCCGCCCTACCCCCAGCTTGACCTCCTTCCGATCACAGTCAATCCAAGCTTTCTGCTCTGACAGCCAATCCATCCCAAAGATCACGTCGAACTCTACTAGCGGCAGCAATGACGCTAGCAAGTCGAACTCTTGGCTCCCAATGTGAACCTTTACGGCGCACACCCTGTCCGCACGCATCGAGCACCCATTCGGTAGCAGCACATCCAACTTGTCCTTCGCCATCGAAGAAGGGACTCCGATGCGCGATATAAAGCTTTCGGACAAGAAGGAGTGTGAAGCTCCCGTATCAAACAGTGCCCGTGCCGGACTATCACTAATCACAACAAAGCCTATACAAACAATATTAGGCTAACAAGCAATAGATAATGGTATTAAAGCTAACTTGCTATAAATTAACTCATACCTGTCACCACATCTACTTGCTTGATGGCCTCCTGCTGGCCCAAGTTATAGACTCTAGGCTGAGTCGGAGCATAGTGGGACGCGGTCGACTCCACCGCTTTGCCCTTCTCCTCGTAGGTAGCTCCTTGTTTCCTTTCGGACTTTGAGCGTCCACTCCAGCAATTACGGGCAAAGTGCCCCGTCTTTCCACACGTGAAACAAGCGCCCGGGGTTCGATTGGTAGTTGCCCCCGAGGCACCTGAAGCAGCTGGACCCGACGTCTTAGCTTTCTTATAGAATCTGCGGTAGCCCGACTTCGACGTAGTCGGTGCCTTGAACTCTGCTTTCTTGCTACCGGATTCCTTCTTCGCTTGGACATTCTTCATGTACTTCTCCAAGGACCGGGCCGAATTGACCAGGGTCATGAAACCCTGTGCCTTGGGCCCCGACAGTAGCAATCTTAGATCATCTCTTAGCCCTTCGTAGAAGCGGCTCGTCTTGCGCTCCTCGTCTGCGAAGGTAGCGCCGGCATATCTCCCCAACCGAGTAAACTCGTGGAGGTACTCATCAACGGTGTAATCCCCTTGCACCAACTTCTGAAACTCGCTTTCTAGCGTAATTCTCTGCACCGAGGGGAGGTATCGAGCCATGAATAGTCTCGCAAACTCCTCCATCGAAACTTCGGCCAACGGCCTTCCCCGCAACTGATGTAGCTCTAGGCCTTCCCACCATAACCTTGCGTCCCCATCCAATAGGAACGTCGCTATTGTGGTCTTTTGCCACTCTTCCGTTTCCGTCGCAGTCATCACCCTGTTGACCCTTGAGAGCCAATCCTCTGCTTGGGTCGGGGTTTCTGCCCCCGTGAATACCGGTGGATGAAAGCCCATCACGTGCTTCAGTTGTCTTTCAGTTGCTCTCCGAGGCAACTCTGGCTCCAACACTACTTGCTCAACCCTCCTTTGCTCTGCCGTCTGAAGCGGTACTTGCTCTATAGCAGGAGCAGGCTGCTGCACCTGCCTTGCAGGCTGCACATTGATCATTGCCATGACTGCTTCTGTCACCAACCTAATGGTCTCGGCAGACGGAGGTGTTGCAGGCGCATCGCTTGGCGCACTGCTCGCCTCAGAACCTGGCCGTTCAGACGGCCCAGCACCACTTCTGGTCACCTATAATCGTGCAAAACACCGATAAGCGACCCAAAAATTACTGCAAACAGTAATTATAGGAACACGCAGGTTCCTCAAACATGTATATTTTCATTCCTAAGTGGACATTCATGGGTTCTTTTCATGTTATAACGATGACGCACACATGTGCTCACCACCCCTTAAAGTGAATTCGTCCACGAATTCATTTAAGCTTGACCGAAACCAGTAGTCTGATACCAATTTGTAACACCCCTATCTGTCGCATAGCATATAGCAGTAGGTCCGGCCAGGGCCCGACGCCATATACTACGGACAGACCGGTTAGTTACGCGTTGAAACCATACAACGAATCACCAACGTCCTACATAGAGTCATTCTAGCGGAAGCAAATTATTAAGTTGCACAAATTCAAGAACCCTGCCAAGCAGGAATGTCCACTACAGAAGTAACAATAGGAATGAATATACAAAAGTACCGGCCTTAAGGCCTTAAAAGGTTTGCTTAACAAAACATGTCTTACATACTTCGGCTCGCAGGCCGGCCATACATGAAATAAATGGAAAGCATAAAAAGGGTTGGGCCTTCGAGGGCCAGCACCGCAACATGGGCTTTAGCCCGCTATTTTCCGCTCGGCTCCGCAGCACCTGCAAGCACAAACCACCGCCCGGTGGCAAACAAAAGCAACGGTCAGCTATGCTGACCAAATTATAACGATCCCGCCCCCAAAATCGGGGCGGAGATGCTCTTTCCCTGCACTTTATTAGTATAGGCAATATATATTAATGTGAACACACATCAACACAGGCGTAGGCCCGCACGGCCACACACCCCGTGCACTCAGGGCACATTCTCGGCGAACCGGCCAACGTCACGTGAATTCAAGCCATAGACGTTCCCAATCCACCACCGCCTCTTGGACGGTCATCCATATGAGCATTTTGCCTTCCTGACCTTGGTCACGGCAATTTAATCCATAGACCGCCGAAGACCCTCATCCATGCCAATGGTCCTACCGAACGACATAGACCGGGTACGGTTCCGCCTGACCCGTGCTCACACCGCAACGGCAATTTAAGCCATATGCGCAGGTCAAGACTCACCGAGTCCCGTTCCCACCATAATAATCACATAACTCGATTATGTTCACGTTGGCTCCCCGGCCACCGTGTTGGCAAAACACGCTTTTGCCCAATTTTCCGGGTGCACCTTGGAGTTAATCTCCAAGGCTCCCTGATGCATTCTACCACGTAGAAAACCCGAAAACACCCAAACATCCGGATTCTTGCCCAGTTCAAATGCAATGCAACATCACCGATCCGGACCAACATGTCCGAATAGGCTTCACACATAATGCCTATGCCCGTTTACGCATACGGACTCTACACAAGGGGGGACTTCACATATCTACCCCAAGGAACGCTCCAACTCTTCGCTCACTCGCAAGAGCGGGCTTCCTATGCAAAGGAAAAGAGGGCTTCACATGCCCAAGGATGAGAAATCATTACCCTTGCGTTCTTCCGCGGCGCCATCGAAAACTATACAGTTGGAAAGCACCGCAACGGCGTCGCCTCCGCGGATCTGGACTCGGATCGCGATTCGGAGCTCCGAAGCTCTTTCGGCGGCCGGATCTTGGACTCCTCCTTCCTCCTTGCTCTCCCTTCTCTATAACTTTTAGAGAGAGATGGGCCAAAGAAAAATGGGTTTCTAAACCCTATTTCCCGACCATAACCACCCAGGAGCAGCCCCCCACTGTCGGATCCAAAGCCAAAGAATCGAACGGCCCGGATTAAATCCAAAATCATAAAATCTGGGCCGAACACGGGTTGGCACACGGCCATGTGTCTGGCCATGTAGCTCATTCGCCGTCTCGACCAAAATTGAAAACCAGCGCACGGCATGTGACACGGCCTCCGACACGCCCGTGTCGCCTGCGAAACGGCTGTGTCGGGACCCGTGTCACGCCCCCTGTGTGCAATTTATCAACACTTTGCAGTCAGAGGGGTACACGGCTTGGTGACACGGCATCGGACACGCCCGTGTCAAACTAGACACGCCCGTGTTCGTGCCCGTATCACTACCCGTGTACCCAACCGCATAGCACAGGTGTGACACGGCCTGGGACACGCCCGTGTCCTAGGCCGTGTTCCCCCACACGACCATCGTCGACCTGAACTGGTCGATGACACGGCCCGAGCTCGACACGCTGGACACGGCCTCCGACACGCCCGTGTCGGGGCCCGTGTCACCTGCACCAAAAACCTGTCTTGGCCAAAATCGATCCTCGTCGCTCTTACAACATTTTGGGGTGTTACATAGTGATTGTAGCAGAAGCCTTTCCTGTCCTTAGTCTTGATGATTAAGGTGATTCAGGGCTTGGCGTTGAGTGTGGTGCACACACTCAACGCCGGGTCTGCTTGGGCTTGGCGTTGAGTGTGGTGCACACACTCAACGCCGGGTCTGCTTGGGCTTGGCGTTGAGTGTGGTGCACACACTCAACGCCGGGTCTGCTTGGGCTTGGCGTTGAGTGTGGTGCACACACTCAACGCCGGGTCTGCTTGGGCTTGGCGTTGAGTGTGGTGCACACACTCAACGCCAGGTCTGCTTGGGCTTGGCGTTGAGTGTGGTGCACACACTCAACGCCATAGCCTCTTGGTCTATTCTTTTTCGTCTAAGTATCGTGGTGTTGAGTGAGTCGACCTCACTCAACGCCATGGCTGTTTAGGCATTGAGTGAGGCAGACTCACTCAACACCGCAACCAATCCGCGTGGTTATGTCAGATGGCATTGAGTGAGTGGGCCTCACTCAACGCCATGGCGGTTTAGGCGTTGAGTGAGGCAGGCTCACTCAACGCCGCAGCCCTTTCTTGCAGTTAAGTATTTTGGCGTTGAGTTAGTCGACCTCACTCAACGCCAAAACTATTTTGGCATTGACAGAGGTGGACTCACTCAATGCCACAGTTAGTTTTTGCGGCTAAGTGCTCAGGCGTTGAGTGAGGTTAACTCACTCAACGCCACAGCCAGTGTTGCAGAAGGCATTGAGGGAGTGGACCTCACTCAACGCCGTAGCTATTTTGGCGTTGAGTGAGGTTAGCTCACTCAACACCACAGCTATTTTTGTAGAAGGCATTGAGGGAGTGGACCTCACTCAGCGCCGTAGCTGTTTTGGCGTTGAGTGAGGTTAGCTCACTCAACGCCATAACCAGTGTTTCAGATGGCATTGAGTGAGTGAACCTCACTCATCGCCATAGCTGTTTTGGCGTTGAGTGAGGTTAACTCACTCAACTCCACCGTCTGTTTAGGCGTTGAGTGAGTGGGGCTCACTCAATGCTATGCCGTGTTGAGTCATCTCAACGCTTTCCCTTACCTTGATTTTATCTCCCGAGTGAATTCCTTGATTTTGAGGTTCCTTGTCGGCTATATTTTTCCAAAGGCCGAATCGTGGGTTGTGTTTAGTAGTGGTGGTTTGAAGCTCTTAATGGGGGTGGTGTTGTGTAATTTAGCCGTGGCCACCCTTTTCTTTTATCTTGCTCCAGGTACGGGCTGGGCAAGGGGGTAGGAGGTCCCTAGTGCTTTCACATGTAGATCCTTGAGCTTTGTTTCTTAGAAATGGTGGTTGGGGGACTGAGTTTGCCTCCAACCCGGATCCGCATTGTTTTGCTACTGCCATCTCTCACAATTTAGGGTGTTAGACGTCTCTTCCTGTGTAGAGTGCAACGTTTTGGGCTCATGCTAGCCTTGTAAACTCTGCAGGACTTTTGGGCAGGGTTGTTGCTATTCCCTCGCATTTAGTGTTTTTTTCCTTTTTGTCTTGCCTTGGACAGTGGTGCTTGTTACGGTCTACTTACTCTTCTTGCTTATCTTTTAGCTTAACATTTCTGTACAGCTTATTTATTTTTGCTTGCTGAGGTATTATTTTCTTCTTTGAATGCCTCAGGTTCTGGTTAGTAGCCGATTAGGCGGCTAGTTGTGCTGTACTGTTGTTGGTGGTCTCTCGTACTGTGGAGATCAGTTCCTTGGTCTTGTGAGGTAGTTTTGTGCTTCTTTCTTACAAACATACATACTTGCCAGTGGGTTCGTGTCAGTTTGTTGGCGCCCACTGGTAGTTTTACCTTGATACTAGATATGTTATCTTTTTACTGCTACCTTTTCTGGAGATAGTCTACTTGCTCTTGGGATGATTTATGCTAGGTTGCTAGTTACTTTTAAACCTAAAAACACTATTATAAGTATATCTCATGATCAATATGTTTTATAAAACTCAACACTATTTTCCAAATAATGTAAAAAGATCATTTTCCTATATATAGTATAAATTAAATATAGGGTCTTGCATAGTATAAGTTGTCCTCTGGGGACACTTATGCACTCTTTTAGGATGTCAAGCTTGAATAAAGAATTTTTCGCAGCGTATAAGTATAGTTTTTTTTAACTATGGACTAGATGATCCACTGAGCCGAGGAATACGGCCTTTAAAAATATAACTGTTTATTTCTAATCATATAACTCATGAATTTTCATAAAGTAAAGTGGATAGTTTTGCCTGAGCGTCAGCAGTTATCCCCTGCTCGACGTGGCATCACGACGCATGTTTTCCCAAACTCTGATAACTCTTAATTTGGAGAAAATGCGGGTTGTGACAATACGACGCACCCATCTTTTTCTCACTCATTGGACGACCATGCCTACACTCTCGAGCCAAATGTCCCACCTTGCCACATGTGTAATAGCGAGCGAACATCGTCATGTTCTCGCTTCAGATATAGTAGAAGAAGTTGGTTCCGCAGACTTAGCCTTCTTCTTCCACCTTCCTTGTCCAGACCTTGCTGAACTCGACACTTTAAACTCTGGCTTCTTTTCCACCAAGTCATTCTTATGTTTTACGCGCTTCATATCTTGTTCTAAGGATCTGGCCGTATTGAACAAGGCCAGAAAACCATGCTCATCGGTCCTGAGAGAAGCAACTGCAGGTCAGCTTGCAGCCCTTCATAGAACCGATTTGTCGTTTGTTCCTCGTCTACAAACGTAGAGTCTGCATACCACCCCAACCTTGTAAACTCGTGTTGTAACATCCCATTTTCTTCTAGACCCCTTAACTCAAATTAGGGTAGGACATGTGGTGAGTGTGAGGGATTAGGCTCGGTAGTGACCTTAGGGCCCAAGTAGTTAGGGTGAAATCACATGAGGCCCACTATGGTGTTCAAGTCAACTTAGGTCAAACTAGCCAAAATTGAAACCACAAGTACAACTTGACCTCATCATTATGTCCCTAACCCTAAAGCAAACCTATGTGACCGAAAAGCCCTATCATAAAGTCACTCAATTGGCAAATTTGACCAAAGTACCCTTTAGGTCAACATTGGTCAACTCAACCGAAATTGGCTCAATTGAGCATCACATGGTCAAATTGACCCCACAACTAAACTCCAAACCCTAATTGGAGTGCATTGGACCATAAATCCTCATCATATGGTCACTCATTGGTCTAATTTGACCAAAGTCAACTCTAACACAAATTTGGTCAAAACCACACACATAAGACTGTTAAAGTAGCGAACAACGACGAACAACAATTCGGAACTTTGAAAAATTGAAAGTTTTATTATCCAAAAAGATATCTATTACAAAGGTATGCCCTCTCTTATATAGAATGGAGGAGAGATGAGAGAATACAAATAAGAGATGTCAGACTAAAAATTTACAGGACTAAGCGGACTATACAGAACAACCCGCACAAGCCACGCGATTTGACAGATGAGCTAACCGCTCGTCTACCACCAGAGAGATAGAGAGAGACCGCCAGACCGCCCGGTCTCCAAGACGACTTAGACAAACTGCTAGACCGCTCGGCTACCAGACAGCAACAACACAACAACCAACCTTCTGAAGGGAAACCGCCAGACCGCGCGGTCTTCAACCCGCCAAGACAGACCGCCCGGTCACCAACTTCAACACTCCCCCTCAAGCTGGAGCATATATATCGATCATGCCCAGCTTGTCACAAATATGAAGAAACGAGGCGGATACAGGCTTGGTGAAGATGTCCGCCAGCTCTTTATCAGAAGTGACGAAGGGAGTGCAATTTTGTTCCTTCAAGATCTCTTCAAGAATGAAATGACAGTCGACCTTAATGTACTTGGTTCTTTCATGGAAGACCGGATTTTTGGAGATGTATATGGCAGCCTTATTATCACAGAACATAGGTAGAGGATGGTTGTAGACCTCTCCTAAATCTAGCATGAGAGCCCATAGCCATTTTAACTCACAAGTGGTCTATTCCATACTACGATACTCAGCTTCTGCACTGAACCTGGAGACAACAGACTGCTTCTTGCCCTTCCAGCTCACCAGATTTCCCCCAACAAAGGTGCAAAAACCCGAGGTTGACTTGCGATCCCCTTTGTCATCAGCATAACTTGCATCTGAGTATGCTTCAACCCTCAGATGACCATTCTTCGGAAAAAGTAATCCTTTCCCAGGCGCATCTTTGACATACTCCAAGATCCTTAAGGCGGACTGTAGATGGCACTCCCTAAGTGCTTGCATGAATTGACTCACCTTGCTCACAACATAGGAAATGTCGGGCCTGATCACTGTGAGATATATGAGCTTACCAACTAGATGCCTGTACCACGAACTATTTAAAAGAGGAGGCGAATCATCTATCCAGGTTTTGTCTTCTCCAGTTTCTATGGGGCATCGGGCAGGTTTTGCACCAGTAAATCCTTCCTCTTTTAAAAGATCAAGGGCATACTTATGCTGGGAGAGAACTAAGGAGTTGGGCTTCCGAGAGATTTCGATCCCCAGAAAGTACTTTGGAGAGCCCATATCTTTCGTGACAAGATGTTGACAAAGATGTCGCTTTGTCAGGGCTACCTCTTCCTGGTCATCGCTAGTGAGAAGAATATCATCGACGTACACAGCAAGAACAACCAGTCCCGAGGGGGTTTTGCAAATAAATAGCGAGTGATTGGCAGAGCTTCGCACAAAACCAACGGCCACCACGATGCCGCTGAACTTGTCAAACCAAGCTTGAGGGCTCTGCTTGAGGCCATAGATTGCCTTCTTAAGCCGACATACTCATGTATCCCCCTGAGAAACATACCCAGGAGGTTGTTCCATGTAGACGACCTCCTTAAGATCACCATAAAGGAAGCCATTCTTGACATCCAGCTGGGAAATCAGCCAATCTCTATTTACCGCCACAGAGAGAAGGACCCGGATAGTGCTGAGACAAGCCACGGGAGAGAAGGTGTCAAAGTAATCAACCACATAGGTCTAAGTAAAGCCCTTAGTAATAAGGCGAGGCTTATAACGATCCACAATGTCATCTGGGCCAAATTTGACCACAAAGACCCAGCGACAGCCAACAACATCAGTGTCAAAGGGAGGAGGAACAAGAGTCCAGGTACCTCGCTCAGTTAGGGTCGCCATTTCCTCATCCATGGCCATCTTCAAATGAGGAATAGCAAGGGCCTCCTGGTAGGAGCGGGGTGTGGCAGTGGCAGAGATAGCCAGTGCAAAGGCCCTACGAGAAGGGGTAAGAAGATCATATGAAACAACAGAAGCAAGGGGTTGTAGGGTACACGTCCGCACCCCTTTGCGAAGAGCTATAGGAAGATCCAGGTCAGCGAGTCTCTCGGCATCCGGAGCATCCGTGGCAGAGAGAGCTAGTCCGGGAGTAGAGAGTGACGGCGGTGGAGATGAGGGAGACGGTGGTGGAGGGAGAGGAGTGGACTGAGACGGTGTAGGGTTGGAGATCGTAGTAGGAGAAGAGGGAACGAAGGGAACAACAGGAGAATCAGAAGCTGGGAGAAGAGGAGAGCAGTCATCCGAGAAGTAGGAGGTATTCTCGAAGAAGGTGACGTCAGCAGTGACCAACTGCTTACGAAGAATGGGATCAAAGCAAAAATAGCCTTTCTGAGTGGTGGAGTACCCCAGGAAGTCACATTTGGTGGAGCGAGGGGAGAGCTTATCACGGGTGGCAGATGGGGCATGCATAAAGGCAGTGCACCCAAAGATTTGGAGAGGGAGAGGAAAAGGCTCCTTGCCCGGATACAGAATAGAGAATGGGGTTTTTCCGTGGAGAACCGTGGAGGGAATGCGATTGATAAGGTAGCAGGCAAGGAGAACAGCATAGCCCCAATAAGTGCGAGGAACATGCATCTGGGTCATCAAGGTGCGAGCGACATCGAGGAGGTGATGGTTTTTGTGTTCTGCCACACCATTTTGTTGTGAAATATAGACACAACTAGTTTGATGAATAATCTCATTTTGCATGCAGGAGGTCGAAAAGTCATGACTGATATATTCCTTGGCATTATCAGATCGAAAAACTTTAATAAAAACATTAAACTGAGTTTTGATCATGAGATAGAAGGACATCCATACAGAGAATAACTCAGAGCGATCTTTTAACAGATACACCCACGTACAGCGTGAGAAATCATCAATAAACGTGACAAAATATGAACTACCCCGACCAACGGTAAGGGTAGGAGAAGGACCCCAAATATCGGAGTGGATGAGATCAAACGGATGGGTAGATCCACGAACGTGCTTTGGAGGGAAGGAGGAGTGGTGATGCTTGCCAAGCTGACAGGCCTCACAGTTGAGGGGAGGAATTTGTGGAGGAAGTTGGGGCAGAAGTTGACGAAGAAGACGTGGAGGAGCATGACCAAGGCGGAGTTGCCATTGGAGAAGATCTGTGGAGGTGGACAAAGCAGAAACGTTGTCAAGGAAATATAGGCCGCCACTCTCAGTCCCAGTAGCAATCATCCGTTGGGAGTCCGGATCCTAAAAAGAACAAGAAGTAGAAGTAAATGTGACGGAACACTATAATTGCTTGCATAGAGAGGTAACAGATAATAAGTTGCACGGGAACTTAGGCACGTAGAGAGTATCCGCCAAGCGAAGAGACGGAGTGGCATGAACCATCCCCGTCCCATTGACTGATGATGAAGAGCCATCAGCGAGAATAACCGGGGGCAACCGATCATGTGTTTCTAGGAGAGAAAAACACTGGAGATTGCCGGTCATATGATTGGTAGCACCGGTGTCGATCAGCCATTTTCCTTGAGTAACAACGTGGGCACTACCAGAAGACGTGACCACCGAGGCAAACAACTTTGAGGAGGATGTGAAAGCCATGAATGGAGGAGAAAAAAACTACAACGGTCACGGTGACAGCACACCAGCGATAAGAAGGGCCATGACCAAGGTGCAGAGCAAGGCAAAGGGGAAGAAGAGAGAAGAACAAGCCGCGCGACTAAATAGGAGGTTGTGGCGACTAACAAGCAGGAGCGGCTAAAGGAGGGGCCGCACAGAGAAGGACAGGCCGCTGCGACTTAGGAGCAGGTCTCGACGACAAGGAGCAAAAGCAGCAAGAGAGGGAGCTGCGCAAAGGAGCACAGGTTGCGGCGACTTAGAGATAGGTTGCGGGGACTAAGAGAGATAGAGCGGCTAAGGAAGAAGTATAGAGAGGCCGCCTATACAAGGAAGAAACAGCGCGAACAGGGAGAAATCGTAGCGGTTAGGAGAAAGAGATCTGCAGCGATCACGATGATAATCACCAGCGGCCAGAAAAGCCATGACCAAGCCGCAGAACCAAGCAGAGGGAAAGAAGTCGAGCGGCTAAAAATTAGCCCGTGCGAATAGAAGAAAGAGAAAACACGCGAACAGAGAAAAGTCTGTTGGGAGCCAAACAAGGCAAACAGGTCGCGGCAACAGGCTGCGGCGACTAGAGAAGAGGAGCAGCAAGAATGGAGGGCGCGGTGACTAAGCACAGGTCGTGGCGAGAAGAATGGAGAAACAAAGTGGTCACACACACAAAGGGAAACGACAAGGAGAGAAAGAAGCCGCGCAAACAGGGCGCAAGCAGGCGGAAGAAACAAGCCGTGAGGACAGGTCGCGAGAAGAAGAAGCAAGCTCCGCGGATAGGTCACACGGTCAGAGAGGTCGCACAGAATCAGGAGGAGAAAGCCGAGTCCTCTGATACCATGTTAAAGTAGCGAACAACGACGAACAACAATCCGTAACTTTGAATAATTGAAAGTTTTATTTTCCAAAAAGATATCTATTACAAATATATGCCCTCCCTTAAATAGAATGGAGAAGAGATGAGAGAATACAAATAAGAGATGTGGGACTAAAAATTTACAAGACTAAGCGGAATATACAGAATAACCCGCACAAGCCACGCGGTTAGACAGATGGGCTAACCGCTCCGCTACCACCAGAGAGATAGAGAGAGAGAGACCACCAGACCGCCTGGTCTCCAAGACAACTGAGACAAAACGCTAGACTGCTCGGCTACCAGACAGCAACAACACAACAACCAACCTACTGAAGGGAAACCGCCATACCGCGCGGTCTTCAACCCGCCAAGATAGACTACCAGACCGCCCGGTCACCAACTTCAACAAGGACCAATTAGCCCAAGTAGGGCATCACCATGACCAAACCCATGTTGGGTGGTGTCATACGGCTCATGACCATCAAGTGGGGCTAGCCCACTCATCAAATTGACCAAGTCAACCATAAAGTCAAACTTGGTCAACATTAGGCAAAAATGGGGAATTAAGAGTCAAGCTCATTCCAAATGGGCTAAAGTCATGGACCATGGACCATTTAGCAGCCCATTAGCCTAATGACCATTCATGCCCTCTAAATTTGGAGAGAGATGATATGCATGGGGGTATTTTACTCATTTCCACAAAAATCAAGAGAGAGAAGAGGGAAATGAGGGATGGAGGCCATGTGGCCCCCCTCCTCCCTTCCCAAGCTCATCTCTGAGCTCACACTTTAATTCGCAACCATTTCCAGCAAGTTCCATGACACATGGAAGCAAGGAGGAGCATCCTATGCTTGAGCCGAATTTCTGCATGTTCAAAACACCACCCCCAACCAACTCCACCCCCATTTGACCTCACCAACACCTTCAGTGAGCCCAGAGCAGTGGAATTTGATATTTGAATTGAAGACTAAGGTGAAGAAACAAGTTTGGGAACAAGCTCGCCGGAGAGGAGAAATTTTATGGCCAACCATCGATGCCTCCGTCGGGCCCCAATCAAGGTTTGTTTCTCCTCCCCTCCCTCTATGCTAGCTAACTAGATCAACTAAGAAAGACATCGGGCTCAATTGAGCCCGATCCCATGAGAGAAAATAAAGAAAAAATCGGTTTTTGAGGGTGCTCGGGTTTGCCGGAAACAGCCGCCTCCGGCAGACAAGTCACCGCCAAACGCTTTCCCCCACCTCAACGGAGGTGGTGGTGGTGGTGGTCAGCCAGGAAGGTTGTTGGATGGTCGGGAAAAGCAAGATAAAGGCATCCCAGGTCGAAGAAATCACAGCCGTCGGCTGGAGGTAGAAGACAAGTCAATGTTGTAGGTTTTGATGTATTTAAACTATAATGTGTTTTAATTATTATGTCAAACTTTATTTAGTATTTTGCATGTTAAATTTAGGCCCTTTAGATCCAAATTTAGAAATAGTCACCAACAAAAAAAATGTAGACCTTTGGCATATCTTTAGTTTGGCACCTTAATCAAATCCTTTGGAGCACTATAGCGCCTTGCAGGTCTATTTTCCTATGACTACTCTTAGCCTCAGTCAGAAATTAAAATGAGTATATATGATAGATTACAACTCCACATGTAGTGAAATTTGGACCATGCATGTGTATATACTAGACCTAGCTTGTAACATCCCATTTCCGACTAGACCCCTAGGAGTGACTTTGTCCTGACTAGGACAGGACAAACCCTTAAAAAACTAAGAAGGACCAAGTGAGCCTAGGGCTTCAGTTAAGTGTCATTTGGTCTGCAAATAGTAAAAACCAGAAACCCTAGAATTGGAGGGCCAAGTAAGTCCAACCTAAGTGGACCCTAGGGTAGGTCATAGGGTCAACCATAGGTCATAGGGTAGGTCATAGGGTAGGTCATAGGACCTAATTAGCCAGAAATGACCCTAAGCCCTATTCCTTGAATTGGGTCCACCCAAAATAACCCAATGCCACCCAATGGGTCAAAGTCAACTCATACCCCATAGGGAGGATAAAAATGAGTTTCATGCATGGATATTTTGAATTAATCTAGGAGAGACAATTTGAATAAAATAGGAGAGAGAAAGGATATTTTTTGAGTAATATTGAGTTTGGGCCCACTTGTGTTCATGCCACCAGCCCACACATGGGCTAGCCGACCCCTTTAACCCATTTAAGAGGAGTGGGAGCAAGTGGGGCCCATATTGCATGCTTGGAGACAAGCCCAAGCCCAAAACCGATCCTACCTAGCCATGTGGCTTCATACCCTCCTCCCCACTCATCCCCTCAGCCCACACATGGGCTGGCCGACCCATTTTACCCAATTAGGAGGAGCTTGAACCAGTGGGGCCCACCGTGCATGCATGGCCGATACAAATAATGCAATCCGCCCCCTCCCCTTGGTGATATCGCCTCCCCCTTGATATCATCGCCCCCCATATATCCTCTACTCATCTTTCCCCCTCTCAGCCCCATTTCATTTGTTTTCCCGAGAGAGAGAAGCCTGAATCAGAGCTAGGAGCTGTGAATCCAAGGAAACGCTGCCACCACCGCCAGAAATGGCTCCCCGCCGCTCCTCACGTCGCATGGCCACTGGGAAGGTCCTCCCTCACCTCTCTCTTCATGCTTTAGATCTTAGGACTGTTTAGGGTAGGGTTCGGGCTTGAATGAGACCGAACCCAGCTTCGTTTTTCTCCATTAATGGAGTTTTTGGAGCTTTCGGGTTGGGTGGCGCAGCCGTCTCCTGCCGCCCTAGCCGCCGGCAATGCTTGCCCCCACCACCGTGAGGGTAGAGGAGAAGATGGCCGGTGGTTGCGCCGCCGGTAGCCGCCGGAAAACCCCTCCCGTGAAAGCTTGTTATCGGGCTGGAATCCTGCTCGGGTTGGGGAAGAAATACAACAGCCTTCTGATTGCTTTAGGATTAGTGCCATGCAATAATATTAAATCTTGTATTTATTTAATCTTATGAATAGTGCAAAATTCTGCCTTATAAAACAGACTATTGCATGTCATATTTAGGGCACATACAGCCCCTTTCATAAAACATGCACAACATAAAATTTGTAGGTCTTGAAGGTACCTTTAATTTGACATGTTACACATTTATTTTGGTTAAGTAGGCTGCCCTATAGAGCCATTTTCCTAGGACTGGTCCTAGGGTAGGTCAGAAAATAGAATGAGTGCCCTGTCCAAACCCTACGTCCAAATGGACTGAAATTTTGGGTATGTGGCTTATTTGGGCATATTTAACCCCTGCCAAAAATTGGGAATTTTTGGGACAACGTTTTCTATAGTTTTGGTCATAATATCAAAAACTAAATAAATAAAATATTTGGAGTTATATGCCTCCAAATGGCCCCAAATTTTGGTGGTAGGTCCTTGGGGACATCATTGGTGCATGATAAAAATTTCAGCACATTTGGATCACTGAATGTTGGGGTAATCCACTTGCATGTGTTGGCTTATGTATAACCTTGGTGTGCCAATAGCAACAATTTAAATATTGTACATTCAGCCTAATTGAGGCATCCAAAAATCATGGATTTGATTCCAGTGGTTCATTAGGGTAAAGTTCACCCCTCAGATTAATTATGGGATTTTTGGGATCAAAAATCCCATTAATTGGAATTTTTAAAAATATAGCCCCTTTTGGAAAATAAATTGGAGAAATAGGTTCTGATCAAATAGAAATCTCCAAAGTCTGTCAAGTCAAAAAGGAGGTCATATTTGACTTAGGTAAAAAATTTAGCTTTCTATTTGAGGACATTTGGAGTGGAATACATTGAAATTACCATTTTGCCATTATTACAATTATACATAAATTGATGGAAATGCATATCAGAAAATTTTGGAATTTTTTTAGTATTGTATATTTGTATGTTTAGCCTTGTGTATTTATCTCAGAATTTTTGGATGTACTGATAGTTTTTAAATTAACATAATGGCATTTTGGTAAATACTTAAGAATGGAATTTTATAGGCCATTACACTATAGAGGTTAATGAAACTCTGCCATTAGTCTTAAATTAATGCCATATATGCTCTGTAATTTTCCTGAAATTTTGGCTTATGTATTCCTTGTACTTCATTTGGAAAATGGTAATAATGTGGATTTTGAATTAATTAAGGAATAAGTATAAATAATCAAAGGAAAATTATGAAACCATGTAGAAAGCAATATTTTACCAATATACAACTCAAGGAAAATTTCTTAAGTCAGTGGATTTTAAATTATACTACTTCATGTGTAAAGTGACCTACATAATTTATTTAGATGATTTAATTAGAGGCCTTATTGACCCGGGAAAATTATGAAAATCAACATGCTCATTTTATTAGTCCATTCCACCCTAGGATAATTAATTAGGGGTTGGTGGCCCAAGGAATTTGGAAGTTTGATTTCGGGGTAGTGTTAGGTCATGAGCTGCGCATAGTAAAAGTAGGTTATAACTTAAGACCCACCGGGGGATAGATCGACAATTGGGTTAAGGAATACGATTGGAAGTATAACCCTGGTGGTTAGTGTCGTCTTAGTGACGAGAATAAAAGTGCAAGCCAATGGGTAACAGCTAGAGTGGAGGCCGGCGGAAGACCGTCGCCCTCCCGATAATAACTTAAGTCATTAGGATCGCCCAAGAGTAATGATGAGAGTTGGTCGTGGGTCATGGGTAGACATCAACTAAAACTAATTATCCTTGCGAAAGGGAACTTTGGATTTTTAATTCCATCTTGGTTCCTAATGCCCCCGAGACCCCTTCATTGGGCATACCCTGGGCAGTCCTGGGATTAACCCTAAAATACTAAGTATAATAACCGGTAGGCAAGAGTAGTCTAATAGGCTAGGTAAACTGTACATGTTCTCACTCGTGACGAGTTGGAGGGAAATGGTTAAGTCGTCCCGAGGTGTTCAAAGGGGCGCCATCCCGCGGTGTTCAAAGGAATGAGGTTTGGAATTTGGGCCGGACGGGTTAGTCTGGGGTGCTTTGGCTCGGTTGTTCGCTACTACGGACGGGTTTGTCCGGGGAGCATTGGCTCGGAGGTTGATACATCAAGGTTGCATGTGCATAAGAAATACCTAAGGTGGTGGGTCTTCGGTGTTGGATTGTCGTTACACCGACGCCAGTACGATGACTCGGCAAGTGTGGTCTTACACTTCGCCAAACTTAAGTCCGACGGTCCAGTCGGCAAGAGTACGCAGGAGTACGCTTAGTGCACCAAGCGTTGAGGCGTACGATAGGTCAGACCGGTAGTGCTATACTGGTTTTGAGATGGGCGAGGCCCAACCCACCGCTTCCATCTGCCACTACGGAGGTATCCTGGGAGGTAACGGCTCCGAAAGGGGGAACTAAAGGTTTGTGTACACAAAGTCGGGTGGGTGAGTTGCACTGCTTGAACATAACATGAACCCACCATATAGATGCATATCATAATCATTCATAATAACCTATGACACCTAATGTATAAGTTTAATGGGACGCTTATACATTAGGACTTGCTAAACGGCCCCTTGGTCTATAAGCTTGTGTGGGCAAGTTTATAAATTAAGGTTATTTCAATATATATATATATATATATATATATATATATATACTGCTTGTGATAACTGACAGCCCAACGTATAAAGTGGTATGGGACACTTTATACGTTGGGAGCCTTATAGAAGATCCCTTAGCTTATGTGTACTCACATAAGTGAAGGTTAGATTTCTGTCTTACTCTACCTATTATAACCTGTTTAAAAGAATTGTTAGCTAGGTCCCCCTGTCACCCGTTTGTTTTTACTCTCCACTTTCACGTCCTTTCCTCTCTTCCTCCCCGCTCGGTGCTTAGGAGCATGGGGGAAGGGGCGAGGGATGATAGGGCTTAGTCTTATAGACTAACGGTTTTCGAACCACATCATATTAGCGGATCGTGGAGCCCAGTATGGAGGAGCAGCCTAGGAGACCGGTGTGATTGGAGACAGGGCAGAGTAGCTCAGGAGTACAGCCAGCTGGGGCAGTGAGTCCCGACTTCTAGTTGTAGTTTATTTTGCTTCCGCATAAGAGATCTGTAGTGAGGATATTGATGTACTGGGCTTAAGCCCTTTATTTTTGTACTCTCTTTACTCTTCTGTGGACACTCCCCTCGTGGAGCTTTTGATTATATATGATCTGGATGTGGACTGCATTTTCTTACTATTCTACTTGCAACTACAAATGTGATCGAACAAGGCTGGCAGAGTCGGCGCTTTGTGGTGACGATCTTCCTAGGCGCAAAGGTGTCACCACAAAGCGGAGGTTCTGGGCATAAGACCCCAAAGTTTGAAAAGAGAAAAAGGGGGGTGGGGGGTCTTACAAGTTATAACAGAGGGTAACATCGATCGGAAAAAGTAGCAGTCCACTAACCCTGGGTCACCCCCGCTCGAGTTTAGTTTGGGGACAAACTAAGCAGCCGAAGCTGTGGTGTGCCCATGTGGGGATCACATATATAATTGTCCATTTTAGTTAAGATTGAAAAATTTCTGACGATAAATTTTGTGGTGCAGCCTCCAGCACTACCTACACCACCGGGTGGAACCCCGCAGATTCCAAAAGTTACACAGCCGCCACCGGTTCCCACTCAGTTCCTACAGTCTGACATGGGACAGACTCTGACGGCTATCTTGGAAGCCTTTAGGAACCAACAGGCCCCGGCTCCGCAGCTTATTCTGGGAGCCAATTGGCTCAGCATCTTTCGAGGACTCTCTCCCCCGTCCTACTTAGGGACTGAGGAGGTAGTTCGGACTGAAGAGTGGCTAGACATCATGGAGGAGATGCTGACAAGGATACGGATCCCTTGGGAGGAAAGGGTGCCACTGGTTGTTTCCTGCTTGGAGTCCCATGCCAAGCGATGGTGGAAGACAGTTCTGGAGACTACCTTTGCTGATAGAGAGGCTGCCGAGGTGACATGGGAGGAGTTCAGGCCCTTAATGTTGGAGCACTTTGTTCCACAGTCAGCCCGTAACGAGCTGGAGGACCGCTTCTTGCAGTTGAAGCAAGGTGCCAGGACGGTGGTGGAGTACCATCGAGAGTTCAACCACCTGGCCCGTTTTGCAGACTCTTACCAGCTAGATGAGGCAGCGTTCACTAAGAGGTTCTACAAAGGTTTACGGGAAGACATGAGGGATGCCCTCCTTTTCATTTCGGACGGGCCTATCTCTCGTATTTTGGAGATGGCAAAAAGGTTAGAGGCAGATTGGCACACCACCAGAGGCCGGAAGCGGCCAACAGAGGATCAGAGCCGGGGAGCCCGGAACGATCAGCGGCGAGGTCGTGCGCCAGAGGTACGACAAGTGGAGGATCAGCCTCGACAGGAGGTGAGGCAGGAGCCGAGAGAGCAGGTGGCACTGGCCCCTCAGCCTATTCAGATACGAGATGTGCAGAGACCGAGAGGTGGGGCTTACACCCCGCCGGAATGCTACCACTATCATCAGGTGGGGCACATCAAGAGAAACTGTCCCATGAGAGGGATGCCTCCACCAGTACCGCAGATTGCCCCACTAGCTCAGCATTATGGAGGCCGAGGATGTGGCCAAGGACGCAGATATCAGGGTAGAGACCGCAGGCCGGAAGGATAACAGATTTATGCACTGGACCTGGCTCAACCCAGGAACCCGGAGCAAGTGATCGCAGGTACGACCGAAAAGTCTTTCTTTTTACTTAAGTTCTTTCTTTTCCTAGAAAGTAGTTTCATGAACTTGAATTATTAAGACTAGGTAGGAAAACCAAAAACAGAACTCTAAGTAAAGTTACAATCTCAGGCATCATCTTCATTTGCGGCAAGCCCGCACACACTCTCTTCGACACGGGTGCTTCGCACTCGTTTGTGTCGGAGACCTTTATCCAAGGGTTGGATGGCGTGGAGAAATTCACGGGGTTGATGATGAAGATACGGCTACCTGACGGGTTGGAGCTATTCACCTCATCCCATTGCAATATGGAGGCATGGATAGGCGGGAAACCCTTCCAAGTGCCAGCGACAATTTTGTCGCTGCCAAATTATGATTTGATACTGGGAATGACATGGCTCCACTGGAACCATGCCCAAATTGACTGTTTGGCCAAGAAGATTACACTGAGATATGGGGATTCATTCATCGTGATGGAAGGTATTAGATCTGCTTCCCATATATTCTTATCATCTATTCAGGCTGTCAAGGCCCATTTGCAGGGCAATGAGATCTATCAGATACTCTTCGAGATGGCGGAGGTCAAGGAATCTATAGCCGACATTCCCATTGTTCGGGATTTTGCGGACGTCTTCCCGGAGAAACTACCAGGGCTACCCCCGCACAGAGAGCAGGACTTTCAGATATTACTTATGCCAGGGGATAAGCCGGCATCCAGAGCTCCCTACCGCATGGCCCTAAAGGAGCTGATAGATTTCCGGAGTCAGCTGCAGGAGTTGGTGGAAGCCGAGTTTGTCCGACATAGCTCTTCGCCATGGGGAGCCCCCGTGTTGTTCGACAAGAAGAAAGACGGAACACTCAGGTTGTGTATCGATTACCGGGCATTGAACCGGCTAATGGTCAGGAATACCTATCCTCTGCAAAGGATAGACGAGTTGTTCGACTAGCTGGAGGGAGCCCACTTCTTCTCGAAGTTGGACTTGAGATCGGGCTATTATCAATTGCGGATCCGAGAGGAGGATATACAGAAGACTGCTTTTAGTAGCAGGTATGGACTCTACGAGTTTACCGTGATGCCCTTCGGGCTCACGAATGCGCCGTCAGCATTCATGACTCTCATGAACCGGGTATTTGAGACATACCTAGATGTGTTTGTCATCGTTTTCATCAATGACATCCTCATTTACTCGAGGACCGAGGAGGAGCACACGAGGCATCTGACGCTGACCTTGGAGAAGCTACGAGAACATCATTTATACGCCAAATTTAGCAAATGCCAATTCTGGCTGAAGGAGGTGGCCTTCCTTGGACACGTTATTAGCGGAGCAGGGTTGGCAGTAGATCCGGCCAAGATTCAGGCAGTCCAGAATTGGCCACAGTTGAAGACAGCCACAGACGTACGAAGCTTCTTAGGACTTGCTGGCTATTACCGGAAGTTCGTATAGGGTTTTTCTAGACTTGCCCTCCCACTTACCTCTTTGACAAGGAAGGAGATACCGTTTGTCTGGACACCACAGTGTGAGACGGCATTCCAGGAGCTGAAAAGTCGACTCACTTTGGCACCGATACTTGCCTCCCCTCGGGGAGAGAAGGATTTCAGGTTTATGCGGATGACTCCTACCAGGGCATGGGAGCAGTTTTGATGCAGAAGGGACATATGATCGCGTATGCCTCCCGCCAGCTAAAGAAACATGAGCAGAACTACCCAGTTCACGATCTGGAGATGGGAGCGGTTATATTTGCACTGAAAGTCTGGCGGCACTACCTCTATGGTGTCCACTGCGACATATTTTCAGATCATAAAAATATGAAATATGTGGATACGCAGAAGGAACTGAATATCTGGCAACGCAGATGGGTGGAATTTCTAGCGGACTACCAGTATGAGATGCACTACCATCCGGGTAAGACAAATGTGGTGGCCGATGCACTGAGCCGGAGAGCTGCCACTTCTGGAGCAGGGTCCCAGCTTATGTACATGGAGCTACTACGGAGTTTTGAAGAGATGCATATCACTCTGGTATCATCTGATGACCCTGAGCTGTACGAGGAGTACCTGGCCGCTACAAGCACCGCCTATGATATACATGACCGAGTCAGAGACTGGCAGAGGCGGGATGCCAAGCTAGAGACGATTTTCTGGGCCTTGGAGGCAGGCTCAGCTGGGGACTACACGATACGAGATGGTCTGATATGTTTCAGAGGTCGGACTTACATACCGGATGGAGGCCAGATTCGGGAGGATATCATGGTCGAAGCTCATCATAGCAGATATTCTATACATCCCGGGATCACGAAGATGATGACGGATTTGAAGAAGACTCTATACTGGCTGGGCATGAAGAAGGACATCATCTACTTCGTGACCCACTGCGAGGCGTGCCAGTTAGTGAAGGCAGAGTGCAGACATCCCGCTGGTTTATTGCAGCCACTCCCGGTGCCGGAGTGGAAATTTGAGGATATCGCGATGGACTTCATCCATGGCCTCCCTCAATCACGGGCGGGAAATGATTCTATCTAGTTAATTGTTGACCGACTGCCTAAGGTGGCTAGGTTCATCCCGATCAGGGAGGAGGATGCTGTCAGAGTACTGGCACAGAGATTCATAAAGCAGTTTGTGCGATATCATGGGTGCCCAAGACGATCGTGTCAGATCGAGATGGATGATTCACGTCCAAGGAGTGGAGGTCGGTACAGACATACTTGGGTACTCGACTGGCTTTCAGTACGGCCTTCCACCCCCAATCAGATGGGCAGACCGAGCACACCAACCGGACACTAGAGGACCTGCTGAGACTGTGTATTATGGACCGTGGAGAGCCCTGGGAGAGGATGTTGCCCCTAGTGGAGTTTTCATACAATAACAGTTATCAGTCCAGTATACGGATGGCTACGTATGAGGCGTTGTATGGGCGAAAGTGTAGGACTTCGTTGTCCTGGATACAAGATGAGGATCCGAATATTGTGGGTCCGGACTTTATTGAGATACCGAGGCACATGTACAGTTGATACGAGATAGAATGTGGGAGGCGCAGAGCAGGCAGGCAAAATATTTTGACGCTCGGCATCGCCTGGTGGAGTTTCAGGTAGGGGATCAGGTGTTCTTGAAGATCCGACCGATGCATGGGGTTTCACGAGTATGTGGTCGGCGGAGGAAGCTTAGCCCGAGATACATGGGGCCATTTAGGATTCTGGAGCAGATCGGTCCCCTAGCTTACCAGCTAGAGCTGTCGCCGGAGCTGGCCGGCTTGCACGACGTCTTCCACGTGTCTTCACTCAGGAGGGCTCTACTACGCCCGGAGTTGCAGATTACGGCCACTGATGGGCCGATAGCTTTGGATCGATCTGTACATTTGGAGCCGATACGGATCGACGAACAGTGGATACGAGTCTTGCGCCGTTAGAAGATCCCGCTAGTCAAGGTCTTGTGGAGGAACCACGGACAAGAGGAGCATACTTGGGAGCCACAGGACCTGAAGCAGGAAAGATATCCGGAGCTATTTAGTCAGGTATACCTCGCAACTCCTCAAGTGGTTTAAGCGTTCTTCCTAATCACTTTTACTAATAGAGTCATCTAAAAGGAGAGAGACTAATCCTTTTTGTTTATTGGGGCTAGCCCTTGTTTTTATTAAGCAAGTAGGCATGTCAACTCATTTATGGGATGTTACACTTTAATTTTACCGGTAGAAAAACCCCGTAGGTTTAACCTTAATTTCGGGGTTGAAATTTTTATTTTGTTTATTGGGATTTGTAACATCCCATTTCCGACTAGACCCCTAGGAGTGACTTTGTCCTGACTAGGACAGGACAAACCCTTAGAAAACCAAGAAGGACCAAGTGAGCCTAGGGCTTCAGTTAAGTGTCATTTGGTCTGCAAATAGTAAAAACCAGAAACCCTAGAATTAGAGGGCCAAGTAAGTCCAACCTAAGTGGACCCTAGGGTAGGTCATAGGGTCAACCATAGGACCCATGATTGACCCCAGTCAACACTTTGACCTAATTAGCCAGAAATGACCCTAAGCCCTATTCCTTGAGTTGGGTCCACCCAAACTAACCCAATGCCACCCAATGGGTCAAAGTCAACTCATACCCCATAGGGAGGAGAAAAATTGGTTTCATGCATGGATATTTTGAATTAATCTAGGAGAGAGAATTTGAATAAAATAGGAGAGAGAAAGGATATTTTTGGAGTAATATTGAGTTTGGGCCCACTTGTGTTCATGCCACCAGCCCACACATGGGCTAGCCGACCCCTTTAACCGATTTAGGAGGATTGGGAGAAAGTGGGGCCCATATTGCATGCTTGGAGACAAGCCCAAGCCCAAAACCGACCCTACCTAGCCATGTGGCTTCATACCCTCCTCCCCACTCATCCCCTCAGCCCACACATGGGCTGGCCGACCCATTTTACCCAATTAGGAGGAGCTTGAACCAGTGGGGCCCACCATGCATGCATGGCCGATACAAATAATGCAATCCTCCCCATCCCCTTGGTGATATCGCCTCCCCCCTTGATATCATCGCCCCCCCCCATATATCCTCTACTCATCTTTCCCCCTCTCAGCCCCATTTCATTTGTTTTCCCGAGAGAGAGAAGCCTGAACCAGAGCTAGGAGCTGTGAATCCATGGAAACGCCGCCACCACCGCTGGAAATGGCTCCCCGCCGCTCCTCATGTCGCATGGCCGCCGGGAAGGTCCTCCCTCACCTCTCTCTTCATGCTTTAGATCTTAGGACTGTTTAGGGTAGGGTTCGGGCTTGAATGAGCCCGAACTCAGCTTCATTTTTCTCCATTAATGGAGTTTTTGGAGCTTTCGGGTTGGGTGGCGCCGCCGTCTCCTGCCGCCCTAGCCGCCGGCAATGCTTACCCCCACCACCGTGAGGGTAGAGGAGAAGATGGCCGGTGGTTGCGCCGCCGGTAGCCGCCGGAAAACCCCTCCCGTGAAAGCTTGTTATCGGGCTGGAATCCTGCTCGGGTTGGGGAAGAAATACAACAGCCATCTGATTGCTTTAGGATTAGTGCCATGCAATAATATTAAATCATGTATTTATTTAATCTTATGAATAGTGCAAAATTCTGCCTTATTAAACAGACTTTTGCATGTCGGGTGGGTGAGTTGCACTGCTATACTGGTTTAGAGGTGGGCGAGGCCCAACCCACCACTTCTGTCTGCCACTACGGAGGTATCTTGGGAGGTAACGACTCCGAAAGGGGGAACTAAAGGTTTGTGTACACAAAGTCGGGTGGGTGAGTTGCACTGCTTGAACATAACATGAACCCACCATATAGATGCATATCATAATCATTCATAATAACCTATGACACCTAATGTATAAGTTTAATGGGACGCTTATACATTAGGACTTGCTAAACGACCCCTTGGTCTATAAGCTTGTGTGGACAAGTTTATAAATTAAGGTTATTTCAATATATATATACTGCTTGTGATAACCGACACCCCAATGTATAAAGTGGTATGGGACAATTTATACTATGGGAGCCTTGTAGAAAATCCCTTGGCTTATGTGTACTCACATAAGTGAAGGTTAGATTTCTGTCTTACTCTACCTATTATAACCTGTTTAAAAGAATTGTTAGCTAGGTCCCCCTGTCACCCGTTTGTTTTTACTCTCCACTTTCACGTCCTTTCCTCTCTTCCTCCCCGCTCGGTGCTTAGGAGCATGGGGGAAGGGGCGGGGGATGATAGGGCTTAGTCTTATAGACTAACGGTTTTCGAACCACATCATATTAGTGGATCGTGGAGCCCAGTATGGAGCAACAGCCCAGGAGACCGGTACGATTGGAGACAGGGCAGAGTAGCTCAGGAGTATAGCCAGCTGGGGCAGTGAGTCCCGACTTTTAGTAGTAGTTTATTTTGCTTCCGCATGAGAGATCTGTAGTGAGGATATTGATGTACCGGGCTTAAGCCCTTTATTTCTGTACTCTCTTTACTCTTCTGTGGACACTCCCCTCGTGGAGCTTTGGATTATATGTGATCTGGATGTGGACTACATTTTCTTACTATTCTACTTGCTACTACAAATGTGATCGAACAAGGCCGGCAGAGTCGGCGCTTTGTGGTGACGATATTCCCGGGCGCGAAGGTGTCACCGCAAAGCGGCAGTTCTGGGCATAAGACCCCGATGTTTGAAAAGAGAAGAAAAAGGGGGGGGGGTCTTACATAGCTTTTGCCCAAAAATCAAAAAATTTTGAGAACATTTCCCTATAGTTTATTCCATTATTTGATTTATCAAATTAATGTGATTTAGGGAGTCTTACAACTTCAAATATCCCCAAATTTGGGTGGCATGACTATGATATCATTTTAGAACCTGGTAAAAGTTTATGGTCATTTGTACCTCTTCATGTTGAAAGATCCAACATGCACGTTGAAAGTATAGGTGCATTTGGTGTGCCTTTAGCAAAAAAGAAAAATGAGAATTCAAGTCCAGTTGAATCATTGCATGTCAATGAAACTCTGGCTATGAGTTTATGGAGATGAAGTACACCTTCCATGAAGAAGTTAGAATTTTTGGAATAAGAAATCCTATAGTTTCAATTTATTTTAAATTTGGCACACTTTTATGTCATGATAGGAAATTAGGGCATATTAACTTGGAAAATTCTAAATCATTGACACAAGCCCTAAAATACCATTTTATTTCTCTGGAAATTTTTTGAGGATTTTGGAATTTATTTCATGTGGAGATTAGTACTAATTACTTTTGTGCCCTTAAATGTTGTTGGTTAGAAATGTGAATTATAAGGCTTTGAAAAATATGAGTAGAGACATTTTTGTAAATTTTCTTAACATTTTTGGATGGATAAAAATGATGTTTATATGAGTAGTGGTATTTTTGCAAATATCTTAGATTGTGAAAATCTTAGGTCAAACCTTTATGGATAATTTTGAAAATTTCTTTTGACCAATTCCATGACAATATTATCATCTAGAAATTTTCTCTGAATTATTAGTGTAATGTTTTTGGTACTTCTTTTGGAAATGGATAATATGGAAATAATATTCATAAATAGAAAACATGGGTCAAATCACTCTAGAAAATTAGGAAATTTTGCACACTAAACTTTTATACCAAGATGAACAATAGATAAATTAGCTAGACCTAGAGAACCTCTAGTTTTGGTAGTTCATGTTCAATGTGACTTAGGCCACATAATTAAATAATTTTAATTATGGCCAAAAATAATTTGGAAAATTGTGAATTTTTGATTTCCCACTAATTACCACATGATGAACCTATGATAAAAATTTGGAGGACTCTGGCCAAAGGAATTGGAAGTGAGCTCATATGGACTAAGGATAGACCTTGGGTTGCATATAGTAAAAATTGACATATAGTGTTTAGGTCATTCAAAACACATGAAAATGTTACCCAGCCACCTAAAGTCATGAATAAGGTCTTGGCATATTGTTAGAAGTGTTTTTGGTTCATGAATATCAACAAGTAGGTTTGCACCACACTCAAGGGTTTTCGAGTTCGAACCGTCTATGCAACGGATGCATAAGGGTGGGCTGGGTAGGACATTCAGGGTAATGGAATATAATTGAATTAAAGACATGTTGGAGAGATTTTGAAACCCTGATTGGAATCCTAGGTTATGTTACTACTTAGTATTAAGTGCTAGTGTGCAAGGTCATAAGAGAATTGCTAGATCGGAGTCCGACGAAAGATTGTCATTCTCCTAAAAGTACCTTAAGTCATTAGGTTTACTCAAGAGCAACAACGAGAGTGGGGTGTTAGTAATAGGTAGATAGTAATAAAATTAAGTGTCCTGGAAAGGGGGATTTGGGCTTCGACCCATCGTATTCTCTAGTACCGCTGCGAACCCTTCACCGGGTTAACCTCGGTATGTCTAGGATTAACCCTAAGTCATTATATATAACTAAAATTAGACAAGAGTAGTCTAATAGGTTAAGGGAGCAACGTAGCAATCTCACATGTGTAGGTTTGGAGGGATACATGATAGGTTAGTCCTGCGAGCTGGAGGCTCGGGAATTTTACATCAGGACGGGTTAGTCCTACGAGCTGGAGGATCGAGTGTTTTATATCCGAAAGGGTTAGTCCTGCGAGATGGAGGCTCGGGAGTTTTATATCAGGACGGGTTTGTCCTACAAGATGGAGGCTCGGGAGTTGTATATCAGGACAGATTAGTCCTGTGAGTTGGAGGCTCGGGAGTTGTATATCAGGATGGGTTGGTCCTGCAAGCTAGAAGCTCGGGTTGAAATAACTTGCATGTGCATAAAAACAAATTAGTGTGGGTCATGCGGTACAGGACCAGTCATCACACAGATGGCAATACGATGACTCTGGCGAGGTGTGTGGGTTTGAGGGGCAAGTAGGCTATTTTATACTGCGGTCTGGAGGACGATCCCCGAAAATGCACACTAGACTAAAAAGACTGGTGGGATAGCCATCAATTAGTATGCATAGACTCTAGAGTGGACCTAGGACGTATACATAAGTGTATGAGAGGTCTAGGCCTAGTAGTGTGCATACCCGCCTAAGAGTGGAGATGCCCGCTCCACTACTTACGTAGCCATAACGGTAGTACCATAGAGTTTAGCTAACTCCAAAACGTGGGAACTAAAGGTCTGTGATCACAGAGTCATGTGGGTGAGTTGTACTTGTATGAATCATATCATGTATAACATATCATAACATACATACGTAATATAGGTCATTCATACTACAGATCTGTTGGGTACATTGGAAAATGTGTACCTGATTTGGAGAAGCCTAACTTAGCTCAATGATATACATCAAGGTGTATTTGATGTTATTTTGAGTTTATATGTGCAGGTTAAGAATGTGCTAGAATGCAGGAAAAAGATTCTAAGTCCATATATCGACACCTGAGGAAGCTGTGTCGACACTTCAGTAAGATTGTGTCGACACTTGGAAATGGCTGTGTCGACACTTCAGTGAGTTTGTGTTGACACCGGGAGGCTGTGTCAACACACAGAAGCTGAGTCGACATCAACTGTGTCGACACCGGGAGGCAGTGTCGACACACAGAAACAGAGTCGACATCAACTGTGTCGACACCAGGAGGCAGTGTCGACACACAAATTCTGAGAAAACATCAACTGTGTCGACACACAGGACTTGTGTCGACACACAGCAGAATCTCAACAAGTTGATTGCTGAAGAATGGTGAAGTGTTTGTGTCGACACAAATAATCGGTGTCGACACATTCTCAAGATGCAGTGTCAAGAAGCTGTGTCGACATTAAGGTAGCTTTGTTGACAACACCAAAGGCTGTGTCGACACATAAGTCATTCGTCTCGACACATTTTGACAGATGATCTCGGCACTTTATGACAGTCAGTCTCGACGCTTTGCTGACAAAGACAAAGGCTCAGGATCTGTTTCATGACTTGATAGCTGTGAGTTACAACCGGTTTACTAAAGCTGTCAGACTTGTCAGAAGTTGGTTAGAAACCGGATCAGCCGGTTACCATGGATGAAATCTATAAATAGATGGATTCAGAAGAAGAGATTAATCATGAATTGATATTTTTGACACAACTAACACAACTATTGTGAGATTGATCTCGGATCAAGAAAGTACAAGTCACAAAGAAGAAGATCTTCGTGAGAAGATCTAAGAAGACATTCTGAATTAGTTTTCTATTCAGATTCTGTCTAAGTCGAATTCAATCAAGAATTCTGAAGTTTCTTCAAGAGGTTTGGATAGAGAGAGATCCAGCTATATAAAGTTAAGAAGGAGACAATCACAGGTCTCACAAGAAGCAGATACTGAACTAATCTGTCAAGAAGATTCAGATCTATTTCTGGGGTCTAAGAAGGAAGCTGCCAGTTAGCTATATTCAAAGGAAGTCAACCCAACCTAGTTCAGATTCAAGAAGCTTTGAAAAAAGCTAAGATCAAGTTGATTTCAGCCATCAGCCTATTCAAGAAGCTGATCAAGAAAGTTCTTATCCCTCCTCTCTCTTCAGGGGTAAGAAATTATAAAATTCCTTTTCAAATTCTGTAGGATCTATTCATAGATCTGAGTTGTAAGCCTATTTTATAAAGGCTGAGTGTAGGAGATTTGTTCTCTGAGTGGTAGGGCTGTTGTGCCTGAGTTGTAGGAGAAGGTATTCTCTGAGTTGCAGGCCTTGTGGCAAGGCTGAGGTAGGGCTTGTTAGCCTGAGTTGTAGGAGTGTGGAAACATTCTGAGTTGTAGGAATCCTTCTGGATTCTGAGTTGTAGGATCTGAGGATCTGAGTTAAATGAAGAAGTTAGGCTTATTCTAGCATACTGCTGGATGGGTGAAGGGGGGAAAGTGGATGTACCCAGACCTTGGGGAACTACTATAAATCTGTGTGCAATCTGTGATATGTGTATGATTGTGATTGTTATGCTGTGTTAGCTGTAGAAATATCTTATTAATACATAGTACTGTAGCTTATTTCTTCCTTAAGTTAAATCAAGGAAAAGTACCTATTCACCCCCCCTCTAGGTGTTTAGGTAGTCTTGAAAGTAAAACTATCATGATCCTTATCATATAAATTAGTATGGGCTCTTTTATATGATAAGTTACAATTCCTAAAACTTCAACTTATAAATTTGTATGGGCATTCATATATGTTAAGGTGCTCTTATGATGGTAGCATAGTTGTAGTTGTTTACCTTACTGCAATGTTCTTACTTTTACTTTACTGTTTCTCTTTTTCAATACTACTGCTTCTTTCATTACTATCTTTATACTCTTACTATTCATATACAACTGCTAGTATAATGATATAACTATTATATGTTTACTCATGATAGAATAGTTCCACCATGACCTGCTCTTTTGATATTTCCATGTTGTCCTCCGCTTTCATCCTCCCGCTCGGTGCCTAGGAGTCCCGAGGGTGAGGCGAGGGCAAAATGGCTTAGTCTTTATGACTAACGGTCGGTTGTGAGTATATCATTTTAGGAGCTCGAGGAGATGGAGAACTAGCACGACCAGCAAGACGAGGTGGCAGGACTTGAGGAGCAGATATCGCGCACTACTACTACGGTTCATCATTAGGTGATGATGAGTTTTAGTTTCAGCTTCCACTTAGAGTTGTGAGAGAGAGATTTACTTCATTTGGCATGTACCGGGAATAAGCCCTTACTCTCTTGTTTGTACACATTGTTGGACTATATTTTCATTATATATATATGATGATGATTTTGTGATGGTGGACTTGTCTCTACATTTTTACTTCTATTCTCTAATTGGTCTACATGTTAAAATGATCATAATAACATGCAGGATCGGCGTCGTGCGGTGGCGACTAACCTGTGTGTTAGTGTCACTGTAAGGCTCCGGTTCTGGGCATAAGACCGATTAAATCCTTGGTAAGGGGAGGGCTCTTATACGTGCAAGTAGTTATCCACCAAACTCTCTCCTTGAGTTAACCTTTACAACTGATTTTGATTGCAATTCATTGTGCGGATGGAAGATATCTCGCCAGAAAGAGCCTCGATAAATCCTCCACTGAGATCTCAATCAACGGCCTACCAATAAACTGGTGCAGCTCCAACTCATCCCATCATAGCCTCACCTCTCTGTCTAACAGAAAGGTAGCTACAATGACTTTCTGCTACTCCTTTGTTTCCATTGCCATCATAGTTCTCTTTATTCTCGAGAGACAATCTTTGACTTGTGTTGGGGTTCCAGTACCCGCAAACACAGGAGGGTTGAAACTCATCACAACCTCTTATCAAAGGCTACCACCGCGCGGTACCTCAAGCGGTGGCCGCTAAGCCTAATCTGCACCGCTATGGTACTCAAAGACTGCCTCAACCTTATCGGAATGTGGCACGCCACCGCCAGTGATTCCGCTACTGTCGGGTGGTACCGTCCATAGACAAAGGTTGATTAAATTCATTGGCTACCGCCGCGCGATATCATGCTACCGCATGTGATACCTACCAGAGACGTTGGTCCATTAAAATTAGTTGGCTACCTCCACCGCTAGTACCGCCCGACGATAACTTCCAGTGACCAACTACCTGTTGTTTTCAGAAAATTTGGGGCATTACACTGCAATGCGGAGGTGAAACACCTGACAGTGTAGGAGCAGGATGCTCTGCAATGCGGAGATGAAACTTTTGGCTTCATAGATATGCCACATTTCTAATCGTTTGCTTGTGATATTCATCTCAAATCTTTACTTCATGGAGACGTGTATGTCTAACGGAAGTCAAAAGAAGTTATAATAAAAAAGGAGATACATAAGCGTGCACACAAGTTCTTCATTGTGGCTTATTATGTTAAAGGAAAAATACATGAAGTTGATATGCGGGCTTTGCATGCGTTATTAGGGGGAGCAACCCTCGCTTGTGCCCCCTAACCTATCTGCGTCAGGCTGCTGCTTGGCCTTTAGCTAGATTGTCGCTCCATGGAGTAGGCGTGTTTTGGGAAGAGTTTTGCACAAATCTATTGAGAAGACCGTGTTGAACGAGGCGCTCAATCTCGTCATTCAACCAGTTGTAGCTTTCTATTTCGTGGTCGTATCCGCGATGGAAGTCACAATATTGTGACTAATTTCCTCTCTTTGGCACAAGCAGTTCAGGCCTGCAAAGATCGCTACTATCATGGATGGAGAGGAGTGTGTTGGTTTGAGTGGTGTTCAAGGGAGTGTATTCTTGATGCGGATGAGTTCCTCAGTCCAGACCGGGATTGTCATGATGCTCGTTGTTTTCCTTGGGGCCTTGTAGCAACTCCGGATTCCTCTTCATCTTCGAGCTTCCTTCAAAATGTTGCTGATGTGTTTTAATGACTTCGTCTATTGTGATTTGACCCTTGACTTGGTGTATAAGGTCATGATAGCTGGGCAGTGTTTCGCTCGTCGACATGGAGTAGAATTTTCCTTGTTTGAGTCCACTGAGGAAGGTTCCTCGTAGGAACTCAGGGTTAATCCCCGAAATCTTTCGTGCCTCTGCGGTGAAACGACAAAAGTAATCCTTGAGTAATTTTTCCTCGGTCTGTCGAATTCTCGTGAGGTGTGAGGGGTCTCGAACGATCCATTGATTGTCAATATCTTTATGGAGCATAAGATCCTAAAATATTTGATAGATCGAAAAGACATGCACATGCGTCAGCAGAGGTGGATGGAGTTCCTTGGAGACTACACCTTCGAGATACATTACATTCCTAGTACAGGAAATGTGTTGTTGACGCGCTGAGTCGTAGGGCTCCTGCACAGGCCAACTGGATATAGATGCTCGATGAATGTCTTATTCGAGGTTTGGAGGCCTTGGAGATCTCGTTTGTTAATGGGAGATCTAGTGAAAATGCGTGTTTGAACAGGACAAAGGTGCAGTATGAGCTTGCAAACCGGATTCGAAAAGTGTTGGAACTGGATGACAGCATGAAACGCTACTTGACAGAGTCTCTGGATGGGTCGAATGCCTAGTTTTCAATTAATAATGGCCTTTGTGGAAGGACAGTCGATTATGCATCCCAAATGTAGGAAAATTATGGGAGGAGTTGATGTACGAGGCACATTTCACGAAGTACTCAATCTACCCGTGGAACACAAAGATGGTCAAAGACATGAAAAAACTATTCTGGTGGCCAGGATTGAAGAAGGACATAACTCTATATGTGGTGAAGTGTCAGACCTGTGCCCTAGTAAAGGCCGAATGTCAGAATCCCAGTGGATTTCTGAATTCATTGCCTATACTAGAGAGGAAGGTTGATGACATATCTATGGATTTTGTTCTCGGCTTGCCGATATCTCAGAAGGGGAACGATGTCATTTGGGTGATCGTTGATCGTTTAACGAAGGTGTCACACTTCATTCCAAATAGGAAGGACGATTTAGAAGAAAAGCTGGCAAAACTTTACATTGACAATATTGTACAATTGCACGGTGTGCCCCGTAGCATCGTTAGTGACTTAGATGGGCATTTCATGTCTAATGATTGGAGGCTTATTCATCAACTACTGGGTACCAAACTGAAGTTCAGTATGACCTTTCATCCTTAGAAGGATGGTCAGACCGGGATGGTAAATAAGACGATGGAGGATATGCTTCGCATGTGCGCACTAGATTTCGGGAAGAGGTGGGAGTACCACCTGTATATGATCGAGTTCGCATATAACAATAGCTACCAAGCAAGCATTTAGATGGCACCCTTCAAGGCCATTTATGGTAGAAAGTATCGTACTCCCTTATCGTGGCTAGAGACAGGCGAAACGAAGTTGTTTAAGCGAAAGTAAGTCGAAGATGCTACTTCGACTATTCGTACAATCCGCGAGCGGTTTTTGATCGTTCAGGATAGACATGCTAAGTATTATAATGCCAAGCACATAAATGTCGAGTTCCCCGTAGACGAATGAGTTTATTTTAAGATCAAACTATTCAAGGGCGTATCAAGAATTCGACGCTTGAAAAATCTAAGTTCGAGGTACCTTGGGCCGTTTGAGATACCAGAGCGCATTGGTGAGGCTGTTTTGGGTCCATTGGTCCCAATGTCCTAGATTTGTAAGAAGTCAAACAAGTCAATGGTATACACATAGTTATATTTGATGTATGTTTAAGTTCATGCATGCAGGTTGGTCTATGTCATATTGATTGGACAGGTGGTTCAAGTGACATTGATAGGTGGACTCATAGAAGTTAACTGGATAAGCAGGAAAAATGACTACGTCCACAGGCATTGAGTGAAGCTTATACACTCAATGCTATATAACTAATAGCGCTGAGAGAAGGCAGGACAGTCAAATCCTGGCAGATTGGAAAGTATAAAAATGGCTAAGTCCACAGACGTTGAATGTAGTCAACTCACTCAATGCCATATAGCAAGAATCGTTGAGCCAAGTTTATTCTGTCAAAGCCTAAGCTGTAGAAGCCAGAAAAATAGCTAAGTCCACAGGCGTTGAATGAGCTCAACTCACTCAACGCCATGCAGCAAAATTCGTGAAGCATTGTTTCCTAAGTCAAAGTCAAAGGATAAGGAGACAGAAAAATCGACTAAGTACAAAAGTGTTGAGTGAAGCTTCATCACTCAACGCCATGCTCATTCTATAAAAGCCTAAGAAGAGAGACAATAAAATTTGTCTAAGTACAAAAGCATTGAGTGAAGCCAATTCAGTCAACGCCAAAAGAAGAAAGCTTTGAGACATGTTGGGCCAGTCAATGCTTAAAAAGAAACCAGAATTTGACTAAGTCCAGAATCATTGAGTGAAGCCAGTTCACTTAACTCCTAGTCAAATATTGAGGCAGAAGGAGGGAAGCATTGAGTGAAGTCAACACACTCAACGCCTTCATTCAGAGCAGAATATTTCTAAGTCCAGAAGCATTGAGTGAAGCTTATACACTCAACGCTCTCAATGCCGAGAATGCAGAGAGGGCTAAAGATCAGTTTATGGCAAAAGCGTTGAGTGAAGCTTACACACTCAACGCTCTCAACCCCATGCAGTGAAGCTATTGCGGCCAAGTACTAATAGCGTAGAGTCAAGGCCATTCACTCAACATCACTCAATGCCAAGGTTACTGAAGAAGCAGAAGAATAAGCTAAGTCTAAAAGCATTGAGTGAAGGCCATTAACTCAACGCCACTCAACGCCACGGTTGCTAAAGAAGCAGAAGACTAAGCTAAGTCTAAAAGCATTGAGTGAAGGTCATTCACTCAATGCCACTCAACGCCTAGCAGAGCTGAAAAATTTTCTAAGTCCAGATTCGTTGAGTATTGCTCATTCACTCAATGCACTCAATGCTTCTGGACTTGTTTGAAATTTGCTAAGTCCAGATGGTGACGTCAGCAAATTCAACAAGTCAACTAATTTCAACATCGTTATGAAAGTGTTGCAAATCGTCATTAATGTTGTCGTCGGCCTGCTGTTAATTTGAATTTGTTAAACTAAGGATTTAAACAACCAGTAATTCAGTGACACATGGCATTCGTCTTGCCGGATGACGGGATTATAAATAGAAGTTGATATCTGGATCAAATCAATTTTTTCTGACAATAAATTCATTTCAAAAAAGAGGAGTGGGAGTTCGTCGTCTTTTCCTGCCATTGTTGTAGAGACAAAAACTTCAATTCGCACAATCTGAAGGTTTTTGAGATAGCTGAAGTAATCGACATCTGCTTCAGCAAGTACAGATGATTACTCTGAGGAAGAGGAATCAGTCTATGCAAGCCCTAGATGAAGTTGCTTCTCATCCAAACAGAGCCAAATAAGAAGATCAATCTCTGGATCAGTGAAGAAGATATGACTGATTATAGTCCAGTCAAGGAATAAGCAGGGTCATCTAGTTCCTGCAGAATAGGTTAGCTGATTGAAGATCTATCTTCCCCCTTTCATCAGCAAGATTAGAATCAAGATTCTGAAGAACTTCCAGCATAAGTCACAAATCATTGACGATTGTCTTTCTTATTGCTGTGGAGTAGATAGGGCTGAGATTTTCTCAATTCAGGAAGCAGTTTATTCAGAGAACAAAATCTCTTGAGTCAAATTGATTTTTATCTCTCAAACTCTGTGGATCTGTATATATGCCTAGTTTATAAAGGCTGTGTAGGATCTGTGTTAGATCTGTGTTGTAAGGCCTAAATTATAAAGGCTGTATGTGAATCCAGTGTAGGATCTGTGTGGGGCTGATCTCCCACCCTGTATTGAGGGCATTTGTGCCTGTGTTAGGTGATCAGGTGAATACTTTGTGGTTGGGCTGTGAGCCTATGTGTTAGTCTTTATGGAGACTAATTGATCCGGTGGAATCGTGATGTAATCTCTAAGTAGCCAAAGTTGTTGGAGAAGTGCCTTGTCTAACATACTATTAGAAAGGTGGATAGGGACAGTGGATGTAACCATATACTAGGGAACCACTATAAATATCTGGTGTATTGTGTATTGTTTTCTTGAAAGCTGAACTAAGTAAACACAATAGGGCTTAAATAGGAAAAGGTTTTAAAGAATCTAAAATGACTATAATAACCTATTCACCCCCCACCCCACCCCACCCCCACCCCATCCCCACCCTCTAGGTGATTAGCTACCCTTGTATTCAAAGACTTTTAGGCTGCCTATCGATTGAAGCTTTTGACTGAACTAAGTGGTCTGCACGATGTATTCCGCATATCGGTATTACGGAAGGCAGTGCAAGAGCCTACGTAAGTGGTTATTGCGGATCAAGTATTGTGTAACACCCCAAAATTTGGAAAACAGAACTCTCGGGTAACTATCGTCGGACGACAGTGGATATCACTAGCGATAGCACTCGACGCACTCGACGCACTCGACGCACTCGACGCACTCGACGCTTTCAATGAATCGTTGAGTAAGCAATCAGAGATGCGATAGTGGGTATCACTTGGAGATATCGCCACGTGGCGTCTAGACACGTGTCAGATGGCCTGAAAATGGCCAAAGAGCGGTGGTTGACTAGGGTCAAAGTGGCTATGGCCGATGTCGCTAGGCGAAAGCCGATATCGCACGACGATATCATTATGTTTGACTTGTCAGCTCAAATCATGTCCTTTGCTTTATTTTAAAGAGAGGATTGTGTGGTTGGGTTTAATATCGAGGCTGCTTAACCAGAGAAGAGGTGAAGAGAAGATTCATTTCTCTTCTCTCTCTCTCTCTCTCCCCCCTTTAATCAAGTTCTTGGAAGAAAGATCTGAGGGGTTAAAGGATGAGCTTTGCAAGCTTGGAGAAGGTTATTCCATGGTCGGAAGCAAGATTCGAAGCAAGATCCATGAAGAGGAAAGCAAGGCAATCCTTTCCATCTGGATAGAAGACTTATCCATGGCTCCAAAACGATCAACAAGGGTAACGATCTTCCTTCTTGGATAAGTGAAGTCCTCCTTTTTGCATATGCATGGAATCCCCCACCAAAAGGTTGAGAATCGAGGAAATTCTAATGGGTTGATACGTGATATCCCCGGAGAGTTCTGCATTTAGATCGAAAAATTGCAGTACGGAATAGGCATATTTTGTGAAGCCCATATGGACAGGTTGGTCCTGATTGGTGATGTTTTATTCTGCGTGTCGGAGAAGACTCCAAGTATAAACAGGTAGTTTCTAGAGTTTTAGGGGTTGTGCCTGTGAATCGGAGTAGCAGGAAGTACTGGAGATGTGCTCTAGGAAAATACCCAGAAATTACCACGGTTGTGATGACTGTTGGATATTTCTGGTCGAAAGTGAGTATCACTGGTGATAGCTCTTGGTGAGCTATATTTTATGAAAGACTAGTTTTCTGGCACTGCAGGATGCTGTAGGGTTTTCTGGAAAGATATTCCAGTTGTGGCTAAGTCTGGAGACAGTAGAGAGTTATGTTGCTTAATGCTGGGTGATAGTGGTTATCGCTGGTGATAGCTCCCAGATAGCATTATACTTGCAGGGCTAGTCTCGCAGAGATCGTGTGGCTAGCAGGTGAGTTGTGAGCCTGGGTGACCAGCTATGGACGTGAGTGTCATTGTGTGTCGATTGCGGGCTCTGTTCCTTGGGACCTGCTGGGCGGCAATCAAAGCTGAGAGCTTGAAGAGCCCAACTAAAGAAAGGTCAGGGAGCCGAACGGGAAAGGGGAGGCTGACCCGCATCATGTAGATTGGCCATGAAGGCTTTGGCTTTCGGCAATGGCATGACGATTTGAGCAACGAGTAATAGTTGAACTGTACCCACGTTATGCGAGTCTGACTAGAATGCCTAAAGTAATTGGCTTCGTCGATTGTATAATGAGAGTCTTAGGCTGTGTGCCGGAATGACTAAAATGCTCAATGTTGAACGTTAAGTCTTGAACTTCTGAACGGTGGTGGGGCTGGGAATTTCCACTACACCGAAAATGTGCCCTGAGTGCACGGAACGTTTGGAGGTAATGTAGATGTTTGTGATATATTGAATGGTGCTTGAGTTGTGCCTTTTTGTGATATATCTATGTGTGAAAGCTATGCATGCAGGGAAGGAATATTACTGCCCTGGGAATGGGGTAGGGTAGTTATAAATTGGTCAGCTAAAGCCGACCATTGCCTTGTTTGCCACCCTTGTGGTGGAATGTCCCTGTGTAGGTGCTAGAGAGCCGAGCGGGAAATAGCGGGTTGCAGCCCTTTGATTCTATGCTGACCCTCGAACGCCAAGCGAAGACCCTTTAGTGTTTTTCTTTCATGTGTGGCCGGCCAGCGCATCGATGTTTGTAAACCACCTTGTTGAAGAATAATTGTAAGGCATTAAGGCCATGAATTTTGAGTATTTTGTAAAACAATCCTAATATATATATTAGTGGACATTCACAAATGTTGAATTCAAAATCAACCCAAGAAGCTTCCGCTAGAATGCTCTGAGTTAGGATTTGTTTAGTAGTTTTTTATATTTAACTTGTAACCCCGTGACTATCTATAGAATATGGTGTGGGCTCTGGCCAGACCCTCTGTTATATTTCATGTGATAGATGGAGATGTTACAATTTGGTATCAGCTTGTCTCGGTCTTCCTTCTGCGAATTTGTGATCGAATTCTTTTAAAGGGTGGTGAGCATGTGTATGTGCTTACCATTATAAAAAATGAACTTAAGAATGTCCACTTAGGAATGAAAATACACATCTTTGAGAACCTGCGCGTTCCTAATAATCGTTGTTTGCCTTTTCAGTAGCCGCTAAATTGTGTATTTTACACTTATAGGTGACTAGAAGTGGTGCGGGGAAGTTTGAACACCAACGTTCTGTAGAGAGTGTGGCACCAGTTTATGTGCCCACACCTCCTCCTTCTGCGGAAACGATACGTTTAGTTGCTGAGGCAGTGATTGCGATGATAAATGCATAGCCGACTGGGCAGGCGTGGCCTGCGATGGTACCAGTGTGTGTTGGTGTGGCAGAGCCTATAGCTGTTAGGTAGGTGCTTGCGGAGGCTTTGGTTGATAGGCGAGCGATTGAACAGCAGCTGAAGCATTACATGAGTTTCAGTCCTCTTACGTTCACGGGTGCACAATCCATAACGCATGCGGAGTACTGGCTTTCGCGTGTCAAGAGGATATTGACGGCGATTGAGACAAAGGAGGGACAGAAGGTCACCTTGGCCTCTTTCCTATAGGAAGGAGAGGCTCGACTTTAGTGAGATTAGTTGGAGTTACAACACTTCGCAGGCAGACGACTCCCGGAGATCTCGATGGAGGAGTTTTCGAGATTGTTTTTGGCAAAGCATCTGCCTTCGTCACAGCGGATTACTATGGAAAATGAGTTCAAGCGCTTGACTCAGGGCAAAAGTAGTGTAGATAACTACTTGCATGAGTTTACCAGGTTGGGACGTTATGCGGGGTCTACTTTTGCTGACGAGGAGCGTAAGACCAATAGATTCTATGAGGGACTGCATGATGAGATGAGGTTACTTCTCTCGGGTCCAATGAACTAAGGGTTTCAAATATTGGTCGATACATATTGATCATTGGAGGACATGAAGAGGGTGCAGGGCAAGAGGGACAGGCTCCATCTATAGTTGCATCTAGAGCAATGTCTGGGTGAAGCACTCTTACATGTTATACTTGTGGCATGGTGGGTCATATGGCTCAAGACTATTGGCATGGTCATCCAAAGGTTGATAAAAAGACAGGAGTATCATATGCTGAGAAGGGAAAGGTGGTGGAGTCCACAGCATCCCAATATGCTCCAGCTTAGCTGAGGGTTTACAATCTTGGCCAACAGGAGATCATTAAACAGACAGACGTCATCACAGGTACGATTAGTATATAGTTTTCATTCATTATATATTTTATACCTTGTGAATTGTTTGTGTATAACTTGGTAAATGTAGGCTTTTTCCTTATTCAGGACTATTCGGTGATGGCACTGTTCGATACAAGTGCTTCTCATTTATTTCTATTTGAGGACTTTATATCGCAGATCGGAGTGCCTACTCTTATATCTATAGATAGATTGAAGGTTTTGTTACCTAACGGATGCGTGATGCGTGCGGATAGGTCTTGCTGTGTGAAAGTGAGGATAGATACAACACTAGAGGGGGGGGGTGAATAGAGTATTCAAAATTTTGACTATCTACTCAACTCCCTTAGAGTTAATTTGCGGAATGAGTTTATAGATACTTGAAACCCTAGAGCCTAACACAAAGTGTGGTGCACAAGAGAAAGCTAACTATAATTACAGTTTCAGCTTTAGTCCTATCACAGCAACTAGCAGTCCTAGTTAGTTCTACTCACAGCCACAGTGCAATAATTAAAGTAAGCAACACAGAAAACACAAGAAGGTTTATAGTGGTTCCCTCTAAATAGGTACATCCACTCTTCTACCACCCTGGTAGGAATCCACTACAGGTTTTTGTTCAGGTGCCCTGCCACCAACTGATCTGCTTCAGGTAGATCAAGTATACCCTTTGAGCTTTTGATCATGAGCTCAAAATCGGACACAGGTTTTTGCTAAGGTGCCCTGCCACCAAGGTTCACTTTTGAAGGGAGTAATAACCCTTTGTACAGGAAGTTGAGAGAGTTAGAATGTCTTCTCTATTGTTAAAACAAGATTAGAGAAGCTAGTGGATTGCACAGAGCTAGAAAGCTCTTAACGAGTCAAGGCTCCCCCTAGCTTAGAGAATATCCAGGAAGAAGCCTTGCTTCAGGGTGCAAGATCTCTTCAGAACTCTTGACAGAGAGTTGTCTTGAAGTTCTTTGAAGGAGCAGCTTGAAGAAGACTCTTGATGTAGAATGGTTATTCTTCTTCAATCAGCTTTTCTTTCTTCTTCTTCTTCTAGAGGCTCTGAGTGTGAATGTTCCTGGAAGCAGGATGAACTCAGGGTTAAAGAAGAATGCTGAAGAGAGTAGTTCTTCTCAGTTGAATGTGAAAGTATCTGAGAGCTGTATCTTCTTGTTCTTGTTTTGAATCTGTAAATGAATAACAGTATGTATGAACCAGTATTAAACTTCTTTCAAAAGAACTCTTTATATATTAGCCTTTGTAACGGCTTTAATTCTTTGTCTTCTTCTGAGATCTGCAATCTGGGCTGCAAATAACATAGTACAAAATATCCTGCAGAAAAACATCCTATAAAGGGATAAAGCTTTCTAAGAAGCTGCATATCCAATCTGATAAAAGAATACTAGAGAAAGTCATATCAGAACAAACTCTTTATGGCCAGAGAAGACTTTTGAGTCTAACGGCTATAAATGACAGCATGGCAGATAAAGCAGAAGGATATTTCAACTAATAAGACTTTGTCAGATAGAGCTTGACTATGCATAAAGGATGGGGCAAAGATTGCCTTGAAATGTAAGCATAAAATCAATGAAATAATATTTAATAAAATATGCCAAATAAATAAGAAATAAATCACAGAAGTAAGGGAATATAATATCTCTAATAGCAGACAAAAGATCGTCGAACGATTCACAGAGATCGTCGAACGAACAACAGAGATCGTCGAACTATCAGAACAGATAGTCGAACGAAACAGATAGTAGAACTATCAAAGCAGATAGTTGAACTATCAGAAAGATAGTCGAACTATCAAACAGATAGTCGAGCTATCAAATAGTTGAACTATCAAAGCAGATAGTTGAACTATCAGAAAGATAGTCAAACTATCAACATAGAGCAGATAGTCAAACTATCAGAACAGATAGTCGAGCTATCAAAACAAAGCAGATAGTCGAACTATCAGAGCAGATAGTCGAGCTATCAAAACAGAGCAGATAGTCAAACTATCAGAGCAGATAGTCGAGCTATCAAAAACAGATAGTCGAACTATCACAACGGATAGTCAAGCTATCAGATAATTGAACTATCAAGAAATCTATCTGGACAAAAGAAGTCGAGCAAGACTCGACGATCGACGAGGCAGAGACCACAGATTGTCGAGCTAACAAGAGTTGAACTAACTCAGAGATAGACGATCTGCTGACTGACGATAGTCGACCAACTGATAGACGATCGTCGATCGGCTAATAGACGATAGTCGAGCGGCGTTTGACTATAGTCGAACCAAAAACAACTTAACCAGATTTTTCACTGGATAAGTGACAACTCTACACAAATAAAGGATTCTAACCTAACAACTAACCTTTGACCATAGATAAATCTTGGGTCAAGAAACTAATTGAAAAGACTTAACACAAATCCAAACTAGGGTACCAACAATCTCCCCCTATTTGGGTCAAGTCTCTCAAAACAGAAAACAACAAACAAAATGTTATAAACTAGATATAAAAACAACATTAACCTGTTAGGATCAAAGGTGTATCATATCATGTCAATTAAGCATCAATTTGAATCAAACATACTGTCAATAAAAAAATAACTCAAACAGCATCAGAATCTGATTTAGAAACAGAAGAACCAGGAAGGAAAGAAATTTTCTTGTAGGGATCTGGAGCATCCTTCTTTGAAGTCTTCAAGTCTTGTTCTCCAATGATCTTGGATTCTCCTGCTCTTGGCACAACAACTTCTGGATGCTTTTCCATATACTTTGAAGCATCAAAAACCTCAGGTCTGACCTGGAATCTATCTAGTTCCTTCTTTCTGAACTTTGACATGGTTGTTAATCCTGTAATATCTTTGCCTTCAGCTCTGGCTTGTCAGATTTTAGCCTATCCAACTAATTCAAGAAATCTGGCCATCCTGAAATCAGGATTAAGCTCTTGGCTTTCATATTCATTATCATCAGCTGGATCTAAAGGTTTATGGTCTTGAATTTTGTAGAAAGTTCTAGCAGACTTGCAGCTGGCTCTATATTTTCTTGAATAACCAGAGAGGATGGAGGATCAAACTCTGCATATTTCTTGCTTGATTTTTCAGAGTAAATTATCCTTTTTCCTTTTGAATCTGTTTGCTTTTTCTGAGCCAGTTTTCTGGATGGTAAACTTTTGCTTTCCTTGGGAGATGAAGCTTTTCTCTTGGGTGAAGGAGGAGGAGAAAATGTTGGTTTTTGGTAAACCATCTCCTTCACTTGCTCTTTTGGTTCAGCCTCTTGTCCTTGTTGGCCTGACTGGGATCTGCCTTGGTAACCTGGATTACCTCTTCTCTGATAAGCTTGTGAGGGAGTGAATCTTGCAGAAGGAGCTGAGGGATTGGCAGAAATATTTCCTGAGGCTCCTGCACTAGGAGGAGGAGAAGGAGGACCTCTAGGAGTCCACTTTGGAGCTGGAGAGTCATATCTTTTACTTTTCTTCCTCTTCTTTTGTTGGTTCCTTGACAGTCCCATCCAATGTTGGTATTCCTTGGACTTGGGATCAATCCCTTTCAGTATATAATATGGGATATCGTGGTCTGGATTTGGAGGAGGAGCAGCAGCTTTCCTTTTCCTTTTAGCAATTTTCTTTTTCTTTGTCCCTTCAGAATCATCAGAAACTTCCTCATCATCAGAGTGAGATGACTGAGGTTGGTCATAGGGATCCAAGGTATCTTGATCAGCCTTTTCTTTGGCTTTTAGAGCAGCCTTTTCCCTTTCCTCTTCTAAGGCATCTTGTGCCAGAAGGGTATCCAAATCTGGTCCTGGGTTGTCATCCCAGAGAGTTGATTTTTCTTCTTGCTCTTCAGTAACTGTCTTGGAGACCAGTTCTTCTGGGGCTTGCACAGCTATCTGATCTGGAGGAATAGACTAGGGTTTTTGTATAGCAGGCTCAGATTCTTTGATTTCTGTAGCAGGTTCATGAGCAGGTTCTTGATCTTCTTGAACTTGATCTGTAGCCAAAGGGAGACAAAAATGTTCTAAATGGGCTAGAAACATTCCTTCAAGATACTCACAGAATAACATGTCAGTTAACAGGTCAGTAAATTGAGATAAAGAATTACCTTCAGGATTTCCTAACTCCCATAAGTCATCTAGATAGGAGGTAATGACTCCCTCTAGGTACAGAGCAACAATGGGAGAAGAGGATTCTTCTAGACACACTTTGAAAGCAAATTCAGCTTCCATTATGACATCAGATGTCCTCTGTTCTGAGACTTGAGCTACTTGAACACCAGCTGTGTCTGGAACATCAGTTGTTACTTCAGCTGTTTCTGTAACTGTAATTGTAAGAGAAGTTGCTATTTCTGAATCTGCAGCTTTCAGAATTTCATCTGGTGGTGTCTTTTCTGGAGCTTCTGTCTCTTCTTGATCTGCTGGAAGAGTGACTAGGGGAAGTCCTGAGACATCTTCCTGGAACATCTCCCCCTGCCTGATTTCAGTGGGTACTGAACTCAGGCCCCTAAGTGAAGAGGGTTCAGTAGAGTTGGAGAGGGCTATGATGGAGGATGTAAGGGAAGAGATGGAGGAGATAAGGGGGGCAATTGCTGCTTCAATCATGGATTTGATTGAAGGAGTAATTAGCTCCAAGATGTTTGCAATGAATATTGGAGTTATTTCAAAGGATGTAGATGGGGGAATCTCAGTAGATGGAAGATCATCAAGGATGGTGGTCTCCTAATGAGATATGTTGTGAGCTGGAGATTGATGAGTAGATGAAGGAAGATTAATATGATCTGGAGGTGTAAGAGGTGACTGAGGTGGAGTGGGTATGGTTTCAGTAGCTAACAAATCAAAACTGGGAATAAAAATCCCAGCAAGATGTGGAGGAAGTGGAGATGCTGGAGGTGATGCATGGAGAATAGTGGATGAATCTAGTAGAAGAGAGGCAGTGGATGTAGATGGCACTTCAGTAGAAGTGGATGGTAATGCAGTAGAGGTAGATTGCAATGCAGATGAAGGGGGAATGGAGGAGCCTTCTTCAGGTAGGTGGGGAGTGACTAGTACAGTCCTGGTGCTCTCAGATGTAACAGGAGCAACCCCAACAGGTGAGGGCTTTTGGATGTTCCTCCTCCACTTGACAAACAAAGTGGGATCCATCTTCTTGCTTGCACTGATGGATGTAGAAACTGTTCCCAACAGTTGAGGATATTTCTCTCTTAGAAATATCCCAATTACCCTTCTAAGGGTTACCTCTTTCTTAGAATTCTTCTTTCTGATCAAATCAAACACTATTCCTGCCCAATTAATCTCTTTCTTATTAACAATGGCACACATTAAGGCAAACTGTTGCCTGGTAATGTTATCATGAGCAGAGTGCTTTCCCAACAGCACTTTCCCTACAAGTTCTACTAAGAACTTAATCTTCATTTGGAAGTTTACTTTCAGTAACTTTGAAGGAATGACTTCAACATGTCCTAATTCAACCAGCATCCTCCCATACTCCTGAGTATCTTGATCATACTCTTCTTGTCCGTTTATTAATCCAAAAATATCAGTTAGAACAGCAGGAGTCAGAATTACCTCCTCGCCGCCGATTGTCCCGATCATGGATTCGTCACTGGAAGATGATGTGAAGACTCATTCTTTGATCTCTGGAATGTTTATCTTAATCCGTGTAGACATCAGCTTCTCTAGTCCATGATCCTTGCATAGCTGGAGTATTTCTACAATGTCTGCATCGCAAGTGCTGAACGAATCGAAATCCAAACTAAACCTGGCATCAAACTTCATTACAGTCAGCAGAGCTGGAGCAATCGCCATCGATTTGGTCAGAGAAGACGAGAGAAACGAAGAGTAGAAAGCGCGGGGCAGAGCTCAAGTCAAACCTTACAAGCAGGAATGAAGAATACGAAAAGATGAGCTCTGTCGACTACAAAAAGAACGATCTATTAACATAGGTAGACCATCGGTTTTTATTAAAATGACAATCGTCGACCTGTTTTAACAGATAGTAGAAGCGATAGTTGAACGGTCGTTCGACGATCGTTTCCTGAAGCAGAGTAGTCGAGCAATCGTTCGACTATTTCTGTCTTCCCAAACAAATGAGCCAGCGTCAACCATAGGTCGACGATAGGCTCAACCTGGTCGACTATCGTCAAACATCGTTTGACGATCTTCAAATAGATTTCAGCAAGGCAGAAGTCACACTTAGTCTTTTCCATTTATCATGCCTAGTTGATGCAAAAAGAACAGATGCTTTTGTTCATCTAAGGGCTTGGTGAAAATATCACCTCTCTGAAGGTCAGTGGATATGAACTCAAGACTGATTTTGTTCTTTTCCACACAATCTCTTAGAAAATGATGTATGATCTCAATGTGCTTGGTCCTATAGTGGTGCACAGGATTTTGTGCAATGGAGATAGCACTGGTATTGTCACACATGATTTTTGTGTTCTTGTGTGTGTACCCATAATCTAAAAGCTGGTTTTGAATCTACAGGATCTGTGAACAACAACTAGCAGCTGCTATATATTCCGCCTCTGCAGTTGAAGTTGAGACAGAAGCCTGTTTCTTACAGAACCAAGAGACTAATCTCTCTCCCAGGAACTGACATGTCTCTGAGGTACTTTTCCTATCAACTCTATAACCAGCATAGTCAGAATCAGAGTATCCAATTAACTCAAATTCTGATTCTGCTGGGTACCATAGTCCTAAATTTGGACATCCCTTCAGGTATCTCAAAATTCTCTTGAGGAGAATCAAATGAGATTCCTTGGGGTTGAACTGGAATCTAGCGCATAGGCATGTGGCAAATATTATATCTGGTCTACTTGCAGTTAAATACAATAGGGAACCAACAATAGCCCTATAGTTTTTCTGATCAAATGGCTTACCCTGATCATCACAATCTATAACTACATTAGTAGTCATAGGTGTATGCATTGTTGAAGCATCAGCCATCCCAAACTTTTTTACCAATTCCTTGGCATATTTGGATTGGGAGATGAAGATGCCATTAGCATCTTGCTTTACTTGGAGACCAAGAAAGTAAGATAGCTCACCCATACTACTCATCTCAAACTTAGAGTGCATCAGGTCAGAGAACCTTTTGCATAGTTTGGGATCAGTGGAACCAAAAATAATATCATCCACATAAACTTGAACTAACAGGAGTGTGTCCTTGTGATGCTTAACAAATAGGGTTCTATCAACTACTCCCCTAACAAAGTTGTGCTCTAACAGGAAACTAGATAGAGTCTCATACCAGGCTCTGGGTGCTTGCTTAAGTCCATAAAGTGCTTTTTGCAACTTATAAATAAATGAGGGTTGAGTTGAAGAGACAAACCCAGGAGGTTGTTCAACAAACACCTCTTCCTTTAGCTCACCATTTAGGAATGCACTCTTGACATCTATCTGAAAAACCTTAAACTTCATGTAGGCTGCATAGGCTAGAAAGATCCTTATTGCCTCTAGCCTTGCAATAGGGGCAAAGGTTTGGTCATAGTCTATACCTTCCTCCTATCTGTAGCCCTGAGCTACAAGCCTAGCTTTGTTCCTTATAATAATTCCTTGGGCATCCAACTTGTTTCTAAACACCCACTTGGTGCCTATGATCAGTTGGCCTTTTGGTCTTGGAACCAAAGTCCATACTTTACATCTTTCAAATTGATTAAGCTCCTTTTGCATAGCAATGATCCAGTGGGGATCTAACTCAGCATCTTTTATGGTGAGGGGCTCAATTTGTGAAAGGAAACAAGCATGCATCACATCCTGTCTTAATTGATGTCTAGTTTGCACACCAGCTGATATGTCACCAATCACTTGAGATGTAAAATGATCTCTAAGTGTGACAAGATCAGTAGGTGGGATGTGATCTTCAACAACAGTTTGGATTAATTCCTCTTGAGGAATAGGATCAACTGTTGGTGGTACAACAACTGCTTCCACAAGGTCTTCATCACTGTCTGAATCAGTGATATGAAGAGTTGATAGAGGGAGAATCTCTTGAGTGAGATCTTTAGTTAATTCTGGTACCTGCAATGAGCTTGAGGAAGGAGAAGTTTCCTTCTCCTTATAAAACATCTTTGACTCATCAAAGGAAACATGCACAGACTCCTCTATTTTTAAAGTTGATTTATTAAACACCCTATAAGCTTTGCTTACTTGGGAATATCCAAGAAAAATTTTCATTGAAGCTTTTGCTTCAAACTTTCTAAGGTATTCTTTGTTGTTATTGTGAATGTACACTACACAACCAAAGACTCTAAAATAGTTAATTTTAGGTTTCTTTCCTTTAAGTAACTCATAAGGAGTTTTACTCTTAAGCTTGTGTATAAGACATCTGTTCAAAACATAATTAGCTGTGCTAACAGCTTCTGCCCAATAAGAGAGAGGCATGTTAGCATCTGCCAACAATGTTCCTGCAGCTTCAATTAGGGTTCTATTTTTCCTTTCCACTACCCCATTTTGTTGGGGAGTTCTAGGAGCAGGGAAGCTATATTTGATACCTTCTTTCTCACAGAATTCTTGCATGAGAAGAGATTCAAACTCAGTACCATGATCACTTCTGATCAAGGTCATATGAGTAGAATACTCAGTCTGCACACATAGCAGAAAGTCTGTAAGAACTTTGAAGTTATCAGCCTTAGTTCTCAAAAAGAACACCCAAGTGAACCTGGAGAAATCATCCACAATCACTAAAGTGTAAAACTTCCCTCCTATACTCTGTACATTTATTGGGCCAAAAAGGTCCAAGTGTAATAAATACAGGATTCTAGGTGAATCACTTTTATTTACAAATTTAAAGGAATTTTTGGTTTGCTTGCCTAATTGACAAGTCCTACATAATCTTTCCTTCTATTAGGGGCAAGAAGTTAAACCTCTAACAAGGTTGTATTTAGATAACCTAGATATGTTCTTGAGGTTAACATGGCTAAGCCTCCTATGCCATAAGGTGTTATTATTTTTTACTTCATTAAACAGTCAGATTTCAGATTGAGTTGAATTAAAATCTACTAAATAAACATTACCCTGTCTAAGGCCTACTAACACTACATTACTATTTAAAGTAATATTGCAAAGAGTGTCAGTGAATGATACTTGATAACCTGCATCACATAACTGGCTTACTGAGATTAAGTTGTGCTTCAACCCAGTTACATATGCAACCCTTTTGAAAGTCACTGCTCCAATGGTAATCCTACCATATCCTTCTGTTTGACCACAGTTGGAATCCCCAAAGATCACCTTTGGTCCAAACTTGGCCTTGTATCTTGACAAATTTTCTTTATTCCCTGTCATATGTTTGGAATAGCCACTATCCAAATACCATTTGTCTTTAGTAATTGAATAGGTCTTCACCTGCAAATCAATCAGTTAGACATTGTGGACCCAGACAACCTTGGGTCCATTATTCTTCACATAATGAAAGCTTGAAATAAAAGAATAAGCGGGCTGAGGTTTATATCCTAAGGGATAGGATCTCCTATGTGGAATACTCCATGCAGTTGATGGGTCAATGAACCTAGTGTTTCTATTTATCTTAGGATTTCCAAGGTTCAGGTTGTTATTTTTAAAATCATATCCAGATCATCGATCATCGTTCGACGATCGATGCTCAGATCGTCAAGCATCATTCGACCATCGAGCCTTCGATCGTCGAGCATAGTTCGATGATTTTTGTAGTTCTTTAAATTTTTGTTTTCTCTTTTCTCTCTTATCCTTATTTAAAGCTTTGTTAACTTGATTTACTTGCTCAGTATTCTTTATTCCTTCAGCTAAAATAAAGTTTACTGGAGTTGAAAGATGATTTTTAAGAACCATGGGGGGTTCACTTGGTGAAGCTCCTAAGCCATGCTTATTGTTACCTGTCCTGGTATTTGACATGCTAGTAATCTCTAGCAGCTTAAGACTTCTACCATTTAGAGATTCTTCTAATCTTTTATACTTTGCTAGTTCAGTTTTAAGAAATTTTATTTCTTCACTAGATTTAGTGAGTTCAGCTTCTAGCCTAGCATTTTCTCTAGAGAGGGATTCTGATTCAGCTATCCTATTTCTAAGCTCCTTAATTTCCTTCTCTGAGCTGATTAGATCTAAACAGAGAGATTTAAATTCAAGTTTAAATTTAATAGAAGTAAAATCATAAGAAGATAATACCTGATCTTCAGTAGGCATTTCTTCTTCATTAGAACTCTTTGCAGCTGAATGATTGCTGCAGGCATCAATTGCCATTAGGCAAATTTCTTTTGCCTTCTTCTCTTCCTCATCTTCACTGGAGCTTGAGGAGGAAGATTCCTCATCTATGTCACTCTAGGTTTCAGCAACAAATCCTTTCTCCTTCTTCTTGTTTTTGTAGGAGGAGGACTTGGAATGCTTCTTCTGATGTTCTTTTTCTTTTCTCTTATCCTTGTTCTTTTCCTCTGGACACTCAGGTAGAATGTGTCCAGGTTTCCTGCAGCCATAACAGATAATTTCTTTAGCAGGTGATCTATCATACCTTGGCTTGTCTTCATATCTTGAAGATTTCTTTCTAAATTCCTTTCTGCCCATCTTGAGAAACCTTTTGGCAAGGAGTGCCATCAGCTCCTCATTTGATTGGCTTCCTTCAGATGCACCAGCAGCCTTTAGAGCAAGATTTTGCTCTTTCCTTGTTGGAGTGGGAGTCTTGGCTTCAGCTTCAACTTCCCTGGTCTTTAGCACTTGCTCAAAGGATTTGAGCTTGCCAAGGAGAGCTTCAGTTGAGATCTCAGTTGTACTTCTAGCCTCTTTGATGGGTCAGATCCTGAGATCCCATGTGCTGGGGAAGCACATCAGTATCTTATCATTGACATCTGTCAATGTTATCTCCTTATCAAGGGTTCTCAGCTCATTGATGATGGAGCTGAGCCTGGTGTATATTCCTTCAACTGATTCAGCTTCAGTCTTCTTGAAGTTTTCATATTAAGATATAAGGTTAGACCTTCTGTCCTTCCTTTCATCAGCTGAACCAGCTACAATCTGCTTCAGTGAGTCCCACATGGCTTTTGCAGAAGTGCAATCAGCCACTTTCTGGAAGGTTTCATCAGACATGGTCTGAGCCAGAATGTTCATAGCTTTTGCATCAGCTATTTTTGCTTTCTTGTATGCATCATTGTAGTCTGGAGGTGGCACTGCACTCAAGGTTGAAGTTGTAGCAGAAGTTGCAGCAGGTGGTGTTGGTGGTCCTATCAAAATAGAAGAAAAGATATCTTCATCAATAGAATTCATATATAGCTTGATTCTTGCCTTCCAGATGCTGAACTTAGCTAAGTTACAAACTGGAGGTCTGGTGCTAGAATAATCCTTGTACTGGGCCATGAAGTGAATATCTATAAACTTGGTATCTATTTAGATCTTGTGACTCAGGTGTTAGCCTGTACAGTCAGTCAACCTCCCTCTGATACCAATTGAAAGTGAGGATAGATACAACTCTAGAGGGGGGGTGAATAGAGTATTCAAAAATTTGACTATCTACTCAACTCCCTTAGAGTTAATTTACGGAATGAGTTTATAGATACTTGAAACCTTAGAGCCTAACACAAAGTGTTGTGCACAAGAGAAAGCTAACTGTAATTACAGTTTCAGCTTTAGTCCTATCACATCAACTAGTAGTCCTAGTTAGTTCTACTCACAGCCACAGTGCAATAATTAAAGTAAGCAACACAGACAACACAAGAAGGTTTATAGTGGTTCCCTCTAAATAGGTACATCCACACTTCTACCACCCTGGTAGGAATCCACTATAGGTTTTTGTTCAGGTGCCCTGCCACGAACTGATCTGGTTCAGGTAGATCAAGTAGACCCTTTGAGCTTTTGATCAGGAGCTTAAAATCCAACACAGGTTTTTGCTAAGGTGCCCTACCACCAAGGTTCACTTTTGAAGAGAGTAATAACCCTTTGTACAGTAGGTTGAGAGAGTTAGAAAGTCTTCTCTATTATTAAAACAAGATTAGAGAAGCTAGTGGATTGCACAGAGCTAGAAAGCTCTTAAAGAGTCAAGGCTCCCCCTAGCTTAGAGAATATCCAGGAAGAAGCCTTGCTTCAGGGTGCAGGATCTCTTCAGAACTCTTGACAGAGAGTTATCTTGAAGTTCTTTGAAGGAGCAGCTTGAAGAAGACTCTTGATGTAGAATGGTTGTTCTTCTTCAATCAGCTTTTCTTTCTTCTTCTTCTTCTTCTTCTAGAGGCTCTGAGTGTGAATGTTCCTGGAAGCAGGATGAACTCAGGGTTGAAGAAGAATGTTGAAGAGAGTAGTTCTTCTCAGTTGAATGTGAAATTATCTGAGAGCTGTATCTTCTTGTTCTTGTTTTGAATCTGTATATGAATAACAGTATGTATGAACCAGTGTTAAACTTCTTTCAAAAGAACTCTTTATATATTAGCCTTTGTAACGACTTTAATTCTTTGTCTTCTTCTGAGATCTGCAGAGCAGATAGTCGAACTATCAAACAGATAGTCGAACTATCAACACAGAGCAGATAGTCGAACTATCAGAACAGATAGTCGAGCTATAGAAACAGAGCAGATAGTCGAACTATTAGAGCAAATAGTCGAGCTATCAAAACAAAGCAGATAGTCGAACTATCAGAGCAGATAGTCGAGCTATCAAAAACAGATAGTCGAACTATCAAAACGGATAGTCGAGCTATCAGATAGTTGAACTATCAAGAAATCTGTCTGGACAAAAGAAGTCGAGCAAGACTCGACGATCGACGAGGCAGAGACCACAGATTGTCGAGCTAACAAGAGTTGAACTAACTCATAGATGGACGATCTGCTGACTGACGATAGTCGACCAACTGATAGACGATCGTCGATCGGCTGATAGACGATATTCGAGCGGCGTTTGACTATAGTCGAACCAAAAACAACTTAACCAGATTTTCACTGGATAAGTGACAACTCTACACAACTAAAGGATTCTAACCTAACAACTAACCTTTGACCATAGATAAATCCTGGGTCAAGAAACTAATTGAGAAGACTTAACACAAATCCAAACTAGGGTACCAACAATCTCCCCCTATTTGGAAAGATAAGACACTTTGCCCTAGATTGCTGGTTCAATCCAACAGTGCCTCATAGTCTGAAGATAATTCCTTTCAAGAGATCAACTGGTGGCTTTGATAGAGTCACAAAAAACAAGAACCTAGGACCCACGACTGTTTGGGGTCCTAAGGAAAAGTAATTTATTATTTTGCAGGAATGTCCAAGCTCCAGACCAATCTGGTACTTGGATAGTGGATCCTCCAGACATATGACTGGAACAAGAAGAAATCTGAGGGAATATATTCCTGTGTAAAATGGACCAAAAGAGATCTTTGGAGGAGCTGACAAAGGCATCACCAAAGGTTTTGGTAAGATCACAAATGGTCTAGTCACAATCACTCATGTAGCATATATGGAAGGGTTGCAACACAACCTTTTAAGCATAAATCAATTTTGTGATTTGGGAAATGACACAATATTTCACAAAGATGAGTGCCTAATAAAAAGGTCAAGTGACCAAGAGGTCATCTTGACTGGCACTAGATGTGGAAATGTATACTATTTAAACTTCCTATGTATTAAGTCTGACTCACCCCTATGTCTAACTGCAAGTAAGAAAGCTTCACAATGCATTTTATGACACAAGAGGCTAGCCCACTTGAACTACAAGGCTTTAGGCAAACTATACAGCAAGATGCTTGTTAGGAATGGTCCTAACATGAGATACACTAAGGAGAGCATCTTCCCAGCATGCCAAAAAGACAAGCAGACTAAAGATTCATTCAAATTCTATGAATCCAAGGACTCTGTGAGGTGTTTATACCTCCTGCATTTGGACTTGTTTGGTCCTATGCCAGTTCATAGCTTAGGAAGGAGATTCTATACTTTTGTAATTGTTGATTACTACTCTAGATTTACTTGGGTATTCTTCTTAAAGAAAAAGTCTGAGACTTCTGATGTCTTCAAGAATTTTGTGAAACAAATTCATAATAAACTTAACAGTACTGTGGTCAAAATGAGAAGTGACCATGGAACTGAATTCTAATCTAATTGTATGACAAAGTTTTGTCAAGAACTAGGAATTCAGCAAGAATTTTCTTCACCAAGAGGCAAAATGGAATAGCTGAGAGGGGAAATAGAACTCTCATTGAAGCTAGCAAAACCTTGCTAAGTGATTCCTCACTTCCAGAATATTTTTGGGCTGAGGCAATTAACACAACTTTTCATGTTCTAAATAGGGCTTCAATCAACAAGAGACTAAATAAAACTCATTATGAACTTATGAAGGGCAGAAAACCAAACATAGCCTATTTTAGAATCTTTGGATGTAGATGTTATGTCTTAAACAATGGAAAAACCTACTTAACCAAGTTTACTGAAAAGTCTTATGATGGGATATTTGTTGGTTATAGCAACCATAGAAAAGCCTATAGGGTCTATAACTTGAATGACCAAGTTGTAGAGGAGTCAGTCCATGTTGTATTTGATGAAAGTTCTATGTTCTATGATGGTAAGACAGGTACTTCAAACACAACACAAGTGGACTTGAGGCTAAAAGAACTATCCATAGAAGATACAAATACATGCAAGCATAATTTGCAAGAGGAAATCAACATTATTGAAGAAATACTGAGACAGGAAGAACATGGAGAAAAAACTCAACAACATGATTAAGATGGTGCAGGAGAAGAACTGATACTACTAGTAGCTGTCAGGAACCTAAAGGATCATCCAATAGAATTGATCATAGGTGATGCTGCTCAAGGAGTTACCACAAGAAGCAGACATCAAAATACAGTGATGTATTCATGTTTTCTATCACAAACAAAACCTAAGAATTTTGAAGAAGCAAATATGGATCCATTTTGGATTGGTGCAATGCAAGAAGAATTGAACCAATTTAAGAGGTGTAAGGTCTGGAAGTTGGTTCCAAGACCTGATGATTAAAATATCATTGGAACAAAATGGATTTACAGAAACAAACTAGATGAACATGGAGTGGTAATAAGAAATAAGGCAAGACTGGTTGCAAAGGGTTATAGACAAGAAGAGGGTATAGACTTAGACCAGACCTTTGCACCAGTGGCTAGGTTGGAATCAATAAGACTCTTCCTAGCCTATGTAGCTTACAAAGGTTTCAAAGTATACCAAATGGATGTTAAGTCAGCTTTTCTGAATGGCAACCTCAAGGAAAGAGTATATGTAGAACAACCCTCAGGTTTTGTTGATCCAACTAAACCTTCTCATGTTTATTTACTTTCTAGAGCTCTCTATGGATTAAAACAAGCTCCAAGGGCTTGGTATGAGACTCTGTCAGAATTCCTTCTAGAGAATAAATTCTCAAGAGGAAAGATTGAGAAGTCACTATTTCTAAGGGAAGTCAATGGTAGGATAATTTTAGTATAAATATATGTTGATGACATAATATTTGGTTCTACTGATGATTCTCTTTGCACTAAATTTTCTAAGCTAATACAAAGTAATTTGAGATGAGTAGCACATGTGAACTTAAGTTTTTCCTGGGTCGCCAAGTTAAACAATCCCAAGATGGACTTTTCATAAGTCAATCAAAGTTCATCAATGAGTTAATCAAAAAGTATGGCATGGAATGTGCCACTACTATGAGAACTCCTATGGGATCAACCATGTCTTTAGACAAGGATAATACTGGAAAGCCAGTTGATATTACCTTGTATAGAGGGATAGTTGGATCACTACTTTATCTAACTGCCAATAGACCAGATATAATGTATGCTACTTATATCTGTGTTAGATATCAAGCTTGCCCTAAAGAATCTCATTACACTGCAGTCAAAAGAATTCTGAGATATCTAAAGGGCACACCAAATCTTGGCCTTTGGTTTCCTAGGAGTAGTGATTTTGAACTGATAGGATTTTCAGATGCAGATTTGCAGGTTGTAAAGAAGACAGGAAAAGCACCTCAGGGTCATATCAATTTCTATGTAGAAGGCTAGTCTCATGGAGTAGTAAAAAGCAGACAAGTGTGGCCATATCAACACCTGAATCTGAGTACATCTCAGCTGGGAATTGATGTGCTCAACTTCTGTGGATTCATCATCAGCTACAAGATTATCAGTTACAGATAAGTAAATCTACATTATTTTGTGGCTCTACTAGTGCTATTTCAATTGCAAATAACCTTGTATCTCACAGTAGAACTAAGCACATTAAAATCAGATATCATTTCATTAAGGAACATGTAGAAAACAAAGACATCAATTTAGAATATGTTCCTACTGATAAGAAAATAGCTGGCATATTTACAAAACCACTAGAAGAAGAAGAAAATTTTAATTTCTTCAAATTTGAGCTAGGCATGCTAAATCTTGAATAAGCCTAAACTTAGACTAAGTCAACGAAAATGCAAGCCGACTATCCATCTGTCATATCAAGATATGGACATCATCAGGATCATGAGTCAATAATTCAGGAGTCAGAAATTTGGCTAAGTATGTTTTGTGTCGAGACAAATCAAGTGTGTCGACACAAACTAGGGTAGTCGACACAATTTATGTATATGTGTTGACACAATCTACATTGTCCTGTGTCGACATAAGGAAGTGTGTCGACATTGCCTTTCAAGATGGCTGGAGGTATGTCGACACAAGTCAACACATTCTCTCTGTCGACAAGTTCCGAGTGTTTACCTAAGGGATTTTTCCAAACTTATGAATATGTCTTTAGGCGACGCGCCCTTTCACCTTCTCAGTAGAATGACCTATAAAAAGGACATAAAATGTAGAAATTCTCTACTAGATCCTTCTCTCTTGCTTAGTGATTGAAACCTAGATTTTCTGTTATCGACTCTCGTCAATTTCTCCGCTGGACAATTTCAAAATCAACATCAATGGCTCCAAGGAAGGATGAAGAAGGACGAAAGCTTGTGTCTATGCATTGAATATCGAGAATTGAACAAGCTAACGGAGAAAAATAAGTATCTGATTCCCTGAATTGATGACTTGTTTGATTAGCTGGTGGGATTGACTGTCTATTCGAAGCTAGATTTGAAGCCTGGCTATTATCATTTACGGATTAGGGAATGTGACATTCCCAAGGCAGTGTTCGGTACACATTATGGTCACTATGAGTTCACTATAATGTCGTTTGGGCTAACAAACGCACCATCGGTATTCATTGACATGATGCATTGTACTTTTCGGGTGTACTTAGATCAATTTGTGTTCGTCTTTATTGACGACATATTGGTGTACTCTCAATTAGAAGAAGATCATGCAAATCACTTGAGGATGGTTTTGCACACCCTGCAGAGAAATAAAATTTATGCCAAGTTCTCAAAGTGTGAGATTTGGCTGTCGTCAGTGGCTTTTCTTGGTCATGTGGTTAGTGGAGAGGGTATTGCGGTGGATCCGGTAAAGATATTTGGGATACCGGAGTGGTCTGTGTTGTCTATTGTAGCAGAAGTCAAGAGCTTCCTTGGAATTGCTAGCTACTACAGGCACTTCATGGAGAACTTTTCGCGGATAGCCTTACCTCTCACTACAGTGATGAGGAAATATCAGAAGTTTGTTTGGATGCATGAGTACGCACGGACTTTTGAAGAGTTAAAGAGTCATTTGACCATGGTGCCTATCTTGAGTTCGCCATATAGTACATACGGCTTTGAGATTTATAGTGATGCTTCAGGGAGCGGCTTAGGCTGTGTTCTTCTGCAGTTCGGAAAAGTTATAGCTTATGGCTCACGCCAGTTGAAAGTGCACGAGCGAAACTATCCAGTCCACGACTTGGAGTTAGCGGCTGTGATTTTTGTACTTAAACTGTGGCATCACTACTTATATGGCGTGAAAGTTGACATATTCACGGACCATAAGAGCCTTAAGCACTTAATAGATCAGAAAGATATGAACATACGACAACGGAGGTGGATGGAGTTCCTCGGGAACTACACCTTTGAGATACATTACACTCCCGGGAAGGGAAATGTGGTCGCATGATGAGCATCTAATCTAGGAATTGGAGGCCTTAGACATTTCTTGTGTTGACAAGAATGCCACTGTAAATGCGTGCTTGAAATGGACAGAGGAGCAGTATGACCTCGCGGATAGGGTTCGACGAGCAATGGAACTCGATGAGAGTATGAAGCATTATGCAGCGGATGGGTCAAATTCCCAATTCTTTTGGATGACGGACTTTTGAGAAAGGACGGTTGATACATCGCCGACAAGTGTACTGGTCGCTGTCAAGTAATAAATTTGGGAATAACTTCCCCGAATGTCGATCTCGAGGGAATGCAGGAAGGGTACGTGATAGCGTCGTGTGAAGATCGTTACTAAGAGTTAAAATAAACAACAAGGGGATTGGTTTTTGGATTCCTAATGCTACAGAACAAAAAGAAGACTACTGCGAGTCGCCGGCACCGCTTCGCTTGGTGGATGGAGTGAGTGCAGGCCACTATGTCGTGCTTCGTTAGGCGGATGGATGGAGAGCAAGTGCGGAGAGTGAGGGTCGTAATCACCTCTTCATCCACCAACTCTAGCCTTTGCTAGAGTGGTTCAAGTGTGCGAGTGAGTGGATGTGAGAGGAGTCGAGTGCATCATAGCTAACAACAGAGAAAGTAACTAACCAAACAAACTTCAATAATAGACAAATTAAAAGCAAGTTTAGTTTTATTACAAGCTTAATAATACATTCCACAAAGAGAAGAGGTAGAGTAAACCGAAAGAGGGAAAGCGTAGCCGTGGTTCTTGGCCGGAGTAGTGGGTTGTCAATCCACTTCACGACTCTGACTGTGGTTGCTACCAGATGCAAATGGGTCGTCAATCCACTTGTTCTTATCCATCTTCTTTCCTTTCCTTCAATCATTTCTTCCTTTTTGTCTAGAGGAATAGCACGAAAAGTTCTCGTTGCTCGTTGCTGGTGGCCAGGAGCTCCCCGAAGGTTGAAGATGGCTTCGGATGGCCGGAGAATGCTTCCCAGAGGGTGGATATGAGTGGATGACCTGTGGAGGAGAGGAAAGGCACTTCGCGCGCAGCTGTGGGGCGGAAACATGACAAAACATGCCCTAATTTGAGGAGCAGGGCCTTACATATGTAAGCAGAATAATCATAGCGCATGATCAGTGGCGCACGACCAGTGGTCCTGCGCACTGTCGGTTGATGATCATGCACTCTGCTCCAGAGAAACCTGCAGCTAGACAAAAATATTAGTATAAATGCGCACGATCAGTGGCGCACGACCAGTGGTCGTGCGCACAGGATCCCCTGATCGTGCGATTGGCAATGGTAGAACTTCAGAAAAATGAGGTAAACGCGCACGAGCAATGGCGCATGACCAGTGGTTGTGCGCACTATGTCCAGTGCTCGTGCAGTTGCCCAGGCAGAACTTGGAAAATGGAGAATATAGTGCGCACGATCTGTGGAGCACGACCAGTGGTCGTGCGCAATAGGTTCAGTGATCGTGCGCAGTGTTCCTGTATTGTTTGGGATTTCCCGAACAATCCCAGAACACGCACACGGCCCTTGTACCTGCAGTAAAAATAGAAAGGCCACCAAAGTGTGCACACCACATTCTCCAAACATAGAAAAACACCAAGTAAAGGGCAATAGTACAGAAACAATGAAATCATACTAAAAACGGGCCTACGGTGTACTTAACATGAAATGGACAGAGAAACAAATATAAACAATTATGGCTCTCAAGTGTAGTGCATTAACGAGAAAAATGGCCCAGATGATTCCAAAAATATGTATATAATATAACACCCAAGTTTTCAGACCTGGAGTCGCTAGGAGCTCGCGCCAGGCGGTAGAGATACCGCTGGCGGTAGGTCGATGACCTCGGCATTGGATCTAGAGCGCACGATCACTGGATCTAGTGTGCAGGACCACTGGTCATGCGCCACTGATCGTGCGCACTATTCTCCAATTTTCTAAGGTCTGTCTAAGGAAAACGCACGACCATTGGACAGAGTTCGCCTGACCACTGGTCGTGCGCTGCTGCTCGTGCGCGTTTATCAATTTCTTTCTGGAGTTCTCCGTTGTTGATCGCACGATCATGGGATCTAGTGCGCACGACCACTTGACGTGAGCCACTGATCGTACAAGCGGGTGCTGTTCCGTTATTTTATTTCATGGCCGTCCGATGCTTCCTCAAAATCGATCCAAGGGCCCAGGATCTTCTGCCCAAATGACTTAGGGCTGAGTGTGTATTTTCCCCTCATTTCTCATCTTTTAGAGTGAGAGTTGGGATTGGAGAGGAAGAGAAGGCGGGAGGAAGGAGAGAGATTCCTTCCACCATTGACGGAGCTTCAGAGCTCTGATCGTCGTTCTGAGAACAGATCCGAAGAGGGCGTGGAGGCGCTCGTATCAATTCGTTCAAAGCAAGGATTCTATGGCTAGGATGAGGGGTCGTAAGGTAACAACATTTCTCCTCTTGGCTTCTAGGATGCGTGCATATCATCTTTTTCTTTCAAGCTTTTGGGCACCAAATCTCCCAAATGAGAGGGGTTTGGGTCTCCATGGTTCAAGAGGAACCATCGGGTCAATTGTGTCCGTCCCCGGCAAGATATATCATTAGAGATCCGCTTCGTTAGTGGATTAGGCATTGTGGTGAAGCCGCAGTCGCAACCGTTAGTCCGACTCGGTGATGTTGCATAGCAAGCCTTAAGGATTTTGTAGAAATCCGTTGCGGCAAGATGTCGTTTGTGATGTATGTGTTTCCCCCTTTCTAGAGTGAGTACACGTAGCTGGAACTGGACAAGGATAGCTCTGCGTTTGCGGTATATGGTTTCCTTGGTGCACGGGAACGTTGTCGTACGAATGATGGATTATGGTGGGAAAGGCTTTGGATTGTGATGTGCTAAGGTGCGGCTATATCTCTGTGGTCGGCTGGCTATCCTGTGACGTGCAAGTCATGTGGGGAGAGTGTCCTGGAGAGACTAGTCCCCTCCTGTGAGATTGACAAGAACGTCAAGCATAGGACAAGCCCGGGCAATGAAGCCCGCGAGTGGGTGGGGTCCAACAAGGGTTCTTAGAATCGGTTTGTGTGTGAGATGGAATCCTGACGTGAGAAGTTAGAGTTTGCAGGCAAGCCCAGGTCTAAGACCCACGAGAGGGTGGGGCCTTGGCAAGATTTCCGTGTGGCGGCTTGTATGCCGTTTAGGGGAATTGCAGTACCCCTTTTTGTTTGCGTCTTGACGTCGATGGGGAAATTGAAAGTACCCAGTTGTAATGTTTTGATGATGTGCTAGATGCATACGTAATAGGGTGCCTTGGGTGAAACCCAGGATTGCATACAAGCTACATTATAGGCCCCCCTTTTTTGTGCTCAACATAGAAACATGTTTGTTGTATGAGACATCCAAACTTATTTTACTGCTTTACATATTTATGTATATTGCATATGAAGTGTTGACCTACAGGGTGATAGAGTGCCCCAAGGTCTACTAGGGACGGACGGGAGATGTGTTGGTTACACAGTTGAGGTCAGCCTTTTCTGACCCATGTTGCCACAAATTTTTGCAGGGCAAGGATCGCAAGAGGGTGCAAGTGCACCGGCCGAAAAGGCCTAAGCCTCATGAAGTGATTGTTGGGTACATTGGGAACAGTGTACCTGATCTGGAGAATTCCCCTTGACAACTCAATGAAATACCCAAAGGTGTGTTTGATGAATGCTAAGTTTACATGTGCAGGTTCAAAGTTGAAGAAATTATTCTAAGTCAAAGTGTTGAGACAGCATGTGCCGAGACAATACTTCTGTGTCGACACAAGGCAGATCAGTAGTCAACACAGAGATCAGAAGATGTGTCGAGATAATACTTCTGTTTCGACACAAGGCAGATCAGCAGTCAATACAGAGAACAAAAAATGTGTCGAGATAATACTTCTGTGTCGACACAAGGCAGATCAACAGTCAACACAGTGAACAGAAGTTGTGTCGAGACAATACTTCTGTCTCGACACAAGGTAGAACTAAGATATGTCGACACAGTTAACAGATGTGTCGACACAAATAACAGTTGTTTCGAGGCAATACTTCTGTCTCGACACAAGGCAGAACTAAGATGTGTCGACATAGATAACACATGTGTCGACACAAATAATTGATGTGTCGACACAACTATACTATTTCAACACTTTCTGTTCTGAGATGAAAGCTATTCTAAGTATGGAAGTGTTGGGTCTGTCAAGGATGTCTCAACACAGATTTCAAGACAACCTGTCTACTTCAATGCTTATATGTCAGAATGTACTGAGTCAACATCAATCAGGTCAAGATAAGTCAGATCATTCTGGTCAACACAGGAAGGCTTCACTTCTGTAAAGACAGTTCAAGGAACGATTTGCTGGCAGTTGCTGATGTCATCAATACCAGTCCAAGCCATCTGAGATATCTATAAATAAGAGGTGCTGCCTTCAGAAAAAGATACCAATACAATAACCGATTCTATTCTATTCATCAGTCTCTCACTTTTCTAAAAGACAAATCAAGAAGTAGAAAGAGAAGAAGAAGTTGATCTTCAAGAAAGTCTTCAGATCCCTTTTCTAAGGTTGATCTGGGGATTAAGTGATCTGTTCATCAGCATCTTCAACTATTCAATCTGATCTTCATCAAGAAGTTGCTGATTCAGAAGAAATTCAATTCAGCATGTTGATCTATCAAGAAGAAATCAAATTGTAGCTGAGTGAAAAGATCTGTACAAATAGATCCAACAGATAATAGGTTTTTTGTTTTTCTGTAAATTGTTTTATCAAATTTCATTGTAAGATCTCCTAGAGATCTAAGTGGGTAGGAGATCTTATTCTCTGAGTTTTGTAAGCCTAATTTATAAAGGCTGAGGTAGTATTCTGGGTGAATCTGATGTAGGTGATTTGTGGTAAATCACTGAGATTGTAAGCCTAATCTATTAAGGCTGAGGTAGGATTCCGGGTGAATTTGAAGTAGGTGATTTGGGGTAAATTACTAAGATTGTAGGCCTAAATTATAAAGGCTGAGGTAGGAGATTGAGATATCTCTGAGGTAGGACCAGCGGGTCTGAGTGTAGGTTTCTTGGAGAGAAACTGAGACTTGTAGGATCTGAGGATCTGAGTTGTGAAGGAGGAGCTATAACCTTATCTAGCACATTGCTAGTGAGGAAGAAGGGGGAAGTGGATGTACCCTAGATAGGGGAACCACTATAAACTTATTGTGTCCCTTGTGTTATGTGTTGTGTGCTGTGTACTGTGTTCTTTGTTGTGTATGTTGCGATCAGTTCTTATTATTCAATTATTTATACTGGGTACAGCTTATATTCTGAATTGCATTAGGGCACATTGTTAAAGTTAAAAGAACTACAAAGAATTTTAATAGATCACCTATTCACCCCCCCCCCTAGGTGACTTTCTACCCATAGGCTTGACTTTCAAGTGGTATCAGAGGGAGGTTATCCAAAGATAGAACTAACAGTTTGGAAAAGATCCTAAGGGTAGTTGAAGGTTATCTGACCTATGGCTTCTGAATAAAACAGAGAACTCAGTTCCATGAAATTGCCCATCTGCACTAAGGACAATTTTTCTATATGGAAACAAAGAGTAAGACTGTTCATGGAAGCTTCAGACCCAAGAATCTTTGTTATAATTAAAGAAGGACCCTATGTGCCCTTGAAATCATCTGTCCTAGATGTAAATATTCAAACTCCCAAGACATTGTCAGAAATAACAAAGGATGAGGTCATACTTACTACTATGGACAAAAGAGCATAGAATATAATAGTGAGTGTTATAGACAACTACACATTTCAGAATCTGGTGCACTGTAATTCTTCTAAGGAAATATGGTATACCTTGATAGTGTATATAGAAGGTACAACAGAGGTGAGAGATGACAGAAGGTCACTCCTTAATCAACAATATGAGGCATTTAGACAAGGGAAAACAGATTCTATTGAATAAATATATGAAAAGTTCTTTAGAATAATCAATGATTTGAGAAATTATGGGAGAAACTTCTCAAACTATGAACTGAATGACAAGTTACTGAGATCCCTAAATAAAGAATGGGATATCAAGATTTGTGCAATAAGGGAAATGAGAAATCAGAGAAATCTGCTTCCCCAAGACTTATATGGGAAATTAATGTCACATGAGCTTCAACTCAATTCAAGAAAAGCTGAAGCAGAAACTACCAGACAACCATCCCAGTCTAAAACATAGGCCTTCAAAGCTGACTCTTCCAAGAAAACTAGAAGTGAAATTCCATCATCACCTAGAAGAGATGAAGAGACAGATAGCACTGGATCTTGCTCTTCTTCAGAAGTGATATCAGATGATGAACTTGCCTTATTTACAAGGCAGTTCAAGAAGATGTTAAGAAGAAGAAAACAGTGGAGCAATAGGATACCTTCTGGTTCTAGTTCTCATAAAAGCAAAGACAAACACAGAGATAAATCTGTGATCAGGTATGACTCTAATCAGAATAAACAATCTAAGACTGATGTTATTTGTTTTGTTGTAACAGGACTGGGCATGTCTTTGCTGATTACCCAGTAAAGATAAAGGAGAACAGAAATTCAAAAGAAAGGAAGATCTTCAAGGATAAGAAATCAGAAAAAGGTCTGATGGCTAAGAAGATAAAGACCTTGTCTGATAGTGATTCTAATTCAACTGAATTAGAAGAAGAACATGTGGGGTCATATTCATATGAGGAGGAGTTCATCAGAAGAGCCATCTTCAAAGGAAATAACTCCACAACTTCATCATCCTATGGTGACCCTAAAGAAGACATGGAAATCAATCTGATGGCTATAGCTAATGATCCAGAAACTGGAACTCACAACTGTGAGAATTCTCAGGTAATTTATGCTAACTCTTCCAGTTCTAATACTTCTGGCTATGAGACTGAAGATGAGACAAAATCATTTGAATTACTAGTTGATCCACATGAGATTAACTCAGTGACTGAATAGAAGCAACTCATACTTAGGTTTGGTGAACTGCTAGCTGCTTTATTCAAAAGCAAGAAGCTTGTTAAAGAACAAGCTATAGAAATTTCATCACTAAAAAGTCTTGAGTATCATCACAAGATAGATACTCAAAAACTTGGTCTTCAGGGGTCTAAGTTAGCAATGTTAACCAAGATCATTGATGACCAAATAAATGAAATTAAGAAAAAGGATGCAATCATTAAGGAGCTAAAAACCAAACTCCTAAATGAAAGGAAATTGGTTGAGCAGTTCTCAAAACCAAAGACTATTTTGCTTATTATAGATACCTTCTCAGGAAAACCTAGAGGTGGTCTGGGGTTTATTAAATCCAAGAGAAGGAGGGGCAAAAAGCAAAATGGATCAAGTGGTCAGACCATTCCACAATCATCTGCACAATCCAGCAATCTTGTCCAAAGGGGTATCAGCACAAAGATTATTTTGTTCCTCCTAAAAGGAGATATAATAGATTTGAATGTTGGTGATGTGGAAAGATAAGACACTTTGCCTTAGATTGCTGGTTCAATCCAATAGTGCCTCATAGTCTGAAGACAATTCCTTTCAAGAGATCAACTGGTGGCTTTGATAGAGTCACAAAAAACAAGAACCTAGGACCCATGACTGTTTGGGGTCCTAAGGAAAAGTAATTTATTATTTTGCAGGAATTTCCAAGCTCCAGACCAATCTGGTACTTGGATAGTGGATGCTCCAGATATATGACTGGAACAAGAAGAAATCTGAGGGAATATATTCCTGTGTAAAATGGACCAAAAGAGATCTTTGGAGGAGCTGATAAAGGCATCACCAAAGGTTTTGGTAAGATCACAAATGGTCTAGTCACAATCACTCATGTAGTATATGTGGAAGGGTTGCAACACAACCTTTTAAGCATAAATCAATTTTGTGATTTGGGAAATGATACATTGTTTCACAAAGATGAGTGCCTAATAAAAAGGTCAAGTGACCAAGAGGTCATCTTGACTGGCACTAGATGTAGAAATGTATACTATTTAAACTTCCTATGTATTAAGTCTGACTCACCCCTATGTCTAGCTGCAAGTGAGAAAGCTTCACAATGTGTTTTATGACGCAAGAGGCTAGCCCACTTGAACTACAAGGCTTTAGGCAAACTATACAGCAAGATGCTTGTTAGGAATGGTCCTAACATGAGATGCACTAAGGAGAGCATCTGCCCAGCATGCCAAAAAGGCAAGCAGACTAAAGATTCATTCAAATGCTATGAATCCAAAGACTCTGTGAGGTGTTTATACCTCCTGCATTTGGACTTGTTTGGTCCTATGCCAGTTCATAGCTTAGGAAGGAGATTCTATACTTTTGTAATTGTTGATTACTACTCTAGATTTACTTGGGTATTCTTCTTAAAGAAAAAGTCTGAGACTTCTGATGTCTTCAAGAATTTGGTGAAACAAATTCATAATAAACTTAACAATACTGTGGTCAAAATAAGAAGTGACCATAGAACTGAATTCTAATCTAATTGTATGACAAAGTTTTGTCAAGAACTAGGAATTCAGCAAGAATTTTCTTCACCAAGAGGCAAAATGGAATAGCTGAGAGGGGAAATAGAACTCTCATTTAAGCTGGTAGAACCTTGCTAAGTGATTCCTCACTTCCAGAATATTTTTGGGCTGAGGCAATTAACACAACTTGTCATGTTCTAAATAGGGCTTCAATCAACAAGAGACTAAATAAAACTCATTATGAACTTATGAAGGGCAGAAAACCAAACATAGCCTATTTTAGAATCTTTGGATGTAGATGTTATGTCTTAAACAATGGAAAAACCTACTTAACCAAGTTTACTGAAAAGTCTTATGATGGGATATTTGTTGGTTATAGCAACCATAGCAAAGCCTATATGGTCTATAACTTGAATGATCAAGTTGTAGAGGAGTCAGTCCATGTTGTATTTGATGAAAGTTCTATGTTTTATGATGGTAAGAAAGGTACTTCAAACACAACACAAGTGGACTTGAGGCTAAAAGAACTGGCCATAGAAGATACAAATACATGCAAGCATAATTTGCAAGAGGAAATCAACATTATTGAAGAAGTACTGAGACAGGAAGAACATGGAGAAAAAACTCAACAGCATGATCAAGATGGTCCAGGAGAAGAACTGATACTACCAGTAACTGTCATGCACCTAAAGGATCATCCAATAGAATTGATCATAGGTGATGTTGCTCAAGGAGTTACCACAAGAAGCAGACATCAAAATACAGTGATGTATTCAAGTTTTCTGTCACAAACAGAACCTAAGAAGTTTGAAGAAGCAAATATGGATCCATTTTGGATTGGTGCAATGCAAGAAGAATTGAACCAATTCAACCGGTGTAAGGTCTAGAAGTTGGTTCCAAGACCTGATGATTAAAATATCATTGGAACAAAATGGATTTACAGAAACAAACTAGATGAACATGGAGTGGTAATAAGAAATAAGGCAAGACTGGTTGCAAAGGGTTATAGACAAGAAGAGGGTATAGACTTAGACCAGACTTTTGCACCAGTGGCTAGGTTGGAATCAATAAGACTCTTCCTAGCCTATGCAGCTTACAAAGGTTTAAAAGTATACCAAATAGATGTTAAGTCAGCTTTTCTGAATGGCAACCTCAAGGAAAGAGTATATGTAGAACAACCCTCAGGTTTTGTTGATCCAACTAAACCTTCTCATGTCTATTTACTTTTTAGAGCTCTCTATGGATTAAAATAAGATCCAAGGGCTTGGTATGAGACTCTGTCAGAATTCCTTCTAGAGAATAAATTCTCAAGAGGAAAGATTGAGAAGTCACTATTCCTAAGGGAAGTCAATGGTAGGACAATTTTAGTACAAATATATGTTGATGACATAATATTTGGTTCTACTGATGATTCTCTTTGCACTAAATTTTCTAAGCTAATACAAAGTAAATTTAAGATGAGTAGCACAGGTGAACTTAAGTTTTTTCTGGGTCGCCAAGTTAAACAATCCCAAGATGGACTTTTCATAAGTCAATAAAAGTTCATCAATGAGTTAATCAAAAAGTATGGCATGGAAAGTGCCACTACTATGAGAACTCCTATGGGATTAACCATGTATTTAGACAAGGATAATGCTAGAAAGCCAGTTGATATTACCTTGTATAGAGGGATAGTTGGATCACTACTTTATCTAACTACCAATAGACCAGATATAATGTATGCTACTTATATCTGTGTTAGATATCAAGCTTGCCCTAAAGAATCTCATTACACTGCAGTCAAAAGAATTCTGAGATATCTAAAGGGTACACCAAATCTTGGCCTTTGGTATCCTAGGAGTAGTGATTTTGAACTGATAGGATTTTCAGATGCAGATTTGCAGGTTGTAAAGAAGACAGGAAAAGCACCTCAGGGTCATGTCAATTCCTAGGTAGAAGGCTAGTCTCATGGAGTAGTAAAAAGCAGACAAATGTGGCCATATCAACACCTGAATCTGAGTACATCTCAGCTGGGAATTGATGTGCTCAACTTCTGTGGATTCATCATCAGCTACAAGATTATCAGTTACAGATAAGTAAATCTATATTATTTTGTGGCTCTACTAGTGCTATTTCAATTGCAAATAACCTTGTATCTCACAGTAGAACTAAGCACATTGAAATTAGATATCATTTCATTAAGGAACATGTAGAAAACAAAGACATCAATTTAGAATATGTTCCTACTGATAAGAAAATAGCTGGCATATTTACAAAACCACTAGAATAAGAAGAAAATTTTAATTTCTTCAAATTTGAGCTAGGCATGCTAAATCTTGAATGAGCCTAAACTTAGACTAAGTCAACGAAAATGCTAGCCGACTGTCCATCTGTCATATCAAGATATGGACATCATCAGGATCATGAGTCAATAATTCAGGAGTCAGAAATTTGGCTAAGTATGTTTTGTGTCGAGACAAATCAAGTGTGTCGACACAAACTAGGGTAGTCGACACAATTTATGTATATGTGTCGACACAATCTACATTGTCCTGTGTCGACATAAGGAAGTGTGTCGACATTGCCTTTCAAGATGGCTGGAGGTATATCGACACAAGTCAACACATTCTCTCTGTCGACAAGTTCCGGGTGTTTACCTAAGGGATTTTTCCAAACTTATGAATATGTCTTTAGGCGACGCGCCCTTTCACCTTCTCAATAGAATGACCTATAAAAAGGACATAAACTGTAGAAATTCTCTACCAGATCCTTATCTCTTGCTTAGTGATTGAAACCTAGATTTTCTGTTATCGACTCTCGCCAATTTCTCCGCTGGACAATTTCAAAATCAATATCAATGGCTCCAAGGAAGGATGATAATATCAATGAGGGATACGAACTGGTGCGCCATGGATTCAAATCGGCAGACAAAGAGATTATAAATGTCATTGGCCTAATCCAAGAAGCTAGACTTGAATATCTATTATCTGAGCCAACGATCATATGGAAAAGAGAAGTAACAGAACTTCTGTCAAATGCCTCGATCGATTCTCGTGCCACAAAGATCAAATCAACTGTAAATGGACAGAAGGTCAAGATAACAGGCGAACGGTTGGCCCAGGTATTTCAATTACCAAGAGTTAAACAAGAAGATATAGTCGACTCCACCAAGACTACTGCTGGACTTCAATGGCGTGGTTTGGTTTTAGTTTCCAAGATTGGGAGTTCACTGAATAGGAAAGGTATGAACACCCAAGGAAATTTTTTATCTGAAATTATTGGGAAGGTTCTGTTGTGCAAGACAGGTGCACATGATAGAACCTTAGTTCACATGTGTGAGATAATGACTAGGATCATTTTCAAACTTCAGACTGACAAGAGCAGACTGTTGTTTGATTTAATTGCTGAATGTATCCAGAAACCCAACCTGGGTAGAATACTGAGTTTGTATCTGAATAAAGTGATTCCTGCTGAACTCAATCCAAAATTGGGTTCAAATATAAATCACATGAGACAGATGGACATGAGGATTTTGTCTAGATGAGACAGAGTCTTGGCCAAAGATACACCAAAACCATAGAATCCTAAGGATATATAGAACAAGAAAGCATTATAAGAAGAAAGTGAATCCACAAGTGATTCAGAAGAGTATATTAATTCAAGTTCATATGGAGCTGAAGGTAGAATCCAAAGGAAAACTCCAAGTATTATAACTGGAACTGAGGATCAAGTCTAGGGGGAGTTAGAATCTTCTATAGCATTCAATGCAAAGAAAACCATGGATGAAATAACTGTGTTAGATAGTGATATTGTCACTAACGTAGTACAGGATGTTCTCAAAGATCTGACTATACAACAAGATGAGAATATGTCTGATATTATGGATAAAAGATCTCCTGAAAATAATCCTGCTGACACAATAGGGATGAATGCTCACATCCATGGGGAGATAACATATCTACCAATAGTAGATGTAGCTCCTATAGAAGTTCAACAACCTGAACCAAGTCTAGTAGCAATACACCTTGATCAACAAGGTACAAAAGTTGAGGGGGAGCAATCAGCTAAGTCTCTTAAGACTGGAACTGAAGCACCAGCTGATGTAGACACGGCTATTGAAATTACCAGTTCATCTGACTCTGATAAGGGAGAGAGCACAAAGCAACAACAAACCAAAATATATGAAAGGAGAAAGTAGAGTCAGAGCTATAAGAAAGCTTTACAGTCACTCTAGTCCACTCCATCTGCTTCAATAGAGGAGAGTTCTCTCATGGTTCAGCTGCAGATAATGCTAGATAAACAAAAAACTGACCTAAAAAAGTATGCATATGAGAATATGAAGGATATGGAGTTCCACCTAGCTCAAGACATAAAGTCAATCAGATTTGAAGTGAATCTGCTGAAGAAAGAAATGACTGATTGTTTTCACAAAGGAGGTAATGCAATTGTTTATCTTGCACAGCAACAACAAGAATTAAAAGTTAAAATAGATGATATAGTGCAAAAATAAGGCTTTAGTCTGGAGAATCAGCAAAGATTGAATGAAAATTTGATGGAAATTCATACAATCACTCTTAAGAAGATAGAAGATCAATCCATTTCCTTAGAGAATAAAGTAAATACTCAACTAACTGAGTTACAAACCAAGCTTACCGTGGATTCAGCTACAATGCTGCAAGTTATAAAGGATTCATCAAAGGCTCTCTCTGATCAAATGACAAAGTTCAAAAATTACTACACCACAGGGAATCGTCATGTGGTGGATCAAGTGAGATTTCAAAAGGATGATCTGAGAGATCATATTGAGAGAGAAGTCATAAAGGGGGAGAGAGTGATGGTCAAGGCTAGCTCAGAACATGCCGAATGGACTTCTAATAGCATAAGAGCCACACTAGGATACCCTCCTCTGTGTGATGATGATCAAGTTGCAGAGTCTGGTTGCCAACCAGCTCTGATTGAAGGAGTTGCTCAGGAGACAACCAAAATCATATACCCTCCTTCACAGTTTGTGGACATTCATAATCAAGTTCAACTTATATATAGTCCACCTCAGTATAAACATAGAGTTAATTCTGAAGAGGTGGAAATGTTTGAAGCTATTCTACAAAGGGAGAGAGAGGTCCAATTGTCTAAGAAAAGATTTAGAGAATAGGCTGAGGAGAGGCCTGACTTTGAAAAATGGAGTCCAAGATCAAGGGACATCATTCTTACCTCATGGAAAGCAGTCATGGCCAACAAACATGACAGGGGTAAGTGCTATTCAGAGCAGGAATGGAGGAAGCATGAAGAGCAACAAAATGCTATCTATAGGTTCAAAAGGGAGCAGAAGGAAGGTTTAATTCATGCCACTGCTATTGAACCATGGAAATACTTTTCTAAGCCCTTTCATTATTTTGAAAGACAAAGAATCAAGGTTGAACAGCTTTCCAACATCAAAGACAAGAAAGGCAGGCAGGTTGTTGATGAAAGTATTCCTTCTGTTCAGACCAATGTACAGTCAAGGAAAGGCATTGTGATTACAGAACCTGATCAGTCTTAGGATGTATTTACTTTGCTTAGAATTAATGTAATTATATATAAGCTCATTGTAATTTTGAGACTGATAACATTTTGGTATAAGAATGATTATGGCAATTTTTATTTCTGCTGTAAAAGTTCATCTGGTTTAATGTTAAATCTTTTATGTTATAAATGTTCATCTTGTTGAATGTTAAATCTTTTATATTATAATCATCAAGATTATTATGTTGGTGTATATCATTGATTTGGGGTTATGACTTCTCGATATATGGGGAGATTGTTGGGTACATTGGGAACAGTATACCTGATCTGGAGAAGTCCCCTTGACAACTCAATGATATACCCAAAGGTGTATTTGATGAATGCTAAGTTTACATGTGCAGGTTCAAATTTTAAGAAATTATTCTAAGTCAAAGTGTTGAGACATCATGTGTTGAGACATCATGTGTCGAGACAATACTTCTGTGTCGACACATGGCAGATCAGTAGTCAACACAGAGATCAGAAGATGTGTCGAGACAATACTTCTACGTCGACACAAGGCAGATCAACAGTCAACACAGAGAACAGAAGATGTGTCGAGATAATACTTCTGTATCGACATAAGGTAGATCAGCAGTCAACACAGTGAACAGAAGTTATGTCGAGATAATACTTCTGTCTCGACAAAAGGCAGAACTAAGATATGTCGACACAGATAATAGATGTGTCGACACAAATAACAGATGTGTCGAGACAATACTTCTGTCTCGACACAAAGCAGAACTAAGATGTGTCGACACAAATAACAGATGTGTTGACACAAATAATAGATGTGTCGACACAACTATACTATTTCAACAGTTTCTGTTCTGAGATGAAAGCTATTCAAAGTATGGAAGTTTTGGGTCTGTCAAGGATGTCTCAACATAGATTTCGAGACAACCTGTCTACTTCAATGCTTATGTGTTAGAATGTGCTGAGTCAACATCAATCAGGTCAAGATAAGTCAGATCATTCTGGTCGACACGGGAAGGCTTCACTTTTGTAAAGACAGTTCAAGGAAGGATTTGCTGGCAGTTGCTGATGTCATCAATACCAATTCAAGCTGTCTGAGATATCTATAAATAGGAGGTGCTGCCTTCAGAAAAAGATACCAATACAACAACTGATTCTATTCTATTCATCAGTCTCTCACTTTTCTAAAAGACAAATCAAGAAGTAGAAAGAGAAGAAGAAGTTGATCTTCAAGAAAGTCTTAAGATCCCTTTTCTAAGGTTGATCTGGGTATTAAGTGATCTGTTCATCAGCATCTTCAACTATTCTATTTGATCTTCATTAAGAAGTTGCTGATTCAGAAAAAATTCAATTCAGTCTGTTGATCTATCAAGAAGAAATCAAACTGCAGCTGAGTGAAAAGATCTATACACACAGATCCAACAGATAATAAATTTTCTATTTTTCTATAAATTATTTTATCAAATTTCATTGTAAGATCTCCTAGAGATCTGAGTGGGTAGGAGATCTTATTCACTGAGTTTTGTAAGCCTAATCTATAAAGGCTAAGGTAGGATTCTGGGTGAATCTGAGGTAGGTGATTTGGGGTAAATCACTGAGATTGTAAGCCTAATCTATAAAGGCTGAGGTAGGATTCTAGGTGAGTCTGAGGTAGGTGATTTGGGGTAAATCACTGAGATTGTAGGCCTAAACTATAAAGGATGAGGTAGGAGATTGAGATATCTCTGAGGTAGGACCAGTGGGTCTGAGTGTAGGTTTCTTGGAGAGAAACTGAGCCTTATAGGATCTGAGGATCTGAGTTATGAAGGAGGAGCTATAACCTTATCTAGCACATTGCTAGTGAGGAAGAAGGGGAAAAGTGGATATACCCTAGATAGGGGAACCACTATAAACTTATTGTGTCCCTTGTGCTGTGTGCTGCGTGTTGTGTTCTTTGGTATGTATGATGTGATCAGTTCTTGTTATTCAATTGTTTATGCTGGGTACAGCTTATATTCTGAATTGCATTAGGGCACATTGCTAAAGTTAAAAGAACTACAAAGAATTTTAATAGATCACCTATTCACCCCCGTAGGTGACTTTCTACCCATAGACTTGACTTTCAGTGATTACCATGCTTACTAGCTTGTTTTATTCTTGACTGTGATGCTCCATGTTATTGGTATTTTTGGCTTGCATGCCGAGGTAGCCTAGGAGTGCTTTTGCACGTTGATGTTTGAACTTATTGTCATTAAGTGTTGGACTTTTTGTGTAAGGCCTTAAGGCCATTTTGTTACTCCTGACTGGTAGTGGATAACTTCTAATTTTTTTGGTATGTTTTCGCTGTTGCTTTATTCTGAGTTTTGAGATGGGTAGTAAATATCATCTTTTAACGCTAAAGTTGTTGCATCTGTATGTTGTGGGGCCCCGGCCGGACCCATATTATACGGTCATTACAGGGGAGGTGTTACAATTTGGTATCAGAGCCAGGTTAGTGTCCAAGGAAAGGATTTGTGGTCGAATGTCATAATCGAATCGTGTAAGAGAAGTTATCCACATAGAAGTATTGTGGGACCATGAGTGTCTTTGTGTTAGAACTTCTAAGGGTGGCAGAGATGCCAGAGGACAAGAAATCTGAGTTTGCGTCCTTCATGTTGGAAGGAGATGCTAAGTTATGGTGGGTGAGCCATAGCGGTCGGCAGTTTTCTGAATGCACCACGTCCATTGAAGAGTTCGGGAATGCTTTCTTGAAGAAGTACATTTCTGCGTCGACGAGGTTAGCCCTTCAGAGGCAATTTCTACACTTGTCGCAGCGAGACAAGACAGTGGACGAGTATGTTCAGGAGTTCACTCGTTTGGGTCGTTATGCTGGAACGACCATGGAGGATGATGAGGGGAGGTACAACCTATTCTACCACGGACTAAGGGAGAATCTGAGGCAACCCCTCATATCTATGATGAATACTGGTTTCAATGAGCTGGTTGAGACTGCCAGAACGTTGGAGAGCGATGTAGAGTGAACCTAACGTCGTAAGGGTTTCACACCCAAGCAAGGGGAAAGGAAGCCTTCTCAATCCCAAGGGAAGCCTGAAGGGAATAGATGAAAGAAAAAGCCTCATCCTTTCAGGACCGTTTATGTTTGTTTCCTGTGTTTAGGCTTTGTGTTATTCTCCGGATACCCTGTTAGGGTATTGTTTGATACGAGAGCGTCGCACTCCTTTCTTGCGGAAAGCTTTATCCAGAGAATAGGAGTTGAGTCATTCTCGGCGGACGTAGAGCTGAAGGTGCGCATGCCCAATGGGTCATCCATGACTACCGGGGCGAAGGGGCGCATTTGTTGGAATCTAGGCGGATTTGACTTCATGTTGATAGTGGCAGTCCTACCGCTGGTTGAGTTTGATGTGATATTGGGAATGGATTGGCTAGCAGAGCAGCGTACCAGTATTGACTGCCTATCCAAGGTAGTGACCCTGAGAAGCGAAGGGTAGGCAGAAGTTAAGTTTGAGGGTCTTAATGGAGTGGCCTGTTCCCTGATTTCGGCCATGCAGTTGGTGCGGACAGTTAACCAGGGAGGAGTAGCGCTTGTAGCGTTGTTGGAGGTTCGCCTTTCCAGGTTATCCCTTGGATAAGTACACGTAGTGGCAGAGTTCGACGATGTGTTTCCTGATGAGCTTCCAGGAGCACCTCCTCGATGGGAGATTGATTTCTCGATTGAGTTAGTGTCAGAGGCTAGGTCGGTGTCACGTCCTCCTTTTAGGATGACACCAAAAGAGTTGGCCGAACTCAAAGTACAGTTGCAGAAACTGTTGGAGCAGGGGTATATCAGACCCAATTCTTCACCGTGGAGCGTGTCAGTGTTGTTCATGAAGAAGAAAGATGGTACTATGTGGTTGTGCATAGACTAGCGAGAGTTGAATAAAATGACTATCAAGAATATGTATCTGATTCCTCGGATAGATGACCTGTTCGACCAGTTGGTTGGGTCAGTGGCGTATTCAAAGTTGTACTTGAAGTCAGGATACTATTAGGTGCGAATTCAAGATGAGGACATACCCAAGACAGCGTTTGGTACGAGGCATGGTCACTTTGAGTTCTCAGTGATGTCGTTCGGGTTGACGAACGCACCATCCGTATTCATGGATTTGACGAATCGAGTATTTTTGAAATACTTAGACTCTTTTTTAGTTGTCGTTATTGACGACATTCTGGTTTACTCCAAATCGGAGGTGGAGCATGAGACTCATTTGAGATTAGTCTTGCAAGTGTTGAGAGAGAACCAGCTTTATGCAAAGTTCTCAAAGTGCGAGTTCTTGTTAGAGAAGGTAGCATTTTTGGGCCATGTGATTAGTGGGGATGGGGTGGCGGTAGATCCAACAAAAGTGGAAGCCATCAGAGATTGGCCGATTTTGAGAACCGTGGCGGAAGTCCGGAGTTTCCTTGGACTAGCCGGGTACTATAGAAGGTTCATGGAAAACTTTTTGCGGAAAGCTCTACCCCTCACTTCACTAACTCGTAAGGACCCGAAGTTTGTGTGGACTCAGGAGTGCAATCAGGCGTTTGACACCCTAAAGGAAAGGCTGATGACAGCTCCAATCCTAAGTCTGCCGAAAGGGACTGAAGGATTTCAAATTTTCAGTGATGCATCAGGATGCGGTTTGGGTTGCGTATTGGTGTATCATGGCAGTGTGATAACCTTTGGGTCTAGGCAGTTGAAGCCTCACGAGAGGAATTACCCCGTCCTTGACTTGGAATTGGCGGCGGTAATTTTTGCGTTGAAATTGTGGCGGCACTATGTTTATGGTGCAAAGGTGGAGATCTTCACGGACCACAAAAGCTTGAAGTATCTTTTAGATAAGAAGGACTTGAATATGCGGCAGCGCAGGTGGGTCTAGTTCTTTGGAGACTACAAGGTGGCGATTCATTATACGCCAGGCAAAGCCAATGTGGTAGTAGATGCCTTGAGTAGAAAATACTCTGGGCAATGGAATTGGATCAAAGCTCATGATGAGCAGTTGATGCGGGACTAGGAGTCCCTTGGCATGGAGTGTGTAGCAAGAGGCGAGTCTAGCGTGGCTCGATTGAACTGGATTGAAATGCAGAACGACTTGTCCGATCGTATTCAGGAAGCGACCCGTTTTGATGTAGAGTTCTAGCCATAAGTGGTGGAAGCTCGAAAGGGCGAGAGTAGCGCCTAGGAGTTGATTGATGGGATTCTGAAGAAGGACGGAAGGATTTTTGTACCATTGTTCGGCAAGCTCCGTGAGTAGTTGATGTTTGAGGCTCACTTCACAAAGTACTCCATTCACCCGAGAAATACAAAGATGTACTTGGATATGAAGAAATCCTTTTGGTGGGCTTGTCTGAAGCGGGACGTAGCTTTGTACGTGAGTCAGTTCCAAACTTGTGCCTCGGTGAAGGCCGAGTGTCAGATGTCGGGCGGGTTCCTGAAGCCTCTTCCTATTCCCGAGTGGAAATTTGATGACATCTCCATGGAATTTATGCATGGGTTACCTAGATCGCAGCAGGGTAACGAAGTAATTTGGGTGATCGTGGATCACTTGACCAAAGTGGCTCACTTCATCCCAAATCGGAAAGAGGACAGCGTGGAGAAGCTGGTAGAGTTATATGTTCGAAACATTGTGCGACTATATGGGATTCGTAAGAGTATAGTTAGTGATCGTGATGGACGATTCACGTCCAAGGACTGGAGGCTGGTTCAGAAGAGTCTGGGCACAAAGCTCAAGTTCAATACAGTGTTCCATCCTCAAACTGATAGATAAACTGAAAGGTTGAATCGTACGATAGAGGATATGTTGAGGATGTGTACCCTCGACTTTGTGAAAAGTGGAAAGACCACCTCTTCATGGTGGAGTTTGCCTATAACAACAGTTACCAGGCAAGTATAATGATGGCGCCATACGAAGCTTTGTATGGAAGGCGGTGTCGAATGCCAATGACTTAGATTGAGGTAGGAGACATCAAGCTTTTGGAAAAAGAAGTGGTGGCTGATGCATGTGAGTTGGTGCGAACCATTCAAGAGCGCATGAAGGTTGCCCAGGACCGACAGGCAAAGTATTTTAATGCTCGCCATAGGAATGTGGAATTTGCAGCTGGCGATTGGGTCTATCTAAAGATCAAGCCGTTCAAAGGCGTTTCACGGATTCGCTGACTCAAGAAGTTGAGTCTGAGGTTTTTGGGACCTTTCGAGGTTATAGAACGGGTAGGAGAAGCAGCATACCGGTTGCCGTTGTCTACAGAGCTGGGTGGATTACACGACATTTTCCATGTCTCCGTCTTGAGGAAAGCCTTAGTGGAGGCTAGTGTGGTGATCGAATCAACATCGGTGCCGATAGAAGAGGACTTGAGGAGGCGAGTTCGCCCAGTTAGTATAGAGGATACAGAAGTTCGGCAGTTTTGTAACAAAGAATTCAAGCTCGTGAAGGTGCGTTGGGATAACTGCGGGCGTGATGAGTTCTCTTGGGAGCGTGAGAAAGCAATGCGCGGGTACTATCCCAAGTTATTTGTGTAATGCTGGTTTGAAACAGTAACCGATATATTGTAACAATGTTTTTTTATTAGGTTGCAATAAATTTTTCTTGCTGTCTTCCTATATGAAGATTTATTTCGGGGATGAAATTCCTGTAAGGCGGGAGAAGTTGTAACATCCCAATTTTCAGACCTGGAGTCGCTGGGAGCTAGCGCCCGGCGGTAGAGATACTGTTGGCAGTAGGTTGATGACCTCGACATTGGATCTAGAGCGCACGATCACTAGATCTAGTGCGCACGACCACTGGTCGTGCGCCACTGATCGTGCACACTATTCTCCAATTTTCCAAGTTCTGCATAGGGAAAACGCACGACCATTGGACAGAGTTCGCACAACCACTGGTCGTGCGCCGCTGCTCATGCACATTTATCCCTTTCTTTTTGGAGTTCTGTCATTGTTGATCACACAATCATGGGATCTAGTGCGCACGACCACTAGTCGTGCGCTATTGATCGTGCGAGCGTGTGCTGTTCCATCATTTTATTTCATGGCCATCCGATGCTTCCTCAAAATCGATCCAAGGGCCCAGGATCTTCCGCCCAAACAACTTTATTAGGGCTGAGAGTGTATTTTCCCCTCATTTCTCATCTTTTAGAGTGAGAGTTAGGGTTGGAGAGGAAGAGAAGGGGGGAGGAAGGAGTGATCTTCCTTCCACCATTGACGAAGCTTCAGATCTCCGATCGTCGTTCCGAGACCAGATCCGTGGAGAGGGCGTGGAGGCGCTCGTGTCAATCCGTTCAAAGCAAGGATTCTATGGCTAGGAAGAGGGGTCGTAAGGTAACGTTATTTCTTCTCTCGGCTTCTATGATGCGTGCATATCATCTTTTTCTTTCAAGCTTTTGGGCACCAAATCTCTCAAATGAGAGGGGTTTGGGTTGCCATGGTTCAAGAGAAACCACCGGGTCGATTGTGTCCGTCCCCTGCATGATATTGCATTAGAGATCTACTCCGTTAGTGGATTAGGCATTGTGGTGAAGTCGTAGTCGCGACCGTTAGTCCGACTCGGTGATGTTGCATAGAGAGCCTTAAGGATTTTGTATAAATCTGTTGCGACAAGATGTTGTTTGTGATGTATGTGTTTCTCCCTTTTCTCATGTGAGTATGCATAGCTGGAACCGGACAAGGTTAGCTCCGCGTTGGCGATAGATGGTTTCCTTGGTGCACGGGAACATTACCGTATGAATGATGGATTAGGGTGGGAAAGGCTATGGATTGTGATGTGCTAAGGAGAGGTTGTGTCTCTGTGGTCGGCTGGCTATCCCGTGACGTGCAAGTCATGTGGGGAGAGTGTCCCGGCGAGACTAGTCCCCTCTTGTGAGACTGACGAAAACATCAAGCATAGGATAAGCCCGGGCAATTAAGCCCGCGAGTGGGTGGGGTCCAGCAAGGGTTCTTAGAATCAGTTTGTGTGTGAGATGGAATCCTGACATGAGAAGTCAGAGTTTGCAGGCAAGCCCAGGTCTAAGACCCACGAGCGGGTGGGGCCTTGACAAGATTCCCATTTGGCGGCTTGTATGTTGTTTAGGGGAATTACAGTACCCCTTTTTGTTTGCATCTTGACGCCGATGGGGAAATTGAAAGTACCCAGTTGTTATGTTTTGATGATATGCTAGATGCATACGCGATAGGGTGTCTTAGGTGAAACCCAGGATTGCATACATGTTGCATTATAGGCCCCCTTTTTCTTGTGCTCAATGTAGAAACATGTTTGTTGTATGAGACATCTAAACTTGTTTTACTACTTTACAAATTTATGTATATTGCATACGAAGTGTTGACCTACAGGGTGATGGAGTGCCCCGGGGTCCACTAGGGACGGCCGAGAGGAGATGTGTTGGTTACACAGTTGAGGTCAGCCTTTGCTGACCCACGTTACCACAAATTTTTACAGGGCAAGGATTGCAAGAGAGAGCAAGTGCGCCGGCCGGAAAGTCCTAACCCTAATGAAGTGATTACCATGCTGACTAGCTTGTTTTCTTCTTGACTGTGATGCTCTATGTTATTGGTTTTTTCAGCTTGCATGCCGAGGTAGCCTATGAGTGCTTTTGCACGTTGATGTTTGACCTTGTTGTCATTCAGTGTTGGACTTTTTGTGTAAGGCCTTAAGGCCATTTTGATACTCCTGATCGGTAGTGGATAACTTCTAGTTTTGTTGGTATGTGTTTGCTATTGCTTTATTCTGATTTTTGAGCTGGGTAGTAAATATCATCTTTTAACGCTAAAACTGTGGTGTCTGTATATTGTGAGGCCCCGACCGGACCCATATTATACGGTCATTACTGGGGAGGTGTTATATATAACTTGGACTCATCACACCACAAGACTTACCCATTTGCGCGTCCCAAGCAAATCATCACTCCGTGGACTTGAAATCAGCTAGCTAGCTCAGAAATTTCAAAATAAAGTAAGACGAGAAATCAAATACAGCATGTGCATAGAAAATAGAATAGAAAAACTTTTTAATTATACTACGGAGTTTAAACTATTCGACATGGGTAAATAAATATTGTATATACTCAAAATTAGAATTCTGGAGAATCGTTCGGTCATGTGTAGGAAGAAAGTAGGCAGGCCACTAAGATGAGCATTGCCAAAGACCGGGGCTCGTGATCACCTCCAAAGAAATCCATCAATGTCGGGGACCATACGCTTGCCCGTTCACACTCTCTCCACGGCGTGAGTTAGACTCAAGCGTGAATCAGTAGGACTTGTAGGATAGAATGGGGCTTAGGCTAAGGTTTGGTAGTCAATGATAAACATGGAGGCTACACGCAACCAAAGCGAGCGAACAATAAGCTAAAACAATACAGCCACTTAGAGATGCACGTGTGACACACCCCCAGACTTAGCTTGAAAACTTGGCATGTACACGGCCTAACCCGACCAATATCAAAAAATAAGATGGGGATACAATTTCTCATTGTAATTCTTTTTTAGATTTTCTTTTTCATTTGTTTTCTTTTTCTTTTCTTCTTTTACAATCCCCAAATTTAGCAAGTATAAATTTTATGAATTCATCACCATATCACACGAATTCCACACATCACAACATGTCATAATTTTAAATTCACATAAGCTCATGGATTTGGTTGCGATAGGAGGATTAGCTTTAGGCTTTGGTGAATGACGGTGGAGCTGAATCAAAGGAGGGGTAGACACAAATTTGGCTTGCAACGGTTAGCAGCTTGGACTAGGTAAACAAAACTCAAACTAGCCAAAATGATGGCCTACGTCACGCTCACGCTTGACTACCCCGGGCACCAATGCTTCGGGAGTAGCTTGGGGCAAGTTCTTAGCCACCGAGAAAGATGATCCTTCCTCCCGACTCGAGCAATACGAGTCTAGTGATGGCTACACACATTCCTACACTACCGTTCGATTACTCCATATTCAACAGTTTTGAGTAGTACAAACAATATTTACATCTACAGAAAAAAGTATAAATCTACGAGCATAAAGAAAAAGTAAAACTATATTATTTCTACACAAACCATGAGTACTCGATTAGGAGCACTGCACAATTTTCGAACTACTCTATCCTAAAATCCTAAGCTAGCACCAATATTTTAAAGTTTACACAATAATAATACATTTGACTCGAGCCGCGCGCGTGGGTAAGAGCGCGCTTGTGTGGGTGATTCAGTGTGCGCTACAGTGATTATGAAATAAATAAATAACAGACTGGTATGCAATAAATTGTACTATGTAGTGACCACAAGCAGCTCTACCCCCAGACTTGAATGCGACAACTAGTAAAAATAAACATTCCAAATAAGATAAAGAGCTAGGGGTAAGAAGTACCTATGCTCAAAATTGAGCATACCAGTCGTGCAGCGAGATTGTCCAATAACGGTTGGGTTTCCGAGCCTCAAAAATTTCCCTCACCTGTGAATTAAAGATCCACGCAAAACAAGAAAATAGAAATATATATATAAAGAAACACAGTGCACAAAACAGGACCAAGTGGTACAACATGGGTTGTCTCCCAGAAGCCCTTTTGTTTATCGTCCTTAAGGTGGACCAAATACCTGTATTAGCATGATATAGAGTTTTATGTCCTCAATAACTAAATAAACAAAAAAAACTAAGCAAGTCCACAGGCTGTTACTAGCAGAACTATCCAACAAATTATCAACTAAGCACATATTTATGATAGAGCTCCCCACAGGAGTGAAAAGGGCCAGGATTTAAAACTTTAGGGTTCGAGTTGGTTTTACCCAACCTGCCCCAAGCCCCTAGCTTCTCTCCTTGGAGAGCAATAGAACGAGCTGATCGCAATAAACGTTCATTTCTCTTTTTCTCCACTGTGGGGGAACGCCACTTAGCATAATCAACTAACTCCCCATCCAAAGTTTTAGGTTTCAATGTCTCTGACGCCATAGTGGCAACCAGATTCGCCCACGAAACCTTACGATTAAATTGTTTATTCATAAATTCAGCATGAGGAGAATCATGCTCTCCTGCAAATCTAAACTCAGGAATTTCATCAGCAGTCTCCTCACGAACCCACAGCTCCTTCGTCTCTTCCTCATCACCACGCTCTTCTTCACACGTACTTCTTTTCTCCTTCTGCTTCCACGTTTCCTGTTTATCTCTGTCATCCACATTACTAAACAATTCATCAGTGATAAAATTAGGAGGGGGCACAGAAGTTTAGTCAAGGTGCCAGGAAAACACGTCGGTTTCACCACATTTGGTACAACCACCTGCCCCTTGGAAAATACGAAGGTGGCGTTGCTTTCCCTCAAAAATAAGACTCCCAAGATTGGGATCGAAGTATTTTCGATAGGCCCCAACACTTGGAAATCAGCTACAACCTTGCTTCTGTCCACCGTAACTTCAACCTCTTTCACCTCTCCTTCAGTCTCCACAAGAACTCCGTTAGCTAAAACAAGAGAAGTACGATCATCCGGATTTAATTTTAAATTAAACTTCTGTACGTCTTGCAAAGCGAGAACTCTTCTAGAGGATCCAAAATCACAAAGGGCGGAGGTCTCGATGTTGTTGATCATACAAGCGATCACTAGATCCCTACACACCCCCTCTTCCTTCTCCGCAAGACTCCTCCCCTGATCTATGGGGTTCTTTTCTGTGTTGTTTGGAAGAGTCCCTTGGGGATGCTTAGCTAGCACCTGGGCCAATTGTCCCAGCTGCACTTCCAGATTTTGCATAGATGCTGTCTGATTAGCCATATTCAAGTGAGCGACCTCAACGAACTTCTCCATCATTTCTTCCAAATTACTCTTCCTAGGTGCCGAAGGGGTCTGATTATAGCCCGGATGAGGTAGCCTCAGTTGGCTCTCATAGGCTGAAGCATCGAATTGATGTTGCCCTGGTTTCCATTGTTGGCCACCGGCATTTTGGTTCCACAAAAAGTTTGGGTGATTTCTCACCCCTGGGTTATACGCATTCCCATACGGCACACCCCTATTTTGGTTAGCAATGAAATTCACAGATTCATTTATATTTAGATTATACAACTCACCAGACAGTTCGTCTCATGGGCATTCATATGTGTGATGACCGTCCCTACCGCAACCTTTGCAAGAGATTGCCATGATAGGTGCTGCAGTGGGTACATCAGATCCAAGAGCGAATATTCCGCAGGTGTTCTTTTGGGTATTTCTCCCAACATTTCAATATATGTTGTGTGAGGCTGTATCTTGCAGAAGCCTAAGGGCTACTTCAGGTGTAAGATTAATCAATGAACCTCCTACATCAGCGTCAATCATAGCCCTATAATTGGGCTGGATGGCAAAGTAGAACTGGCCCACCACGTTCCAAGGTTGGAACTCATGGTTTGGGCATTTCCGCAGCAAGTCATTGAAACGTTCCCACGCTTCTGTCAGGCTCTCCTGATCGAACTAGTGGAAGTTCCCTATCTCCCGGTGCAGGGTCACAATCTTGTCTACTGGATTGAACTTCTCCAGAAATCGCGCAGTTAAGGCGTCCCACATTGTGGCAATTCCCGGAGGTAAGCTGTGCAGCCACGCCTTGGCTTTATCATGCAGTGAAAATGGGAATAACTTCATCTTCACCGTATCATCGAGTATTCTGCCGTAACCGAAGGTCCCGCATATCTCGGAAAAATCTGAGAGACGCATGTGTGGGTCCTCGCTCGAAAACCCAGAGAGTTGAGTGTTGATGCGTATCATGTTCAAAATAGCTGGTTTGATTTCAAACTGCAGGTTAGGGATATACACTCCCAATAGTGGGAGTAGTGTAATCTCTCATCGTACGAGGCCTCGGCCTATTTACCTCATTCTAATCAACATGCTGCCCTCCAGCAGCAGCTCCATTTCCTCTCGGACCAACCCTATGCATCGGCTATCCCTGCTAGTTTCCAATGTTCTCATCAGCATCTAGCCCTAAGATGGGCTCTTCCCCTCTTCCATTGCCTCCAACCTGATTTAAATTGCGCTCCATCTCTAGCTGAGCGTTTGTGACACGCCTTCGTGCTCGAGCAGTCCTCTCTATTTTAGGATCGTAGGCAAGCAACTCTCCCGATCCTTGCCTCTGCATACACCAAAGATGACAACAAAACAAAAATCAAAAACAACAACTCTTGAGTAACTACCTTTGACAACCCAGATCACTCAACGTCTGCATTCCCTAGCAATGACGCCGAAAACTTGATACGTCGACGACAAGTATACCAGTCGCTGTCAAGTAATAAATTTTGGAATAACTTCCCCGAATGTCGATCTCTAGGGAATGCAGGAAGGGTACGTGATAGCATCGTGTGAAGATCGTTACTAAGAGTTAAAATAAACAACAAGGGGATTGGTTTTTGGATTCCTAATGCTACAAAATAAAAATAAGACTACTACGGGTCGCCGGCACCGCTTCGCTTGGTGGATGGAGTGAGTACAGGCTGCTATGTCGTGCTTCGTTAGGCAGATGGACGGAGAGAAAGTGCGGAGAGTGAGGGTCATAATCACCTCTTCATCCACCAACTCTAGCCTTTGCTACATTAGTTCAAGTGCGTGAGTGAATGGATGTGAGCGGAGGCGAGTGCATCACAGCTAACAACAGAGCAAGTAACTAACCAAACAAACTTCATTCATATACAAATTAAAAGAAAGTTTAGTTTTATTACAAGCTTAAGAGTACATTCCACAAAAAGAAGAGGTAGAGTAAACCGAAAGAGGGAAAGCGTAGCCGTGGTTCTTGGCCGGAGTGGTGGGTTGACAATCCACTTCACGACTCTGACTGTGGTTGCTACCAGATGCAAATGGGTCGTCAATCCACTTTTTCTTCTCCGTTTTCTTTCCTTTCCTTCAATCCTTTCTTCCTTTTATCCAGAGGAATAGCACCAAAAGTTCTCGTTGCTTGTTGTTGGTGGACAGGAGCTCTTTGAAGGTTGAAGATGGATTCAGATGGCCAGAGAATGCTTCCCGGAGGGTGGAGATGAGTGGAGGACCTGTGTAGGAGAGGAACGGTGCTTCACGCGCAGCAGTGGGGCGGAAAAATGACAAAACGTGCCCTAATTCGCGGAGTAGGGCCTTATATACGAAAGCAGAATAATCAGAGCGCACGATTAGTGGCGCACGACCAGTGGTCGTGCGCACTGTTGGTTGATGATCGTGCGCTCTGCTCCAAAGAAACCTGCAGCTGGACAAAAATATTAGTATAAATGCGCACGATCAGTGGCACACGACCGGTGGTCGTGCGCACAGGATCCCCTGATCGTGCGATTGGCAATGGCAGAACTTCAGAAAAATGAGGTAAATGCGCACGAGAAGTGGCGCACGACCAGTAGTCGTGCGCACTATGTCCAGTGCTCATGCGGTTGCCCAGGCAAAACTTGGAAAATGGAGAATATAGTGCGCACGATCAGTGGCGCACGACCAGTGGTCGTGCGCAATAGGTCTAGTGATCGTGCGCAGTGTTCCTATACCATTTGGGATTTCCCGAACAATCCCGGAACACGCACATGACCCTTGTACCTGTAGTAAAAACAGAAAGGCCACCAAAGTGTGCACACCACATTCTCCAGACATAGAAAAACACCAAGTAAAGGGCAAAAGTACAGAAACAATGAAATCACACTGAAAACGGGCCTACGGTGCACTTAACATGAAATGGATAGAGAAACGAATATAAACAATTATGGCTCTCAAGTGTAGTGCATTAACGAGAAAACTAGCCCAGATGAGTCCAAAAATATGTATATAACTTGGACTCATCAACGGTCGTTTGTGCGTCCCAAATGTGGGTAAACTATGGTAGGAGTTGATGTATGAGGCACACTTTATGAAATACTCAATCCACCCATGGAGCACAAAGATGTATAAGGATATGAAAAAGATGTTCTGGTGGCCGGGTTTAAAGAAGGACATAGCTCTTTACGTGTCGAAGTGTCATACTTGTGCCTTGGTAAAAGCGGAATGTCAAAAACCTGGTGGTTTCCTGAATTCGTTGTCAATTCTGGTGCGGAAGTTCGATGATATCTCTATAGATTTTGTGCATGGATTGCTGAGATCACAGAGTGGGAATGACGCCATGTGGGTGATCGTTGACCGGTTCACAAAGGTATCGCACTTCATACTGAAAAAGAAGGACAATTCAGTTGAAAAATTGGCTAAATTGTATGTTGAAAACATAGTACATTTACACTGTATACCCCGTAGCATTGTGAGTGACCGACACGGTCGCTTTACTTCGGGTGATTGGAGGCTAATCTACCAGTTGTTGGGTACTAAAATGAAGTTCAGTACAGACTTTCATCCGTAGATGGATGGTCAGACCGAGAGAACCAACAGAACAATGAAGGATATGCTTTGTATGTGCACCTTGGATTTCGCGAAGAGGTGGGAGGACCATCTCTATACGATCGAGTTTGTCTATAATAATAACTATCAAGCTAGCATTCAGATGGCGCCCTTCAAAGCTTTATACGGTAAGAAGTGTCGTACTCCTTTAGCTTGGGCGAAAACGGACGAATCAAAGTTATATAAGCGTACATAGGTCGAAGATGCAAATTCAACTATACGTGCTATACGAGAGTGTCTATTAGTGGTTCAAGAAAGGCAAGCAAAGTACTATAATGCCAAACACCGAAACGTGGAGTTTATGGTGGGCGATTGGGTATATCTGAAGATAAATTCATTCAAAGGCAGGTCCAGGATTCGGCGCTTGAAAAAGTTGAGTCCGAGGTATATTGGTCCGTTTGAAGTGGTTGAGCGGATTGGAGAAGCTGCCTATCGATTAGCTCTTTGGGTGGAGCTAAGTGGTTTCCACGACGTGTTTCACATATTGGTGCTGCGGAATGCTTTGCAATAGCCTACACAAGTGATCGCTAATGATCAGGTACCAGTCAATAGTGGGCTGACGACGAAGGTTAGACCCATTCAGATCAAGGATATGGAGATCAGGAAACTACGAAACAAGGCAATCGGGATGGTCAAAGTCTATTGGGACAACTATGGTCGTGAAGAACTGACATGGGAGCGTGAGAAAACCATGCAAAACTAGTTTCCCGAGTTGTTTTTGTAAAGTAAAGTTGTAATAGTTTTGTACTATTTTTCCTTCAGATGAATAAAATTTCAGGACAAAATTTCTATAAGGAGAGGAGGTTTGTAACACCCAAAAAATTAAAAAATAGGACTCTCAGGTAGCTATCGTCGGGCGATAGTGGATATCGCTAGCGATAGCACTCGACCCACTCGATGCTTTCAACGAATCGTTGAGTAATCTATCAGAGTGGAGACAGTGGGTATCGTGTGGTGATATAGCAATGTGACATCTAGACAAGTGTCGGATGGCCGGAAAATGTCCGAAGAGCAGTGGTTGACTGGGGTCAAAGTAGTTATGGCCGATGTCGCTAGGAGACAGCCGATATCGCGCAACGATATCGTTATGTTTGACTTGTCAGCTTAAATCATGGCCTCTGTTTTATTTTAAAGAGATGATCACGTGGCTGGGTTTAATCCCGAGGTTGCTTAACCAGAGAAGAGGTGGAGAGAAGATTCATTTCACTTCTCTCACTCTCTCTCCTCCCTTTCATCAAGTTCTTGGAAGAAAGAGCTAAGGGGATGAAGACTGAGCTTTGCAAGCTTGGATAAGGAGATTCTTTGGTCTGAATCAACAGCCAGAGTAAGATCCGTGAAGAGGAAAGCGAGGCAATCCTTTCCATCCAGATAGAAGACTTATCCATGGCTCCAAAATGTTCTACAAGGGTAACGATCTTCCTTCATAGACAAGTGAAGTCCTCCTTCTTACATATGCATGGAATCCCTCACCAAAAGGTGGAGAATTGAGGGAATTCGGATGGGTTGATACGTGATATCCATGGATAATTTTGCATTTAGATCCGTAAATCGCAGTAAGGAATAGGCATGCTATGTGAAGCCCATCTGGACAGGTTGGTCTGGATTGGTGATGTTTTATTTTGCGTGCCGGAGAAGACTCCGAGTATAAACGGGTTATTTGTGGAGTCTGAGGGGTTGTGCCTGTGAATCAGAGTAGCGGGAAGTAATGGAGATGCGCTCCTGGAAAATACCCAGAAAATACCACGATTGTGATGACTGTTGGATATCGCCACGCGATAGTGAGTATCGCTGGCGATAGCTCTTGGTGAGCTATATTTTGTGAAAGACCGGTGTTTTGGCACTGCAGGATACTGCAGGATACTGCAGGGTTTTCTGGAAAGATGTTCTAGTTGTGGGTGTGTCTGGAGATAGAAGAGAGTTCTGTTGCTTAACGTCGGGCGATTGTGGTTATCGCTGGCGATAGCTCCCAGACAGCATTATACTTGCAGGTCCTATCTCGTGGAGACCGTATGGCTAGCAGGTGAGCTGTGTGCCTGGGTGCCCAGCTATGGCCATGAGTGCAATTGTGTGTCGATTGCGGGCTTTGTTCCTCAGGACCTAGTTTGCGGCAATCGAATCTAAGAGCTTGAAGATCCCAGCTAAAGAAAGGTCAGTGAGCCGAATGGGAAAGGGGAGGCTGTCCTGCATCATGTAGATTGGCCATGAAGGCTTCGGCTTTTGGAAATGGCATGGCGATTTGAGCAACGAGCAATAACTGAACTGTGCCCATATTATGCCAGTCTAACTAAAATGCCTAAAGTAATTGGCTTTGTAGATCGCATAATGAGATTCTTAGGTTGTATGCCAGAAAGACTAAAATGCTAAATGTTGACCGTTAAGTCTTGGACTTCTGAATGGTGGTGGGGCTGGGCATTTCCAGTACACCAAAACTATGCCCTGAGTACACAGAACGTTTGGCGGTGATGCAGACGTTTGTGATATATTGAATGGTGCTTGAGTTGTGCCGTTTTGTGATATATCTATGTGTGAAAGCTATGCATGCAGGGAAGGAATACTGCTGCCCCAGGAATGCGGTAGGGTCGTTATAAATTGGTCAGCTAAAGCTGACCGTTGGCTTGTTTGCCACCCTTGTGGTGGAATGTTGATGGAGATGAAGACCCCCTGCATGGTGATGATGATGTCGGCATGCTTACGGATGATCCCTCACCCTCTCCAGTCAAGGACTTGCGGCATCGCGAAGACATTGTTGATCGACGCTACAACCTCCGCCCTCGGCGCAAAATATCTTCTTGAAATTATCTTGCTTTTATTTTATTTAATTTCCATGTTATTTACTTTTAGATCTGGACTGTATTTTGCCAGATTCATGTTTTTAATTTTGGCCTGCGTTTAGCCATTTATTATTTTAAGTGGGCTGCATGTAGCCTGGATTTGTGTGAGCCTTATATAAGTCTTTATGTGTGGGATTTTTATTCATTGATGAATGAAAAATTGAAACCTAATTTCAAATTGAAATTTCCCTCTTCCTCTCCTCCTTGGCCGCCGGCCTCACCCTTCTCCCTCTTGTGGATTTCAGCCACCCTCTTCTCCCCTCTCAGCTCTCCCCTTCTCTCTTCTCCACCCAAACAACCCTCCTCCCCTCCAACAACGTACAACTACGAAGGTGTCTTCCCACTTGATGGATTTCAGCCTAGCCCTTGATCTCCTCCAAGGGATCAGCCATCAACCAACTCCCCCTCCTTGGTGGATTTCGGCCATGGTCAATAACTCTGACGATGACGAACCTTCTCCGGCGTGAAGCAAGGAAGGCGGGCAAGTTTCTCTCCATTCGGTGTGGCTTTGGTGGGATCGTAGAAGAGTGAACCATTTTGTGCATCGGAATCATCTATTCCGATTGGGTAACAAAATTTCTACTTTTGAGTGCTTCCCTCTTAGATAAATCTTGTGGTGGTTTTCATTGGCGTTGCTTGCAAAATTTTGATTTCATCGTGGTTTTGATCCAAATGATTTTTTTTTCTTTTGATATATTTAAATTCGAGAGGATTGGCGGACCTCATTTTCTTTTTGTTGGGAGAGATCTACCATTTTCCGAATCGTTTATTTTCGGTGGATCTCTTTTGGTACACCACACGGTCGAACAGATCAGGTCGATCCTTTTCACTTGAGAGAATATTAGCGCATAGCTCTTATTTGATCTCTAAGGGTGTAGCAAACACATGCGTTAGCATTTGATTAATATTATTATGAATCGGGCATGCTGCGTTTTAATTGTACGAACGTAGGATTGTAACGAGAAAGAGTAATTCGGTGTCATTTGTACGTTGTGGTTCGTCGAGGGATGTAGTCTGCATCAAATGTCCCTGTGCAGATGTTGGAGAGCCAAGCGGGAAATAGCGAGTTGCAGCCCTTTGATGCTATGTCGGCCCTCGAAGGCCAAGCAAAGAGCCTTTAGTGTTTTGCTTTCTTGTCTGGCCGATCTGCGCGCTGATGTTTGTAAACCACCTTGTTGAAGAATAATTGTAAGGCCTTAAGGCCATGACTTTTGCGTATTTTGAAAAACATTCCTGATATATATATTAGTGGACATTCACATGTATTGAGTTCAAAATTAACTCAAAAAGCTTCCGCTAGAATGCTCTGAGTTAGGATTCGTTTAGTAGTTTTTGATATTTAACATGTAACCCCGCTGACTGTCTGTGGAATATGGCGTGGGCCCCGACCGGACTCTCTGTTATATTTCATATGACGGATGGAGGTGTTACATGTTGATCGATAGTGGGTTGATAACGAAGGTCAAGGCCATTCAATTCGAAGAAAAGGAGGTCAAGCAGCTGAGGAATAAGTCGATCAGAATGGTTAAGGTCCAATGGGACAACTGTTGTTTAACCCCATATTTGCGGAGTGGGGGTCCCCCGGAAGGCGCAAGGCCAGCTATGCTTTTTAAGCTTTTGAAGAGTTTTTGCACTCTGAGTGGCCAATATTGGCTTGGCCCTTGTAATATACTAGTATGGGAGAAAAAATCTACCTCCCCCCCGGCCCCTTTTGGGGGGGGCGGGTGATGCAAGATGGCCGGCACCCGCCCCGACTTGCTAAGTGCGAGGTGGGAGTAGCGGGACCGGCTGGACGCCATCGTCTCGCACCCTGCACCCTAGCCCTGGGTGGTGCGAGACCGGCATGTGGCCTCTCGCCCCGGGCGGCTTGCTCGCGGGGGCGAGACCGGCCTGCGGCCTCTCGTCCCGGGCGGCTATCTCGCGGGGACGAGACCGGCCCGCGGCCTCTTTCCCGAGGCAACTGGCTCGCAGGGGCGAAACCGGCCTACGGCCTCTCGCCCCAAGTGGCTAGCTCGCGGGGGAAAGATCAGCCTGCGGCCTCTCACCCCGGACAGCTAGCTTGTGGGGGAGATACTGGCCTACGGCCTCTCGCCCCGGGCGGCTAGCTTGCGGGGGCAAGACTGGCCTGCGGCCTCTTGCCCCGGGCGGCTAGCTCGTGGGGGCGAGACCAGCCTGCGGCCTCTCGCCCCGGGCGGCTAGCTCGCGGGGGTGAGACTGGCATGCGGCCTCTCGCCCCGGGCGGCTAGCTCACTGGGGTGAGACCAGCCTGCGGCCTCTTGCCCCGGGCGGCTAGATCTTTGGCAGGGTTCACCTGCTCACCTCGAGTATCCGAGGGGGTAAGGGGCATGGCTTAGCCTCCGTTCCCCATGGACCTCTTTTGGCCATGCTTTTACCATTGTGCCCTCAGGGTGGAATTACCTCTTTACCCCCCGGTGTGGATGTTTTCTATTGGCTCAGAGCCTATTTATCCTAGGGGTATTTTGACCTTTTGGTCCCTAGGATTGGAAAAACTATAAATAGACCCCCTTGGGTGTAAGACCCCCCTCCCGTAACACAAAACATGGCATAAGGGTAGTCTTATGCCTAGTATAGCCGCCTTGCGGTAGCACTAGCACTCAGGCTAGCCTGTACTATAAGACGCCTATTCTGGGCATAAGACTCCTCTCGTGCCGTGTTTTATGTTCCGGAAGGGGGGGTCTTACAAATGGTATCATAGCAACGAGAGTATATCAATACTAACAACATTCTAATCCAGCAATTCTACCAAGTTATACCAATCTATCAGGCATATAAATCTACAACGGGAAAGTAACTTAACTTATAAGAATGTCCATACAAACTTATAAGTTAAGGGTCGGTTTAACAGTAAAGTAACTCATCGTATAAGAGTGCTCATACAAACTTATACGATGAGGATCTTGTGAATGTAATGTGTGTAATGATATGAATGTTATGCTATGACTCACCAATGATCACGCACAAGCAATTGCTATGTCGACACAGACTTATAGTTCCCACTTTTCAAGTAGGTAGCTAACCTCTCAGGCATCATCTGTCGTGTCCGGACGGTGATAATAGAGCGGGCATCTCCACTACTAGGCTGGCATCCACACTACCTAACCTAGGCCTACGTACGCCTCAATGCTAAGAACACAACAACGGAGCTCACATGCGTACTACGGCTTAGCGGGAGTCTCGGGTAGATGTGCACTGAGAATCAAGCCCCGAACTGGCCTATGTTGTGACCCGGAAGGAGCCTTGGAAGAAACACGAGGACCAAGCCCAACCGTTCACTTGGCACGGAAGGAGCCCCAGGAATGAGTACCGAGGACCAAGCCCAACCTCCCAAGGTCTAACTGTCAACTCCCGTCAGTTTGACGACTGGCGAGCCCGTAGACCTGCCACACTATCCTTAACCCAGGATTACGACACCATGTGTCAACTCACACCACATGCAATTTCACATCTCGAGCTTATCAGCTCACAAGGGCTCCTCTCCGAGTCCCTTATCAACACAACCGATCAAGTGCGGCAAACACTCACGCATTATCAACCCTTCCCCATTGTCTTGCATCCAAGCAATCTAGGGTTCCTTGTAAACCTTAGGTGTAAAGCTATCTAGTATGACATAACAACACCCACTAGTTCAGTTGAGAATTTATCAACTAAATAAAATTAAGTTCACTTATTAAATTTCCCATACTAATTGTTCCTTGAATTTCCATCACACCATTGTACAATCGCGGTTCACCAAATTCCATCAAATTAATTCGTTCAAGTGCTTTACACTGCGTCATTTGTTTGTAAAGAGAATTCAGCCAACATCAATGTTAATATGTTACCATGTCTCTATCGAGTCCAAACTCAATTCTACTCCAACCCTAGAACTTTAGATGCAGGACGCTTTCTGGACAGCAACTTCGACCGAAGATTCCCGAGGCTACAAGAACCTGGTGAAGGCATGTAATCATTCGTTGGAAAGGTATTTTCTTCAACAACAACTTTTGTATTCGGTCCTTCACCCAGGTCAGACTGTAACACACATGAAATCAGCCTCTAAGACTGCCACGTTCAGAATACAATTTTCTGGACGTTTATATTATCAGCCATCAATTTCGATCAGGTTTTCCCGTGGCTACAGACTTTGCATGAAGACGTGCAATCACTCATTGGAAAGGTATTTCCATGGGCTACGACTTTTGTGTTTAGTCGAAAGCCCAGATCTGGCCATATCATATCTGAAAATGGTCACGAAGATTGCTGCACACAGAAAGCAGATTTCTGCACGCATCTTAAAGGCGGAATGAATAGCATCGGTTCATCTTCCTCCTCTAACCGATCTTCCCAAATCACCTCCAGAATTTCTCCTCCCTTATTCACCCTCATAAGGCCATACCTCTTCACGAAACCATCCCCCATCTACTCATATAAGAAAGGAGAGGTTGAAGACACCACTATCCCTAGAGCACAAGACCTAGAACGGCCTCTTCCTAGGAAATCACCGTCTCACAAGTCAAGACTCTTTTGAGTCGACATCTCACCTAGAAGTATCTACAGATCTAGAACCAAGGGAGAGGGGAGGAAGCTCACCTCATTTCTGGCGTTTCCACTGTTTTCGGCCATGGATCTCATCACCCTTTGCAGTGGCATCTCCTTCTCCTCGACGGCGGCAGTTCTCCACGGGATGAAGATTGCTCCAGCACCAGTCTCTCCTCAGAAAAGGGCTTGGAAAGAGGATGAAAAACGGCCAAGGTTTCAGGAAATATATATATATATATATATATATATATATATATATATATATATATATATATATATATATATATATATACATATATATATATAACCAACACAGGTAGGGACACGGCCGTGTACCTACCCATGTCCTGCTCGGGTGAAGCGCCGTCGACGATTAAAGTGTAATTTGGACACAAACACGGGTATGGACACGCCCGTGTCCACTACCCATGTCATGCGACATGTCCGTGTTCATACCCGTGTTTTACCCGTGTCCTGCTCGAGATACACGGTCGATGATGGCAGTTACATATACACAGGTAGGGGACACGCCCGTATCTCTACCCGTGTCCACATATACACGGGTAGGGATACGCCCGTATCACTACCCGTGTCCTTCTCTGGAAACTCCACGAAATTCCAATCCATATACCAGAGCACCACACGGGTATGGACACGTCCGTGTCACTACCAGTGTCCTACTCTGGACTGACTTCTCTTCCCTTACATAAATGTAAGCCTAGCTGCCAGCACCCCCTGAGCCCAAATCGTCTCTCCTGACTCAAAAGCGCGCAAGAGGGGCCTAGCGCGAATTGGGACATTACATTGGGTACCTTTGGAGAGGATGAGTTTTTGGCTTCCTCCTCCAAAGGCTTCTTCTTGGTTGAGTGAGAGAGCTCTCCAAGGTACCCAGCTGAGCCATTGGTGAGGGAGGGGAAGTGCTCTTGTGACCTTCATGGTGTGTGGTGGGACCTCCACACTAGATCCGAGTGTCTGTTCCTAGTTTCCCAAGTCTTTGGTCTGTGACGTTCCTCCGAGTGTAGTAGGTGTGAGGTCACCCCTCTTTTGGGACCCCGAACTCCATGAGATGTCAATTTTGGACTCAACATTTTGGTACGGTGAGCGTGGAGAGTGACCAGAACAGAAGATCTCGGGAGAGTGTCATGGTCGGAGATTAGGGAGGTAGTGATGATCTCGGCGAGTTCCCCAACCCATCACCCTTCGTAGGAAGGAAGGAGTTCATGACATCTATCCAAGGAATCATGGAGATGCTACAAAGTATTACCCCTCGGGATGGCAGCTCAACTCCCATCCCCCAGGGAATGGTGCCCAAGGGTCTCGGCGAGGTGGTCCCGAGTGGTCTCGGCGAGGTGGTCTCGAGTGGTCTCGGCGAGGTGGATCTGAGTGGTCTTGGCGAGCTGCCTCCTAGGGACCTAGGAGAGATGACCCCCGCAGGGGGAGAAGGAAGTGCACCAGGAAGACGGCCACAAAAGGAAAGGATGGGAGAGGGGCTCGAGCGAGATCTCCCCGGCCGGGAGCTGTTCCGCAGCCCGGCGAGTGCTCGCCTCCCATGTGACCAGGTCGCGCGAGTAGAGTTCGCGAGACCACCAATGAGGGGGTCACCCTTCAGCGAGCTGATCATCTCGGCTCCCATTCCTGAGGGGTTCAGAGTGCCTGTCATGGCCTAATATACTGGGAAGGATGACCCCACCTAATACCTGCAGTGGTTTGAGGATGTCATCTCCATCAGGCCGATGACGGATGCCTTCAAGTGTCGCCTCTTTGCGATCACGTTTAAGGAGAAGGCAAGGGACTGGTTCCATCAACTCCCACCAAGGTCCATCTATGAGTTCGAGGACTTGAGTTGGAGATTTCAGCTTCACTTCTCTACCTCCAAGAAGAGGAAGAGGATTCCTGAGTCCATCTTCCTAATAAGGCAAAGGGACGAGCAGTCGCTGGCCCATTACGTTGACAGGTTCCAAGAGGAGATCCTGGATGTCCAGGAGATGTCGGGGTATGCCCTCTAGATAGAATTCACGGTGGGGTTGCGCGAGGGGTTCTTCAAGATGAGCCTGACCCGAAGGCCCCCCTTTCCTTCGAGGAGCTGATGGAAAGGGCGCTAGAGGAGATAACAACTAAGGCAGCTAACCAAACATTTGTCAAGAGGTTGGGTAAAGTTAGCATAAGCAGAGCTGAAGGAGCAAGGTGGCTCGAGGCACTAGGAGGGGAGAAGGAGAGAGGAGCATAGAGCTCAAGGGTTCCAGGGATCTCAGGAAGTTCGGGAACCTGGTTGGAGGCAGCAGGGAGGGCCCGTTCAGGGTCCAGGCAGAGGTCTCATCCAGAGTGGGTAGGACTTTCATGGAGGCCAAGGAAGGTACAACTTCCAAAGGCAAGCCCCTAGGCAGCATCTTCCCCCACTGCAGCAAGCGATGGAGATTGGTCGAAGGGAGAGGAGGAACCGCACGGGAAGAGGAAGATTCAGAGTAGAGTTACCCTATTGTTAGTTCCACTAGGAGGAGGGTCATGCAATAGCTACTTGCCCTGAATTCCTGGAGTTGAGAAGGGTAAGAGCTCCGGCGCCACCGCCTCAACAGCCTCAACAACCGTAATATCCATTACGGATTTGAGAAGTCCAACCCGAGGCAGCAGGGGAGAGGTGTGAGGACAGGGTTGATGTGGGCACCCGGGGAGGGATCCGATGATGCACGAGGGAAGAGGGAGGTAGTGAAGTGGATCATCTCTTGTAATGAACTTTGCTTGCGCTGTAATAACTATAATTGGTGAAAAAGACCACCGGAAAACATTTGTGATCCATGCTTTAGCTCTGAGATGTTTCCACTGACCAGGCTCCCACTAGCTCGCAGGTCAGGTTGATCTCTCTTGGAGGCTAAGTCCTTTTAGCTCTGGGATGATTCCGTTGACCAAGATCCCACTAGCTGGCAGGGCAGGTTGATATCTCGTGGAGGCCAAGTCTTTTTAGCTCTGAGATGATTCCGCTGACCAGGCTCCCACTAGCTGGCATGGCAGGTTGATCTCTCGTGGAGGCCAAGTCCTTTTAGCTCCGAGATGATTCCGCTGACCAGGCTCCCACTAGCTGGTAGGGCAGGTTGATCACTCGTGGAGGCCAAGTCCTTTTAACTCCGAGATGATTCCGCTGACCAGGCTCCCACTAGCTGGCAGGGCAGGTTGATCTCTCGTGGAGGCCAAGTCCTTTTATTTCCGAGATGATTCCGATGACCAGGATCCCACTAGCTGGTAAGGCAGATTGATCTCTCGTGGAGGCTAAGTCCTTTTAGCTCCGAGATGATTCTGTTGACTAGGCTCCCGCTAGCTGGCAGGGCAAGTTGATCTCTTGTGAGGCCAAGTCCTTTTAGCTCTGAGATGATTGCGCTGACCAGGCTCCTACAAGCTGGAAGGGCAGGTTGATCTCTCGTAGAGGCCAAGTTCTATTAGCTCTGAGATGATTCCGCTGACCAGGCTCTCACTAGTTGGTAGGGCAGGTTGATCTCTCGTGGAGGCTAAGTCCTTTTAGCTCTGAGTTGATTCCACTGACCAGGCTCCCACTACCTAGCAGGGTAGGTCTATCTCTCGTGGAGGCCAAGTCCTTTTAGCTCTGAGATGATTCTGCTGACCTGGCTCCCACTAGCTGGCAGGGCAGGTTGATCTCTCGTGGAGGCTAAGTCCTTTTAGCTCCGAGATGATTCTGCTGACCAGGCTCCCAGTAGCGGGCAGGGAAGGTTGATCTCTCGTGGAGGCCAAGTTCATTTAGCTCCGAGATGATTCCGCTGACCAGGCTCCCACTAGCTGGCAGGGCAGGTTGATCTCTCGTGGAGGACAAGTCCTTTTAGCTCCGAGATGATTCCGCTAACCAGGCTCCCACTAACTGGCAGGGCAGGTTGATCTCTCGTGGAGTCCAAGTCCTTTTAGCTCCGAGATGATTCCTCTAACCAGGATCCCGCTAACTGGCAGGGCAGGTTGATCTCTCGTGGAGGCCAAGTTCTTTTTACTCCGAGGCCGTCTCATCACCCAGGCTCCCATTAGCTGGCATGATAGGTTGACCCCTCGGGGAGGCCAAGTTCTTTTTACCCTGAGGTCATCTCGTCACCCAGGCTCTCATTAGCTAGCATGATAGGTTGACCCCTCAGGGAGGCCAAGTTCTTTTTACCCCGAGGCCGTCTCGTCACCCAGGCTCCCATTAGCTGGCATGATAGGTTGACCCCTCGGGGATGCCAAATGTTTCTCACCCTGGGGAGGATCTCGCCCCCAAGCTCTCATTAGCAAGCAGGGCAGGTTGACCACCTGTGGAGGTTGTATGAACTCGACTCAAGTAGGATGTATCTTTTCGACCGCGCAAGAGAATTACACTCAGCAAATACGTTGGGTTGGATGTTTATTTCCGAGCTTATGCCAACCTCGAAAAGAGCGAGGATTGTGTACAACCCCGTATTCGCAGAGTGGGGGTACCCCGGCAAGCTCAAGGCCAACTATGCTTTTTAAGCTTTTGAAGAGGTTTTGCGCTCTGAGTGGCCAATTTAGGCTTGTCCCTTGTAATATACTAGTAGGGGGAGAAATAATCTACCTCTCCCTTGGCCCCTTTTCGGGGGAGGGTGCGGCAAGATGGTCGGTACCCGCCCCGGCTTGCTAGGTGCAAGGTGGGAGCAGCGGGACCGGCTGGAGGCCAGGGTCCCGCCCCCTGCACCCTAGCCTTAGGTATGGCGAGACAGGCCTGCGGCCTCTCGCTACGGGCGGCTAGCTCATGGGGGCGAGACTGTCCTGCGACCTCTTGCTCCGGGCGGCTAGCTCGCGGGGGCGAGACCGGCCCGCGGCCTCTCTCCCCGGGCGGCTAGCTCGCGGGTACGAGACCTACCTGTGGCCTCTCGCCCCGGGCGGCTAGCTCACGGGGGTGAGACCGGCCTGTGGCCTCTCAAACTGGGCGGCTAGCTCGCGGGGGCGAGACTGGCCTGCGGCCTCTTGCCCCGGGAGGCTAGCTCGTGGGCGCAAAATCGGCATGCGGCCTCTCGTCCCGAGCGGCTAGCTCGCGGGGGAGAGACCTGCCTACGGCCTCTCGCCCCGGACGGCTAGCTCGCGAATGCGAGACCGGCCTGCGGCCTCTCGCCCCGGGCAGCTAGCTTGCGGGGACAAGACCGGCCTGCGGCCTCTCGCCCCAGGCAGCTAGCTCGCGGGGGCGAGAGAGGCCTACGGCCTCTCGCCCCGGGCGGCTAGATCGCGAGGGCGAGATCGGCCTGCGACCTCTCCCCCCAGGCAGCTAGCTCGCAGGGGCGAGACCGGTCTACGGCCTCTCACTCCAGGTAGCTAGATCTTCAGCTTGGTTCACCTGCTCGCCTCGGGTATCCGGGGGGGGTAAGGGGCATGGCTTAGCCTCCGTTCCCCCTGGACCTCTTTTGGCCATGCTTTTACCATTGTGCCCTCGGGGTAGAATTACCTCTTTACCCCCCCCCCCCCCCCCCGGTGTGGATGTTTTCTATTGGCTCAGGGCCTATTTGTCCTAGGGGTATTTGTGACCTTTTGGTACCTAGGCTTGGAAAAACTATAAATAGACCCCCTTGGGTACCTTTGGAGTGGATGGGTTTTTGGCTTCCTCCTCCTTAGGCTTCTTCTTGGTTGAGTGACAGAGCTCTCTATGGTACCTAGCTCAGCCATTAGTGAGGAATGGGAAGTGCTCTTGTGATTTTCCGGGTGTGTGGTGGGACCTCCACGCTAGAGCCGAGGGTCTGTTCCTAGTTTCCCAAGTCTTTGGTCCGTGACTTCCCCCGAGTGTAGTAGGTGTGAGGTCACCCCTCTTTTGGGACCCCGAACTCCACGAGAGGTCAATTTTGGCTTCAAAAACTGTAGCTATGAAGAACTGTCGTGGGAGTGGCAGCAAACCATGAGAGCGGAGTTCCCCGAGCTATTTATTTGAGGTATACAGTGTAATATTAGTATTTCTATGATTTCCTGCAAGGTGTAATTTCGGGTCAAAATTTCATTAAGTGGGGGAGATTTGTAACGCCCCAAGCTCCCCGTAGCCAGAGAATGATTATGTGAGCTATCGCCCGGCGGTAGGGTTATCGCTGGTGGTAGTGTTGCGAATTTTGTGCGGGTGTTCTCTGCGAGTTACCACCTGGCGGTAGGTTGATACCGCACGGTGGTATTACTCAATGTAGTCTTCACAATGATGTGTCCGATGGTACCGTACGATGATAGTGATTTACCACGAGGTGGTAGCTTGGAGAACTTAGCGACAGAGCTTTCAGTAAGCTAATGCCCAGCGGTAGCGATACCGCTAGCGGTAGCGTGGCCATTTTATTTGGTAAGGCTCTCGGTGGGATACCACGCAGCAGTAGCGATACCGCGTGGCGGTAGTGGCTATTCATCGTAACTGACACATCGATATGATGCATCGCCTGCTGCGCGGCAGTAGTGTGTTACCACGTATAGGTAGCAGTACAGTTACGGCAAGACCACGTGTCTGCGCGTGATTGGAGGTTTTGGGCGGTGGGCTTGTAGAGCAAGCTAATACTTGGGCCTCATTGCCAACGAAGTATGGGGCTATCAGGGTCACACATAAGAATGTTTGGAGAAATTGGGAGATTGGATTAGTTTGGCTTTACTTATATGATGAGTGGAAATGACTTAGCTCAGCTAGGCTTTGAAAGCGTCGAGTTCGTTGAGACCACTCAACGCTTTCGCCGAGTCAAGTGTTGAATCGTCGAATGATGGCGTTGAGTGTGTTGAGTTTACTCAACGATTCATCGAATCAAAGTGTTGATTCAACGAGTATAACACTTAAGTGTTGAGTTCACTCAATGATTTGTTGAGTCAATGTATTGGTTCGACAAATCTGGTTCTTAGGCGTTGGGTGTATTGAGTTCACTCAACGCCTTCGTCGAGTCAAATATTGATTTGACGAGTTTGGCGTTGAGAGCGCTGAGAGCGTCAAGTTCACTCGACGCCTTGGTCGAGTAAAAAGTTGATTTGGCATGGCTGGCGTTGAGTTCGTCGTGCATCTTATGGATACTCGATGATTCATCGAGTATGTTATGTATACTCGACGATTCGTCAAATATGTTATGGATACTTGATGATTCTTCGAGCCAAGGGTTGTCTGGTTGAAATTCTGTATTCCAAATATTGGGTATGTGAATGGCGTCGGGCTGTTCTCTTTATTCCTTTGGGTATAAATAGAAGATTTTAGGGTTTCACTATTTACTAATTGATTCTGTCTAAGAACATGAGCCGCACTATGCGAAAAACTGAGACCTAAAAGGCCGATGAAAATTGTTCCGCCTTCGTCGATCCCATCGCCGCCCCTTAGCCCGATTCTGGTGAGTATCTCTACCGCCTGTTCTATAACAGACCTAGCAGTCTGTGAAGATGCAGAGTGCCCTCTCCCGACCTAGATCTTGTTCGACAAGAGACTACGGGTTCTCCCGTTCGTGTGGATCATCTATAGAGGTGCGGAAACTATTCTATACTAAGGACTCTATCCACTAAGTGATCGACAGATCTTCTGGAGCATCTAGGTTGAGTATCAACTTAATCCCGCAAAGGTAATTTTATTTTACAGCACTTTCTTCTTGATCAATGTATATCACTAGATCCGAACTCTTTTGGGCTTTTCTTGTTCCTTTTTTCCGCTGCGCACAAGTATTGTGTCGTATAGAAAAACTCAACAGTAGTATCAGAGCCAGGTTCTAGCTATATTCATTGTTTCAGAAATTGCTAAATCCATGGCGTGTAGATCTAGAAATTTAAAAATGTTCAAAAATGTTCAAATCTATTCTTGGATCCCCACCAAGAACGTATTTGATTTCTTTGTTGATTTCCTTGTTACTCCTTAACAGTAATCGTCACTCATGTTGGTTTGTGAAACCAAGTATGTGTTAGATTTTGAATCTCACATATAGAGACAAGCTTGTCTACTATGTAAATGGAGTTTATGTTGCTCATGTCCAGTGCATGTAAATCTGAAGTTTTAGAAGTGTTCTAGATATTCAGATTTAGCTCAGTTCATCAAGTGTTGATGATGATTCTTGTGCACATCTGGGATGCATTTGGATTATGAATGTTGTAATTTTATTTTATATGATGTGCACATTGGTTGGTTAATTATTAACCATGATTAAAGAGTTAATCAATCGTCTAAAAATTCCTTAAACAATATTAAGTATTCGTTTGCCTTCTGATGTATGACACTTTTCCTGCCTCGATCGATGAAGTGTGGGTTTGCCAAAGCAAGGTGCATTAATCTATCTTGGTATGGCTGCAAGCGGATAATTGTGATATCCCACTATCGACATCGGGTAAAACTTAACTGGGTGACCTCAAAGGTTGAGTGCCCAGAGGCATAGGGTTGGCATGCACTATATGATGGATGCAAATAAAGAGTTATTCACCAACCATACAGAAGTTGCATAGTGATGTAGTTGGCAAGCGTTCCCTACCTAATTAACTGCATTGTGAGAGAAAAGCTGAAGTTGACTCAGTGTTGGTGAAATTCGAATCTTGTTCACTAAGAGAGTTACTCGCATAAACTCTCCGAATTGATATAGAGGGTCATCAGTTTGATAAAAATAGTGGGAGTAATTTTGATTAAAGTCTTAATTGAAAGAAAAATGTATTTTTGAAATGTAGTACTAATTTGTCTTTGCTTAAATCCTTATAGAATTTTCAAGGCAAGCGGTTCACACTCCACCCCGTCCCTCAGAGCCATCCTTGAGAAGGAGAAGCTGAGTGGTATGAATTATTTGGACTGGTATAGGAACCTGACAATTGTTCTCAGGAAAGTGCAAAAACTCTATGTTTTGGAAGAGGAATCCATGAAGAGCCTGCCGGGAATGCGTCCCATTCTGATAAGGATGCTTATAAGAAGTATCTTGACGACTCCTTAGATGTCAAATGCCTCATGCTGGAAACCATAAACTCTGAGCTCCAAAAGCAATATGAGAATGTGGGTTGCAAGGAAATTGACGAGCATCTCAATAAAATGTTTCAAGGGAAAGCTCGTCAAGAGAGGTTTGACGTCACTACGGCGTTATTCCAGTGTAAGATGGGAGCTCGGGACCTAGTAGGGACTCACGTACTCAAGATGATTGGGTATATAGAGAACCTTGAGAGATTAGGCTTCCCTATGGGCCAAGAGTTGGCCACAGACCTAATCCTATAATCGTTGCCAGACAGTTCTGAGCAGTTTGTCTTGAACTATAACATGAATGAAATAGATAAGACACTTCCCGAGCACCTAGGTATGTTGTGAATGGTCGAGATCAATATGAAGAAGGCCAAGCCTGCTAGCCCCATACTGATGGTGCATAAAGGCAAGGGCAAGGGCTTCAAGAAGACAAAGGTAGGACCTAAGTCATCTCTTGAGCCCAAGTCTTCAGCACTGAAAAAGAAAGGTTTTGTGAAGGAATGGAAATGCCACCATTGTGGCAAGGCTGGTCATTGGAGGAGGAACTGTCCTTCTTATATCGAGGGTATGCACAAGATGAAGGGAGGTATGACTTCCGCTTTAAGTATATATATTATAGAGATAAACTTTTTTGCTCCTTCATCCTGGGTATTGGATACCGGATGTGGTTCTCATATTTGTATAAATATGCAGGAACTAAGAAGGAGAAGATTGCTAAGTAAAGGGGAGTTGGACCTACGTGTTGGCAATGGAGCAAGAGTTGTTGTTATCGCCGTGGGTGTTTACCGTCTTTCTTTGCCCAGTGGGCCTTAATAGAACTAGATAATTATTATTATGTTCCTTCCATAACTAGAAACATTATATTTATTTCATGTTTGGACATGATTGGATTTTCTTTTGTTATTAAGAACAATTGTTATTCTATATTTAAGAAGGATGTTTGTTATGGTATAGCCCAAATGTTTAATGGTTTATATGTTTTGAACTTAGACCATCAGATCTATAATATAGAAAATACTAAAAGACTAAAAATGAATGACTCAAACTCTACGTACCTTTGGCATTGTCGTTTGGGCCATATAAATGAGAAACGTATATCCAAGCTCCATAAAGATGGACTACTGGACTCATTTGATTATGAATCATTTGAGAGATGTGAATCTTATTTATTAGGCAAGATGGCTAAGGTCCCTTTCACTTGTTTCAATGAGAGGGTTGATGATCTCTTGGGTATAGTACATAATGATGTATGTGGACCCATGAGTTATATGGCTAGAGGTGGATATTTCTACTTTGTTACATTTACTGATGATTTCAGTAGATACGGATACGTATATCTTATGAAGTGCAAATCCTAAACCTTTGGAAATTTCAAAGAGTTTAAGAACAAAGTAGAGAACCAACTGTGTAAGAGAGTTAAATCACTCTGATCTGATCGAGGTGGCGAATACCTAAGTCATGAGTTTCGTGATCATCTGAAAGAGTGTGGTATTGTATCACAGCTCACTCCACCTAGAACACCACAGCATAATGGTGTGTCTGAGCGAAGGAATAGTACTATGTTAGACATGGTACGGTCGATGATGAGTCATGCAGATCTGTCTGTTTCCTTTTGGGGTTTTGCTCTAGAAACTGTTGCTTTTACACTAAATCGTGCTCCAACAAAAGCGGTTCTAAAGACACCATATGAGATATGGACTAGAAAGCATCCTAATATGTCATTCATTAAGGTTTGGGGCTTTGAGGCTTACGTGAGACGTCAAATGCCTAACAAGCTGGAACCCAAATCAGATAAGTGTTATCTTGTGTGGTATCCTAAGGAAACTAAAGGGTACTATTTCTACCTACCGTCCGAGGGCAAAGTGTTTGTAGCAAGGACTGGTGTCTTTTTTGAGAAAGAGTTCTTGAGTAGAAAGACTACCTGGGTAGAACTTGAAGGAGTTCTAGAACAACAAACTGTGAATGAACAGGAATTGGAACCTGAGCCAGGACTACAAGTTGTTGTAGCTAGAGAGACTGCTCAGGAAACACAAGATCCACGTAGATCTGGTAGACCAAGGTTTGGGCCTGAGATATATGGATTTATTGTGTCTCAAATAGGTAATGTGTTGCTTATGGATCATAGTGATGAGCATACAACCTATCAAGAGGCTATGAGTGGACCGGTCTCTGAGAAGTGGCTTGAGGCCATGAAATCTGAAATGGACTCCATGTATAAAAACCAAGTTTGGACCTTGGTGGAACCACCTGAAGGGGTAAGACCCATCGGGTGCAAGTGGGTCTTCAAGAAGAAGACCGACATTGATGGGAATGTACAGACATTCAAAGGGCAACTTGTGGCTAAGGGTTTCAAGCAAATTCATGGTATTGACTATGATGAGACTTTTTCCCCTGTTACTATGGTTAAGTCCATCAAAATTCCACTTGCTATTGATGTGTATTATGACTACGAGATCTGGCAAATGGATGTCAAACCGGCTTTCCTAAATGGAAACCTCCTTGAGGAATTATATATGACACAACTCGAGGGTATTATATCTCAAGGTGAAGCCACTAAAATATGCAAGATGTAGAGATCCATTTATGGGATAAAATAGGCTTCTCGAAGTTGGAATCTTCGTTTTGATGAAAAGATCAAAGAGTTTGTTTTATCAAAAATGAGGATGAACCATGTGTTTATAAGAGGATTAGTGAGAGTATTGTTGTATTCCTGATATTGTATGTAGATGAAATACTGCTGATCGAGAATGACAAACCGACCCTATAAGTTGTTAAGAACAACCTAAGGAGCTGCTTTTCTATGAAATACTTGGGTGAGGCGACTTATATACTTGGTATTAAGATCTATAGAGATAGATCGAAGAAGTTTTTGGGTTTGACCCAAAGCACATACATTGATAAAGTGTTGAAATGGTTCAACATGATGGAGTACAAGAAAGGATTCTTACCCATGTCTCATGGTGTGAGTCTTTCTAAGGACTAGTGTCCTAAGTCTTGTGAAGAAAAGGACCGCAAGAAGTTGATTCTATATGTTTCGGCAATTGGGTCAATCATGTATATAATGATATGTACTCGACCCGATGTCTCTTATGTCTTGAGCATAACTAGTAGGTGTCAGTCTGATCCCGGTGATGGTCACTGGATAGCTGTCAAGAATATCCTGAAGTACTTGAGAAGGACTAACGATATATTCTTGGCATATGGCGGAGAGTAAGAGCTCGTTGTAAGAGGTTACACAGATGCTAGCTTCCAAACTGATAGGGACGACTCAAAGTCTCAATCAGGTTTCATATTTTGCCTTAATGGAGGTGTTGTTAGCTAGAAGAGTTCCAAGCAGAAAACAGTTGCCAATTCTACAACTAAGGCCGAGTATATCGTCGTTACAAATGCAGTGAAGGAGGCTGTATGGATTAGGAAATTCATCAGCGAGTTAGATGTAGTTCTTAGTATTATTAGTCCTGTAGTTCTCTACTGTGACAACAACGGTGCAATTGCACTTGCTTCAGAACCTAGATCTCATCAGCACTCCAAGCACATACTTTGATGGTTCCATCTTATTCGAGAGATTTTCGATCAAGGAGATGTGAGCATTTGCAGAGTGTCGACTGAGGAGAATATTGTGGATCCACTAACAAAGCCTCTCACACAGAGAAAGCATGATGGTCATATAGGATTTATGGGTATACGATACCTTAATGATCAACTCTAGTAGGTATCTTGTGGATGTATATTTGTTGGCTGTAATTATTCATTTAATGAACCAATGTACTATGCATTTCATTTATATATTTTTACAAGTTCTTTTATTTGTAAATTTATTTCTATTGTGATAGAGTAATTTAACTTAATAAATGCCCTTAGAATGTTTGCTTCCATAGAAGTCAAGTGGTGAATTAAATCTAAGAACCTATGTTTTAGAAGCTTCATTCTTAAATGGTCTCTGGTCGATTGTCATCTTAGAAGCTAAGGGCGATGATGATACATTGAGACTGTAACATCCCATTTCCGGCTAGACCCCTAGAAGTTGGTTGGTCGTGACAGAACCCTAGGAAGCCCAAAAATTGAAATAAATCGATCGAGATTTCGGGTCACGGGTTGGTCACGCCCGTGACCGACCCGTCACGCCCGTGACTTTGGGCGTGACTACTTTGACGATCGTCGATCTCCGTGAGACGATCGTCGAACTTGCTGCCCGAGCATGTCACGCCCGTGACCAAGGTGTCACGCCCGTGACCTAGGGCGTGACTCCTTCGACGATCGTCGATCTCCGTGAGACGATCGTCGAACTTGCAGCCCGGGCATGTCACGCCCGTGACCAAGGTGTCACGCCCGTGACCTAGGGCGTGACTCCTTCGACGATCGTCAATCTCCGCAAGGAGATCGTTGAAATTGAAACTCGGGCCTGTCACGCCCGTGACCTAGGTGTCACGCCCGTTACCTAGGGCGTGACCACCCTTCGACGACCATCGATCTCAGTTCGACGATCGTCGAACTCAGAATTGCCGTTTGGGCCTGTCACGCTCGTGACCTAGGTGTCACGCCCGTGACCTAGGGCGTGACCACCCTTCGACGACCGTCGATCTCAGTTCGACGATCGTCGACCTCAGAATTGTCACCCGGGCCTGTCACGCCCGTGACCTATGTGTCACGCCCGTGACATTGGCCGAAACGACGGTTCAGGCCCGAAATTATTCTAAAACGCGTGGTAATAAATGCTGGTGTGGGGAGTTACACCAGGAGTAATTACGGGTTGTTTTTCCTTCTGTAATTATATAATAAAGGAGGAAATGTTGGTCCAATAGGAATCGACCTGGCAAACACCTGTTCATCTTCCACCGTTTCCTATCCCTTCACTGTAATGGAAAGATTATTAAGGGGAGCCTTCATGACCACTAAGGCTTTACCCTTTCACCTCCCCACTTGCTGACTTATAAAAGCCCACTTGGAGCAAGAGGAGAAGTTTACACGCTTAATCAAATGGACCAGATCTTTGTTTTTGTTGTAGGAAAAGTTCGGCTACGCCACCACTACGCCATGGCACCCCGTCGTTCATCTCGCCTCCTAACCGCGAACAAGGTCCTCCTCTGCTTCTTCTCTTTCATGGGTAGATCTTAGGATTCTTAGAAAGGAAGTTCGTGCTCAATGAAGCCGGACCCATCTCTCGTTTTCATGGAAAACCATGAAAAATGTATTCTTGAGTTCGCCGGAAACTGCCACCTCCGGCGGCCAAACCACCGCCGACCGATAGCCATCGCCTCAACGGAGGTGGTGGTGGTGGTGGCTGGCCAGGGAAGTGACCGGACGGCCGGCAACGGATCACAGAAAGGTTACAGGAAAAATGGTTTTCCGAGTCTGGTTTCGGGTTCATGTAGAAGATGAACAGTAGAATCAATTTTATAATTTATAAATTAAGTGTATAATACATAGAGGAAAGATATATTATCTGAGTATATTTTGAGGCTACGAAATGAGGCGCTTAGAGGCCGTTTTAGGAAAAATGACCAGTCACAAAAGTTGTAGCCCTTCGAGTCTAGATTAATTTAAAATTGGTTTCAACTCGTTTGGTTAAGCGGTTCGGCCACAGCACCCGTTTTAGTGGGGGCTGTACCTAAAGTTGGGCAGAAATTAAAAAGGATGCTTACTCTTTGTCCCTTGTCCAAATGACCTGAAATTTGGGCAGGGGGTTAACCTTAGCTATACCTAACGGCAGACCAAAAATGGGAATTTTTGGAGATACTTTGCCTAGAGTTTTTGTTTTAATTTAATAAACTTAGAGGAATTTATTTAAGAGGTCAAATGACCTCCAAACCCTCCCAAATTTTGGTGAGTGGTCTCTGGCTATTAAACCTAGGTCTGTACAAAATTCCAACTGATTTGGAGGAGTTTTGGGTGGAAAACCTTCTACCCTTAACTAGGCATTAGTGAGACATCTTTTAGTAAAAAGTGCACTAAGAGTTTGGAAAGGTCAAATCACCTCAACAGAGGCTGATATTTTGACCCCTGAGTTAGAAGGGTGTTATAACCTGCTTGGAGAAAAATGGTGAGGTTTAGGGTTGATTTACCCTAGATCCAAGCTCAAACCCTAAATGAAGGGTTTTGAGGGTTGTGAAGGATATGGGGGGCAATTGCTTTTGTATTGCCTTGAAACTCTGTAGAGTTGACAAAAGCTTGATAAGATTCGTCTGGATGTAATCTTGGAGAATTTGGAGACAAGTAAATACCTTAAAACCCTAACCTTAGTTTTAGGGTAAAATATCAAATAGGTAAAATCAGTCACTAAACCTTACTTAAAAGCTGTGAAATCCGGGTAGAGTGAGTTTTGGATCAGGTAGAACTTATAGTAATTTTTCTGGAATTTTATGTTGATTATTGCTAGCACTTCATTTGCAAAGCTTGCTAAGGCCTTAAATGATGATTTAATTATTTAGAAATTTATGTTCATTGAATCGTCATGGAATCTTGGAGGTAAATGTTTTAGGTCAGAATAGTTTCCCCTGAATTTTTGTATGATTTTTAGTGGGGTAAATCTAGTACTTCATTCACAGATGTTAGAAAGGGGTTTTATTGTTTAAAAATTAATTATGGATAATATACTTGCTAGAAAATTATGAAACCTGGCCAATGTTATTTTGAAGGTCTTATCTGCTTAGTATAATTAATTTACAATTTTTGGATGGATATTTTCTGTACTTGTTTCATAAATAACCAAAGATCGAGATTATTTCTAAAATATGTTTAGTGCTCTTTTGATGATAGAAAAATTGTGATACTTTGGATTTACTATATTGGGATAACATAATATTTATAGTAATTTTTCTGGACATCTTGCATGATTACTTTGGGTAGTTCATGTTCAAACCGGTAACCCTTGGGACTTTCGGGGAATTTAATTAAATATCAGATAAATTAGGAAAAATTACCATTTTCTGGATTTAGGCTAGTTATATCATGATAAGTCTCCAGTAAATAATTTAGGGCATCTGTATGAGTATTGGATCACTGCATAACTGGTTCGACATGTAGTCCAGGTCGATCTGCATATAGCAAATTTGTGAATTGCGATAGGACATGATTTGAGGAAGTCATTGGGGTTAATCATTTTGTCTGGGTGGACAATTGTGGATGAAATCACGATAGGATGGTATGAAGAGTAGTGGGAAGTGGTGATATTTAGAGTTAAGGGGTGCTCGGGTTCGACGATAGATCGTCTTCCCCGAAGAGTGGAAGGTTTAAAATCACCCTAAGATAGTCTATCGTAATATGAGAAGGGAATCGGGTTAAGGAAGATCAACCAAAAACAATAAGTGCCTTGTGAAAGGGAACTTCGGGCCGTAATGCCGCTGTCTTGGTTCCTAGTGCCCCTTGAAAGCCCTTCACGGGGAATACCGGGGGCAGTCCTGGGCTAACGTGAACTGTAATAACAAACCGACAAGAGTAACTTAGTAACTAGGGCTGCACCCTTCACAAACACTGTTGGCACAGGAAGATTGATGAGAGCTTCGGCTCAGTTGATTTGGAGACGGACGTTTTGGTCCGGGGAGCTTCGGCTCGGTTGATTTGGAGACGGACGTTTTGGTACGGGGGGCTTCGGCTCGGTTTTTGTGTGTTTACGATTAAACTTGCATGTGCATAAAATAGGGAAAGTTAAGGTGGTGGGTTTTCGATATCGGGGAGTTCGATTGCACCGACACCGATATCGTTGACTCGGCGAGGTGATTAGCACTTTGCCAACAGAAGTCCGGTGCGCCAGCCGGCAAGAGTACGCAGGCGTCCGCTTAGTGCACCAAGCGTTGAGGCGTACGATAGGTCAGACCAGTGGTGCTTTTACTGGTTTTGAGGTGGGCGAGGCCCAACCCACCGCTTCCGTCCGCCACTACGGAGGTATCCTGGGAGGTAACGGATCCGAAAGGGGGAACTAAAGGTCTGTGTGCACAGAGTCGGGTGTGTGAGTTGCACTTGCATGTTTCATCATACCCACTTGCATGTCATAGCATAATCGATTCATTTAACCCTGACACCTAAAGTATAAGTGGTATGGGACGCTTATACATTAGGACCTGCAAAACGACCCCTTGGTCTATAGGCTTGTGTGGGCATGTTTATAAATCAAAGGTTAATTTCAATATATATACATGCTGTTGTTTGATAACCGTCATCCCAACGTATAAGTGGTATGGGACACTCTATACGATGGGAGCCTTGCAGAAGATCCCTTGGCTTATGCACTTTCGCACATAAGTTAAGGTTACCTTTCTTACTTTCTATTTTCTGTCATATTATTATAGAATTGCTAGATTTGTTCCGCTGCCATCTATTTCTTGATTAATCTCTACCTTCATGTCCTTCCCTTTCTTCCTCTCAGCTCGGTACTTAGGAGCCATGGGGGAAGGGGTAGGGGAAGATAGGGCTTAGTCTTTATGACTAACGGTTTTCGAACCGCATCATTTAGGGGATCGTGGAGCCCAGCATGGAGGAGCAGCCCCAGAGATCGGTGCGCCTGGAGATGGGGCAGTCTAGCTCTGGAGTTCATACAGTCGGGACCGTGAGTCTCGACCCTGAGTAGTTTCTAGTTTTGCTTCCACATTGAGTGATATTGTAGTGAGGACATGATGTATCGGGCATAAGCCCGCATTTATAGTACTCTGATTATTGTTATTCTGTGGACACTCCCTTCGTGGAGATTTTATTTTATATACATGTGATTTATTATTGTGGACTACATTGTTCTTACTTCAATTATTGTGCTACCTTTCTGTGATCGAATTGGCCGGCAGAATCGGTGTCTTGTGGTGATGCCCCTTCAGGACGTGAAGGTGTCACCGCAAAGCGGCGACTCTAGGCCTAAGACCCCGGGTTTGAAAAAAAAGGGGGTCTTACAGAGACTAGCATGTGCGTTGACTGATGACTGTTCCTCATAGGTCATGATATTGTGATATCAAGTCATCACATGGGTACTTGTTAGTGAACAAGTTGTACTGGACAAACTCACCATAAGAATACTTTGTGGATTGTTATATGAACGTGTCACAAGTATGACTCAAGTGGTAATGGTGTTTGTGGTCCTTTGACCTGAAGTCACAACATTCATCGAGTGAGGAAGAGTGTGTTTTGATGTTATCAAAAGTCCAGTCTTGAGAAATTTGGATGATAAAGATGGTTATTGGGTACGTTACAAATCATTTGGGTGTTTGTGTAAGACCCCCCTCCCGGAACACAAGACACGACCGAGGGGAGTCTTATGCCCAGAACAATCATCGTGTGGTAGCGCCAACACACGGGTTGACCTATACCACAAGATGCCTATCCTACCGGCTAAGATCAATATCATCATTGCCAACCCATCATAAAGAATATAAAACCGAAGTCAAAATTGCACACTAGTATATAAGTTCACAAGTACAACAAATAAAAGAAGCAACCAAGGCTTCTATAATATCAGAGTACACATAAAATGCCAAACAGCAACAAAATGAGTCTCTCAAAACTCACATCAGTCACTTGTGGACTTATATACTAGTGTGCAATTTTGACTTCGGTTTTATATTCTTTATGATGGGTTGGTAATGATGATATTGATCTTAGTTGGCATGATAGGCGTCTTGTGGTACAGGTGACAACTCTAATTATTTATATCTTTTTATTTACTATTTTATATTAATAGTTAGATATTTTATATCAATTTTATAATATTAAGTTTATATTTAACGTGTTTCTATGTTTTATATTTATTTGTTCTAATAAAATTATTTTTAATCTTGCAGGGCTGATCTACAGATTATTTGGAGCAAAATCGAGATTTTAAGTTTTCTGCCCAGACACGCCCAGTGACACGCCCTCCTTGGGTGTGACCAGGGGCGTGACACACTCTATAAATGTCATTCAGCGCAAATCGTCGAACAGCGGCAGAAGAACATCGATCGGACCTAACACGCCCGTGTTGTTCTATGACACGCCCGTGTCTAACTTATGCGGGGCGTGACAACCATGCAAGAATCGTTATTCTGCTTCCACGTCAGATTAATATGACATGCCCGTGGTCACGAGCGCGACCCAGGGCGTGTCAGGTACGTTTCCAACCAATTATTCCTCCGTTCGAGTCATTGTCGCCAGAAGTCGTTGCAGCTTTGACACGCCCCTGGTCACAGGCGTGACCAGGGGGCATGACGCCTCCATCAAGCTCAGTTTACTCCCGCCATTTTCAGCTTCCCGCCGTTTTCCAGAAACAGCCTTGACACGCCCTAGGTCACGGGCGTGACCTAGGGGCGTGACCCGTCAGTTAACAGATTTTGGCGGTTTCTCCTCCAATGTTCCCGGGGTTTAAAGACGATGGTTCCGAGCCTGACATGCCCTAGGTCACGGGCATGACCTAGGACGTGACCATCCAGAAACTTTTTCTATAAATTCCAGACAGCTTCAGATGTCTAGGGTGGAATTTTTGGGAGTTGTAGTCTTTTAGTTGCTGTTTTATTTTACTTTATTTTTCATTTCTTAGCTTAGTTTTACTTTATGTATTTTTCAATTCAACTTTGCATTTCATTTTAATCATGTCTCTCCTTTCTTTATCTTGTAATTCCCTAATTATGATGAGTAGCTAAATTTCATTTAGAACTTGATTTTGATGAAGCTTGGAATAAAATAAACTATTCCTTTTTATCAAATGTCTTGTTTGTAATCTTACTTGCTACGATTTATCTTTGATTTTTATTTCATCGAATTCATATTACGCGTATATGATCTTCGATCTAAGTTCCGTATCCTAAATGACCGAGAGGTTGCGGATACGAGGAGATCACTCAAAGATAAAAGGAGTTGAATGCACTCCTCGAGAGAGGACGACGAAAATCTTCCGGATTGGAGTCAAATCCAATAGTGGGGTTCACCGCCTAAAGCAAGCTTTGGGGTTTCGACTGGCCGAGAGGTCTTAATCGATCAACCTAAGGTTAGTCAAAAGCATGAGCTCGAGAAAGACGCTTTTGTATTCTAGGAACCTCCACGGTCGAGTGAGTAGTTTAAGAACTCGCATTACAAGAAGATTTATTTTATCTCAAGGGGATTCTAGATCAAGTGCTAGCTTCCTCATAATTGAATTTCTCTTCCTTAGTATAACGTTTCTTTTTTCCGTTCAACATAAACAAACTTTTCTGTCTGATAAGATAATAGCTTTTCTTGTGAGTACAAGTACTCGTCAGCCCCGAGTCGATATACGACACTTGATTCTATACTCCGAACGATAGGTACACTTGTCTCATCAATTGGAAACACGCGCTAGCGTGGAGAAAATATCCATCAAGTTTTTGGCACAGTTGCCGTGGATTTTCTTTGTCGATATTTTGAAAGCAGAAATCTATTAATCTTATCATTTTTTTATTTTTTATTTTATTTTGTTTGTTTTCTTTAAAAATTTTAACTGTAATTTTTTATAATTAAATTTTTTTGTGAAAGGACCGTGCCAGGTTTTCATCCTGCAATAGCGCCTAGTACCTTGCGAACCCGTCATTGGGTAGCCCTTGGGAAGTCTGGGAAATTTTATTTTATAAATTTTTAAATTTAAAACTTTTATTTTATCATTCTCTTTCTTGACCCCTATTCATTTTTTTTTATTTTATTTCTAATTCTATTCTATTAAGTACCGGTTGTTTTCTTTTCTTCTTAAAATAAAAAAAAACATGTTATCACAATTGGACGCTAAAATTGTCGAGCTCCAACACAAAGTTAATCTTTTGCAAGCCGCAAGACAGCGCCAAGTTTTGTGTAATTTTTTCGGTGCTCCTCATCGAAGTGAGGAATGTTATTATTTTTATCATCAAAATTTTTCTTATAATTTTCACAATAATTATGAAAATAATTATTCTTACTTTAATGAGAACCCTTTATCGAATTTTCATGAAAATAATTTTTCCAATATTAATGAAATTAATTTTTCAAATTTTGGTGAAAATAATTTTCATGAAAATATTTTTTCAAGCTTCAATGAGAACAATTTTTTTGATTTTAATAGTTTTTCTTCTTCCTCGGATGTTGCTTTCCGGCATGATCACCCGGAAAGATTCCCGAGTAATGAGGATTTTTATTTAGATCCGACTTCTTGTTCTTCTTTTTCAGCAACGCAAGCTTTCTCTCCTAATTTTGTGGATTTCTCTCAAATTTCATGTGATTCTTCTCCCCAAAAATTGGATGAGAATTTTATTAATTTTAGTGATTTTTCTCCTTCGGAAAATGTTGCTAATGCGGAACATGACTCTTCATGTTCTCCTTTAGTTTCTTATACCAAAGAAGAAGAAAAACTTATATTTCAAGAATTTGTTAAGTGTATGGACGCGCTGGAGGGAGTAGAAGAAGAATATATTTCTCCTCCTACTACTCCCAATTGTTCTCCTGTTTATGAATTTTCAAACACAATTTATGATTATTTAGGAGCAAAAATTTATGAACCTGATGCGTCCGATGATTTTATTTTAACTCAATCTACGGAAGAAAAATTAATTTTAGAAAATAAACAACCGAAGCTTGATCAATTTCTTTCACACGACCCTCCTCCGTGTGAAATTGTTTCTAACACGTGTATTTTTAATTTTTCTTATTCTAATGATTTTTATATAGACGATGAGCCATTGTAATCCAATATCGTCAATGATCTCTTTGCCGCTCATGTACAAAAATTCACATCACCTCAGGTATGTATAGGTGATATGAATTTCCATCCTCAAGACCACCATTCCAAGAAGAAAAATCAAGAAGCCAGCGAAGTAGCTTGGCGAGCGTCTTCGGCGTATTCACCCAAGCGGGAATTAAGGGAGTTGCCATTACATTTAAATTTTTATTTCCCTTTTTCCTAACCAATACTGTCTAGCTTAAAGATGGGAAAAAGAAAAGTGCTCTTGGGAGACACCCATTGCTTATCTTTAATTTTTATGCATTTATTTTCTTTTCTTCTAAAATTTTTTTCAATTTGTTTTTCTTTCCCCCCTCGTACTTGACTATTAAACATTAGGGACAATGTTTATTTTTAAGTATGGGGGTGGATTCTTAGTTATTGTTTTTTAAAAAAAAATCAAATATATATATATATATCTTTATAAATTAAAAAAATTCTTTTTATTATCAAAATTACAAAAAAATTAGAAAATCAAAAATTAAATTTCTTAGAAAGGGACGTTTGGGATATCACCCCATCTTACCTCCTAGTACCGTTGAGAGCCCTTCATAGGGTATACCTCGGGAAGTCTAAGAAATAAAAAAAAATAGGTTTAATTTTTAATTAGCGAAATCATTAGTTCTATAGTTATTCACATGCAAAATTCCTAGTAAATCAACTTGTTTATAGTGTTTAGAGACTTTTAATGTTTTAATTGAATTTTGAATTTTGGAGTAAAACTGTTGGTCATGTTGTGTTTCTAGTTAAATGCACGTGTAAGTAGAATTTTATGTAGATCTAAATATTCAGCATATAGTTAGATTTTCATTTTTCTAAATGCGTGAAAATGTTTTATTTTACTTTCAATTTGAAAACCGGTAAAAACTAAAATAATTTAGGTGAGTAAGTAGAAGTTTACTAGAGAGATATTTCGCGGATCAAGAAAGAGTTATTCTTTCTCGATATCTAGAACTTGCCCTCTAGCTATTCTCAAGACTTTGCATAAGTTAGACTAATTAGCATAAATATGATTTAGGCACTTCTTTTTGGCTAGTTTGAGACTTTGCACCATTACCTAAAAATTTTACCTTTGTTTAGCCATTTTGAGCCTATTACCCTATCTTTTTGTTTTAGCTCCACCAAACATTTTACTAAAGCTTAAAAAGCAACCTAATTTCACACCTAAGACCAAGCCAGAACATAGTTATGCAAACATGGTTTGTTAGTAATTAGGAGCATTTTTATTTTTGGTGGCTCTTTTCTTATAAAAAAAAGAGTTGATTGATTCTTTTTCCCTTTTTAAAATAAAAATGAATAAAAATGGGAATTTTAATGAAAAAATGAAGAGGTAGAAGAAAATTTTCAACATGATGAGAGTGTTGAAAAAAATAAGAAAAAAACAAAAGGATTAGAAATTTGGTTACATTCTTAAAGCCATAGCAAAGATTTGTGTTCAATCTCTCTCTAGGTTTTGGTGTGACTAGCCATCGTTTATATCGTTGACCACCCTCACCAAAAACCTAAGCCTACATTTCAACCTAATTAAGTTCTATTGATTTATGTTTTTAAGTTAAACTAGTGTCGTGGTGAGAGTGTGAAAGGGCAAACCTTTGGTCATCGACATTGATGGATTTCTTTGGAGGGTATCTCGATCTTCCTTCGTGCAATATTATCTTAGTACACACGCTACACTCTCCCTAAATATAATTTTAAGATTTACCGGATTTTCATTTTAAAAGTAAAAATAATAGTGGAAACACATTTTTTAAGAAAAATAAAAACCTAATTTGTATGCTAAGTAAGTCTTTCTACAAAAATAGCTACAAGCATAGGCATTAGACTTCGCATTTTACTCCTTAGGTTCAATTTTCTTTTCTAACATTTAAAATTTCTCTACCCTCTATAGGAAGTTGTTTTCTCGGGACTAGCAAACGGATAAGTATGGGGGTATTTGATAACTCTAATATTTATATCTTTTTATTTACTATTTTATATTAATAGTTAGATATTTTATATCAATTTTATAATATTAAGTTTATATTTAACTTGTTTCTATGTTTTATATTTATTTGTTCTAATAAAATAATTTTTAATCTTGCAGGGCTGATCTACAGATTATTTGGAGCAAAATCGAGATTTTAAGTTTTCTGCCTAGACACGCCCAGTGACACGCCCTCCTTGGGAGTGACCAGGGGCGTGACACACACTATAAATGTCATTCAGCGCAAATCGTCGAACATCCACCGAAGAACATCGATCGGACCTAACACGCCCGTGTCGTTCTATGACACGCCCGTGTCGTTCTATGACACGCCCGTGTCTAACTTATGCGGGGCGTGACAACCATGCAAGAATCGTTATTCTGCTTCCACGTTAGATTAATATGACATGCCCGTGGTCACGGGCGTGACCCAGGGCATGTCAGGTACGTTTCCAGCCAATTATTCCTCCGTTCGAGTCATTGTCGCCAGAAGTCGTTGCAGCTTTGACACGCCCCTAGTCACAGGCATGGCCAAGGGGTGTGACGCCTCCATCAAGCTCAGTTTACTCCCGCCGTTTTCAGCTTCCCGCCATTTTCCAGAAACAGCCTTGACACGCCCTAGGTCACGGGTGTGACCTAGGAGCGTGACCCGTCAGTTAACAGATTTTGGCGGTTTCTCCTCCAACGTTCCATGGGTTTCAAGATGACAGTTCCGAGCCTGACACGCCCTAGGTCACGGGCGTGACCTAGGGCGTGACCATCCAGAAACTTTTTCTATAAATTCTAGACAGCTTCAGATGTCCAGGGTGGAATTTTTGGGAGTTATAGTCTTTTAGTTGCTGTTTTATTTTACTTTATTTTCCATTTCTTAGCTTAGTTTTACTTTATGTAAGTTTCAATTCAACTTTGCCTTTCATTTTAATCATGTTTCTCCTTTCTTTATCTTGTAATTCTCTAATTATGATGAGTAGCTAAATTTCATTTAGCACTTGATTATGATGAAGCTTTGAATAAAATAAACTCTTCCTTTTTATCAAATTTCTTGTTCGTAATCTTACTCGCTACGATTTATCTTTGATTTTTATTTCATCGAATTCATATTATGCGTATATGATCTTCGATCTAAGTTCCGTATCCTAAATGACCGAGAGGTTGCGGATACGAGGAGATCACTCAAAGATAAAAGGAGTTGAATGCACTCCTCGAGAGTGGACGACGTAAATCTTCCGGATTGGAGTCAAATCCAATAGTGGGATTCACCGCCTAAAGCAAGCTTAGGGGTTTCGACTGGCCGAGAGGTCTTAATCAATCAACCTAAGGTTAGTCAAAAGCATGAGCTTGAGAGAGACGATTTTGTATTCTAGGAACCTCCACGGTCGAGTGAGAAGTTTAAGAACTCGCATTACAAGAAGGTTTATTTTATCCCAAGGGGATTCTAGATCAAGTGCTAGCTTCCTCATAATTGAATTTCTCTTTCTTAGTATAACGTTTGTTTTTTTCCGTTCAACATAAATTAACTTTTCTGTCCGATAAGATAATAGCTTTTCTTGTGAGTACAAGTACTCGTCAGCCCCGAGTCGATATACGACACTTGATTCTATACTCCGAACGATAGGTACACTTGCCTCATCAATTGGAAACACGCGCTAGCGTGGAGAAAATATCCATCAACAGGTCAACCCGTGTGTTGGCGCTACCGCAAGGCAGCTATTCTGGGCATAAGACTCCCCTCGACCGTGTCTTGTGTTCCGGGAGGGGGGGTCTTACAAATGAAAAGACGTAGCAACCGTTAGTCATAAAGACTAAGTGACTATCAAATCCTCTCACCCCAGAGACTCTTAGGCACCGAGCTGGAGAAAGATGAGGGGTATAATATATATAATATTTGTAGTACAAATAGGTGGAAAATGCTAGACTATATCAAAGTAACCATCATTATATATGTTATAAGTAACTACAATAATTTATACTAGCAATTCTACTATTAACAATAGTGTACAAGTATGAATCTATAACAGGAAGTAACTCAACTTATATGAATGTCCATACAGACATATAAGTTAAGGATTGGCTTAACAGTAAAGTAAATCATCATATAAGAGTGCCCATACAAACTTATATGATAAGGATCTATGCAGTGCAATGTAATGTTATGAATGTATTATGATGAGTCACCCATGCTCACATACATGCAATTGCTATGTCGACACAGACTTGTAGTTCCCACTTTTCGAGCAAGTAGCTCACCTCTGAGGTGTCATCCGTCGTGGACAGACAGTGATAGTAGAGTGGGCATCTCCACTACTAGGCTGGCATCCACACTACCTGGCCTAGGCCTCCGTACGCCTCAATTCTAAGAACACAACAGCAAATCTCACATGCTTAATATAGCTCAAAGGGGTCTCGGGTAGATGTGCACCAAGAACGTGCCCCTACGCTGGACTATCTTCATGGCATGGAAGGAGACTCTGTGAACATATCACCAAAGGACCAAAGACCAATCGTCCACTAGCATAAGAAGGAGACTCGGGAATGAGCACCGAGGACCAAAGCCCCGCTGTGCAAGTCTATCTGCCAACTCCCGTCGGTGTGACGACTGGCGAGCCTGTAGACCTACCACACTATCCTTAACCCAGGATTATGAAACCACATGTCAACTCACACCACATATAATTTCACATCTAAGGTCTCCACACTGATTCCCTTTTTATTATTTGTATCTCGTGCTCAACAGGACGCAAGGGCTCCACACCGAGTCCCTTATCAATACATCAGTCCAGTGCGGCAAACACACAAGCACTTCCAACCCTTCCACATTTCCATACAACAGAAGGTTTCATCCTTTACACAGGTGGTAAGCCACCTTATACAACATACCAACCCCACACTACTACCCGTAGGGGGACACGACTCTAAGCAGTGGACTAGTACACACATTCCATCCATCAACATATTTTAAGGCCATGCATGAACCCCATCCAATTCCTTCTTTAACTCAAACATTCACAAACATCCATGCTTACATTAAGATAATCACAATAATATCATTTATACAACCAAATAGTACCACATCATTTGTTCACTAATTTTCCCAAACCATTTGTTCATTGAGCACCTTCAAACTATTGTACAAACTTGTTTCACCAACCATTTATTTTACTTAAGGATCTATCAACTAAATGCCAACAATCATTTATTTATCACAATCACTAATAAACTAAGTCCAACAATCTCATGCAAACCTCAACATTAATTCACTATGATCTCTCTATCAAGTTCACACTCGGTTCTACAATAACCCGAGAACATGTATTTAAGACTTGACTGTGCAGCAACTTCGACTGGAGATTCCTGAGTCTACGGGACTTGTGTGAAAACATGTAACCATCCGTTGGAAAGGTCATTCCAAGGTCTATGACTTTTGTGTTTATTTAAAAGCCCAGATCTAGCCGTAACATACCCGAAAATGGCTTTGAAGTTCACTGCACACAAAAAACAAATTTTTGCACGCATCTTAAAGCAAGATGAATGACATCGGTTCATCTTCTTCCTTTAGCCAATTATTCAAAACTGTATTCAAACTTTCCTCCACCCTTATTCACCCTCCATATACCATTCCTCTTCACGAGTCTAAGTCCACCATCTACATAAAGAAGAGAGGAGAGGTTGAAGACTTCAAATTCCTAGGACACAAGTCCTAACATGGTCTCTTCCTAGGAGTTCTTCATCTCACAAGTCAAACTCTTTTGAGTCAACATCTCTCCTAGAAAATAACTAAAGATCTAGTACTAAGGGAGAGGGTAAGAAGCTCACCTCATTTTCGGTAGTTCTGGCCATGGATCTCGTCACTCTCCTTGACAACATCTTCCCCTTGTTATGTTGTTCTTCCCGGAAAACAAGTTCTTCCTCCAGAAATCAACTCCGGCAACTCTTTCTCTTCCGACGGTTTTGGCACAGGTAACGGCTAAGGCTCGGCAAGAATGAAGTGACGGCTAGGGTTTTCCCTCATGTCTCCTTTTATAATGAGAATTAGGGTTTAGATTGCCTAACCACGTGTCATCGTGTTACTGGACCGCCCATTATTACTTTAAATAAGTCATGTTGAAAGGACCTGTTTTAAATAAGTCATTTGGCGTATTTCCCGAAAACCGGGTTCAGCCCGTACATTGAACCAGCAAATAGTGTCCGAAAATCTTCTAAGTCCAAAAGCATTGAGTGGCGTTGAGACCACTCAACGCCAACATCATTCCACAGTTTCTAAGTCAAAAGAATTGAGTGGCATTGAATGGTGGCGTTGAGACCACTCAACGCCGCATTGACACCACTCAATGCGAACATCATCCAGAATATTTCTAAGTCGAAAGCATAGAGTGGTGTTGAGACCACTCAATGTCGTGTTGACACCACTCAACGCCAATATCATTCCACAGCTTCTAAGTCAAAAGTGTTGAGTGGAGTTGAGACCACTCAACGCCGCGTTGAGTCCACTCAATGCCGCGTTAAGACCACTCAATGCCTCGTCGAATGGCATTGAGTGCAGTCAACACACTCAACGTCTGGTGGATCTAGAACAATTTTTCTAAGTTAAACTGGCATGGAGTTGAGTCCACTCAACGCCTAAACCTGTCGGCACAATTCCGAGTTAAAAGCATTGAGTGGCATTGAGTCCACTCAATGCACTCAATGCCAATATAATCCCGGATATTTTTCTATGTCCAAATTCGTTGAGGAGCGTCGAGTGAACTCAACGCACTCGACGCCAATCAGTCAATGGAGTTGAGTGCACTCAACGCACTCGACTCTAATCTATCCAAATATTTTTCTAAGTAAATTCCTGCCCTATTCGTTGAGTCCAGTCGACTCACTCGACACTTCCCGAGCCTGAGTCAATTCTCTTGACTCAAAAACGCATGTGAGGGGCCTAGCGTGAAATGGGATGTTACAAATCCTATAATCAAAATAAAAGATTTCGGCCCCGAAATCAGGCTAAGGTTGTGGGGGAATAAAGCATGAAAATATAATATGCTTGAAATATTACTTTGGGGAAATAACTCCGAGTAGTGCTTCCACATCAAGTCCACAGGATCCCAAGTATATTCTTCCTTTCCATGGTTTGACCACAGGACCTTCACCAAAGGTACACTTTTTTGATGCAAGTTCCTCGTCTCGATGTCCACTATCCACACAGGCTCTAGTCGAACAGATCTATCAGTTGCCACTACTCCATCTGCAATGGGGAGATATTGGTCAGGCTGTAGTAGTGACTTTCAGAGCGACGATACATAGAAGATGTTGTGCAATTTTTCTATCTCTGGTGGTAGCTCCAGCCGATAGGCCAAAGGGCCAATTCTCTCTAATATAGCATAGGGCCCCATATATATCGGGCTGAGCTTCTATGTACCCCGCACTCGCGACACTCAATGCATTGGCCTTATCTTCAAGAATACCTTGTCACCCACTTGAAATTCCACCATCTGATGCTTCGCATTTTAGTATTTTTCCTGCTGATTTTGAGCCCCAAGCAAGCGGTCTCGTATCAATCTAATAAGTGCATCAGTGGCATCAATGTACTGTATCCCAAAAACTTTTGGATCTTTATCCTACACCCATGATAATGGAGTTCTACACCTCCTCCCATAAAGTGCTTTGTGAGGTGCCATCCCGATGCTAGATTAATGACTATTGTTGTATGAGAATTATACCAGTGGTAAGAGCCTTTCCCATGGCTCTCCTCTATCCAGTACACACAATCTCAGCAGATCTTCCATTGTCCTGATGGTCCTTTCAGACTGACCATCCTTCTGAGGATGAAAAGATGTGCTGAAGGTAAAGTGAGAGCCCAAGTATGTTTGTACTGCCTTCCACTCCATGGATGTAAAGCGGCCATCACGATCGAAGAATATCATCTTAGGCACGCCATGGTACCGTACAAATTGCTCCAAAAAGAGACGCACTAAAACATCCACATGTGCCTCCTTATTCATAGGGATAAATCTAGCCACCTTCGTCAGGCGATCCACGATTACCCAAACTGAATCATTCCTAGAGCGCGAGCGAGGTAACCCGTGGACAAAGTCCATGGAGATATCCTTGAACTTCCACTCAGGGATGGGCAATGATTATAATAGTCCCCCAGGGCTCTTGCACTCCACCTTCACCTTCTGACAAGCCTCACAGTGCATAACATAATACTTTACAGCTTTCTTCATTCCTAGCCAGAACATTGTCTTCCGCAAGTCACTATACATCTTGGAAATCTCGGGGTACACTTAATACTTGGAACAATGTGCCTCTCTCAATATTTCTTCCTGAATTTCCCCGCCCTTGGGGATGTAAAGTCTGCCACTAAAATGAATGAGGTCGTCCTTTAGGGTTTACTCTCCTGTAGATCCATCTTTAATTAACTTAATCACAAGGGCCAGAGTAGCATCCTTCCCTTGCTCTGCCGAATTCGATCTCAAATATCACAAACTATACTCATAGCAGTTAAGTGCTCAGTATATGTGTAAAAATGATCTTTATACACCAACGTGATCTACATCTCCTCGAGCATTAGAGCTAATTCCATACTCATCAACCAAGACTCTAGGCTCGACTCTGATACTTTTTTGCTCAATGCATTAGCCACGGAGTTTGCTTTTCCGGGGTGGTAGTTCAAGGTAAACTCGTAAACACACAAAAATTTTAGCCACCGCCGCTGCCTCAAATTCAATTTTTTTAAGTATGAACATACTTTAAATTCTTATGGTCTGAGAAGATCTCTCAGTGGATGCCATATAGATAGTTCCTCCAAACCTTCAAGGTGAACACCACTGCCCCCAACTCCAAATCATGAACCGGATAATTGGCTTCATGCTTCTTCAGTTGCCTTGAAGCATAAGCAATCACATGCCCATGCTACATCAGTACTGCTCCCATCCCTTGATATGATGCATCTGTGTAAACCTGAAATCCTTTCTTCCCAAAAGGAAGGGCTAGGATGGGTGTGGTGGTAAGTCTATCTTTCAGCTCTTGGAATGCAGCTTCACACTGGGATGTCCACTCGTATGACACACCCTTCTTTGTCAGAGTAGTGAGAGGAAGGAATATTTTTGAGAATCCTTTCACGAACTTGCGATAATACCCAGCAAGTCCAAGGAAACTCCGTACATTGGCCGCTGACTTCAAAGACGACCATTCCTTCACGGTACGCACTTTGGCTGGATCAACTGCTAGTCCAGCACAACTAATCACATGGCCCAAGAAAGCAACTTCCCAGAGCCAAAATTCGCACTTGCTGAACTTAGCGAACAAGGCATGCTCCTTTAACTTCTTCGACACCAAGGCCAAGTGTTCAACGTGCTCCTCCTCAGTCTTCGAATAGACCAGAATGTCATCGATGAAGATGATGACGAAGATGTCTAGATACAGCTCAAATACCCTATTCAGCAAACTCATGAACTCAGAACGGGCATTTGTGAGCCCAAACAGCAATACTGTGAACTCGTACAAGCCGTACCTTAAGCTAAAAGCTATTTTCTGAATGTCCTCCTCTCTTATCCACAACTGATAATACCCAAAGTGCAGATCTAATTTGGAAAACCAATGTGCTCCCCCCGACTGATCGAATAACTCATCGATCCGAGGTAAGGGATAAGTGTTCCGCACTGTCATTTGGTTGAGTTCCCGATAATCTATACACAACCTTAACATTCTGTCCTTCTTCTTAACCAATAGAACATGGGATCTCTAAGACGATGAACTAGGGCGAACAAACTCTGACTCTACCAATTCTTGTAATTGAACTCTAAACTTCGCGAGTTACTTCAGGGCAATTCTGTAAGAGGTCCGAGAGATGGGCTTTGCACCCGGTACTAACCTAATTTGAAAGTCCACCTCTCTATGCGGGGAAAATCCTGACAATTTCTCAGGAAATGCCTCAGGGAAATCCCGCACCACTCGCACATATTTTGAAAGTGAGGGGATAAGTTGTAAACTACTCTAGAGGGGGGGTGAATAGAGTATTCAAAATTTTATGAACACTTAGTCAGCTCCCTTGGAGTTTATTTGCGGAATAGAAAATCTGATACTTGAACCCTAAGAGCCTAACACAGTGAAGTGCACAAGTGAAGAAGTTGACTGAAATTTCAGTTAACTACAAGCCTATCACAGCACCTAGCAATCCTAGGTAGTTCTATCACAGCCACAGAATAAAATGAATAAACAAGATAACCAGATGGACACAGGATATATAGTGGTTCCCTTTAAATAGGTACGTCCACTCTTCTACCACCCTGGTAGGAATCCACTACAGGTTTTTGCTAAGGTGCCCTGCCACCAATGATCTGATTCAGGTAGATCAAACAGACCCTTTGAGCTTTTGATAAGGATGCTCAACCACAGGTTGTTGATAAGGTGCCCTGTCACCAACGTTCACTTTTGAAGAGATGTGAACAAACTCTTTTTACAATGGGGTTGAGAGGGTTAGATTATCTTCTCTATTTTTAAATACAGATTAGAGAAGATTTGTGGATTCTCTAAAGAATCAAAGTCTCCCCCTGGCTCAGTGGAAGTCCAGGGAAAGCCTTTGCTTCAGGATGAAGGAGTTTCAGATAAACTGAAACTAAATCCTCAGAAATCTGAAGACTGATTTTTATCAGGTCTTAAGATTCTGGAGCACTTGAAGCAGATCTTGAGCCTTTTCTGAAGTCTTTGAAAAACTCTAAGCAAATTGCTCAGGAGACTTGAGAATGGAAGATGATTGCTCTGGGCTTTTTCTTCAGGAAAACTTTTCTTCTTCTTGTAAAGAGATGTTGAAGAAGTGCTCTGATGATGCTTGAGCGGATGAATAATTTTTCTCTGTGTCTGTTTCTGTAACTTTTCTTAGAGCAGAAATCTCTTTTAAATATGTCTTCACGCTTTCCTTTGGAACGGCTCTATTGATTTGAATTCTCGAGCCCTGCAACAGATAGAATATAGCAATAGGAATAGAATGGCCTATTAACTTTCTGTCAGTCCCAATAAGGAATAAAATAAGCGGGAAAGAAATCTCAGCATAAAGACGTACCTTTCTTGGAAATAGTACATAGTACCAACGGCTAGAAAACAGGCTGGAAAGATAAAGTCAACGCAATTTGTATAATAGGACAAAATGCTTTATCAAGAATACTGAATCCCGTAATTTATGTTTGACAGAATTTGTAAATAATTCATTTTGAATTTAAGCCATAATTTTAGCAACAAATAACTTCAGAGAATCTTTCTAACCACAAGCTAACACACTTGGAAATAAACCAAGGAATAGCATAAATATAAATAGATAAAAGCAGACAGAAATCGTCGAACAGGGGTTCGAAGATCGTCGACCTGATAACAAATCGTCGACCAATAGCAGGAATCTGTCGGACCAGAAATCGTCGACCAGAAATCGTCGACCAGAAAATAGATCGTCGACCAGCTAAAAGATCGTCGACTAAAGCAAAAAGATCGATGACACAGAAATCGTCGAACATCTCATGATGTCGACGACTAAGGCAGAGATCTGTCGAGACAGATATCGTCGACCAACAATGATGTCGACGATTAAGGCAAAGATCTGTCGAGACAGAAATCGTGAAGCTAGAACACGATCGTCGATCTGTTGATGACAGATCGTCGACCAACCTTCAGAGCGTAGTAAGCTAGCTCTGAGATCGTCGACCAACGGTCGACGATAATTGTCTTGACTTCAACGATTCAATAGCCCTGCTATCGTCGATCAATGATCGACGATCGCGAGGCCTCGTTCAACGATAGTCGAACGGAAAAAGTCTCAACCAAAACACATTCTAAAACTACTAGCCTAAACTCTAGGTCAGTTATATACTGCCCTAGGGAAACTAAACAAAGTCTAAACATGATCATATATCTTTATATGGATCAAGAGGGGCTGGAAAGGGATTACATAAGCCAAATCACATCTAGGGTACCAACAATCTCCCCCTATTTGGGTTATGTTATCCAATCCAATTTAAAGGCTAAAGCAGACAACAACACTTCTAAAGATTAACCAGAATGATAAAACACAGGCAATATACAGAAAATATAACAAGCATAAATCAGCAAAAATGGAATGTATCAAGCAGATTTATCAGCATGTTTAGCATCAGATGAGTTTTTGGGCATTGCAGCTGGTTTGAAAATAATTTCTCTGTTAGGGTTTGCTGCTTGTCTTTTAGATAGCATTAGATCATGTTCTCCTATGATTTTCTTTTCAGCATAACTCGGTAGAACTGCAGCAGGATGTAGTCTCATGTATTCCTCAGCGTCAAAGGCTTCTGGATTGACTTGAATTCTGCTCAGTTCCTTTTCTCTGAATTCTGACATTGTTGAGTAAGCTGTAGGATCCAGTCCTTGAGATTTGGCTCTCTCCATCATGCTAAGTGCAATAGACTCTTTGAATCTTGCCATAGAGGCAATCCTTTCAGCTTCAGTTTTGTCTGATGGAGAGGGAGGTCTATCAGAATCTGTATGAGCTGCAATCTCCATATTCCTTTGAAGAGCTGTAGCAAGTTTGCTTGAATCGAGAGGAATCTGCACAGTCTTCTTAGGATCAGTTTGAGCATAGAGAGATCTAGGAGGTGCAAGCTCAATGAACTTTTTGAGGGAATTTTCTGAAAAGACTACTCTTTTTCCTTTTGAATCAGCTGCAGCAGGTTTCTTTAAAGAGGAGGAGGGACCTTTCCTGGGAGGAGAAGGTTTCCTTTCTGGGACTAACTTCTTAGGAGAAGGAGGAGGAGAGAATGTAGGTTGTTGATAAGTCATCTCCTTTATTTGTTCTACGGGAGCATTGTCATTTCTTTTATTTCCTTGTCCTGAACCACTTTGGCTTCCCTGGCCTTGTCTACTTCTTCTCTGATAAGATTGAGAGGGGTTGGAACTGGCTGATTTACCAATTGGAGCAGAAGAGATACTTCCAGAGGCTCCAGCACCAGGAGGTGGAGGAGGACCTCTGGGGGGGAATTTTTGAACTGGAGAGTCATATCTCTTTCTTCTCTTATTTTCTTTAGTCTGATTCTTTGACAATCTCATCCAGGGTTGGAATTCCTTGCTCTTAGGATCTATTCCCTTCAGAATGTAATAGGGAACATCCTTGTTAGGATTTGCAGTAGAAGGAGCAGGGGCTTTTCTTTTCTTGGAAGCAGCTCTTTTTCTTTTCTTAGAGGAGTCAGAATCATCAGAGTCATCATCATCATCATCAGAATGAGATGAGTCTTTCCCAACATAATCATCAAAGTTTAGTTCAGATGGATCTTTGGCAGTAAGTTCAGCTTTGTCTTTCTTTTCTTTTTCTTCTTTCTCTTTAGCTTCTTCAATGGCATCTTGCCTAAGAAGAGCATCCAGATCAACATTTGGAGCACTTTTCCATAGCTCTGATTCTGGGTACAACTCAGGAACTGTCTTGGGGACCAGTTCTGCAATAAAAGGAGTGGATATAGGATAGGTAAGGATAGGAGGAGAAAAGATGACAATATCTGCAGGGGCAGATGCTTTCTCTAGAGAGATGGCTAGGGAATCCAGATGATATTTAGCCATCTCTTCAATGTACTCAGAGGCAATACCTTCAGCCACAAAGTCTATAAATTGGTCAATGTTTAGAGTACCTGAACTTGAGTCCAATTCAGTCATCTTGGGAGCATTGTCTGCTCTATCTTGCACATCTTCAATTACTTCAGCAGCAGCATCAGCAGGGATGTTGATGATTTCAGCAGCAGCAGCATTTATGGTTGTGCCTGTATGCAAAGAGAGATAGGTTAACAACCAAGTGGGAATAAGATATTCCCCCCAAGGTGAACAAACAACAGGTAATAGATAGGATTACCTGAAGATCTACACAGGATACCACTTTGCATCTAGGAAGGAGGTTATAATTCCTTCTAGATGATTAGTGACATCGGGGATAGACACCTCTGCAAGGCACAAGAGGAGTGCCATACAGGAAAAGAAAAGGGTATCCTTGACCAAGGGGTCATCAAGGTACTCAGGTCTATAAGGGACCATTTTCTCTTGAGGAGGAGGAACAAAAGGAGGGGATGTGAGTGAGAACTCACAGTCTGAGGAAAGAAATGATTCCAAGTCTTTATCAGACTCAATGGACTTGGCAGCATCAACTTGCAATACTGATGTAAGATCATCAGCAGCTGTGATGAAAAGGAAGGGATAAGAAATTAACTCAAAGATGGAGTTTGAATTAATTAGAATCTTAAATAAAACTATACCATCTGGTTGAGCAGCATCCTTCTCACACACGTCCATGGGGACTTCTTCATTTTCTTTTTCAGGAACTTCTTCCTCAGAAGCTAGATTCACTAGGGAGTGAATGTCTTTGTTAGATACAGATATCAAATTGAAGTCCTGATTATATCCTTTGGAGGAAGAGTTTTAAAGTTTACCTTCTGGTTCTTTCTCTGAAGTTTCTTGAGGGACATCTACAGATTCTTGAAGGGGAAGAGAGGAATTGTCCTGAAGGGTCAGGGCATCACCTGAGACCACTTCGACAGACATCTCCCCCTGCATGACTTCAGTGGGGACTGGAGTCATGCATCTTACAGAAGGGGGCTCAGCAGAAGATGAGATGGATTTGATGGCATCAGTGAGAGAGTTGATGGAGGCAATGAGAGGGGCATTGGCAGCCTCAATCATGCTTTGGATGGAGGGAGTGATGAGCTGTACAAGGTGTGCAAGCATTTCAGGGGATATCTGAAATGCTGATGATGTGGAGGTGGATGGAATGGAAGCAGGATGATCTTCCACATGATCAAATGAGTCATGTGGAGATAGGTGGTCATCAACATGAGTGTGGGATTCATGTTGAGAAAGGTTTGTGAGGATGGTCGCAGTCACCATGTCAACACTGGCTGAAGCTGCCAGATGTTGTGGTGTTGGTGACTGGTGTGGAGATGCAGGTGGAATGAATGATGCATGTTGTGGTGGCACTGCGGGTGTTGTAGAGAGTAATGCAGGAGAAGAGGATGCAGGGGTTGCTGAGCCTTCCCCAGTAAGTGGGAGAGCAGCCGAATCAGCCCTTGTGTCTGAAGAAGGGTTAGGATCAACCCTGGCTGTCTTCTTGATAATCCTCTGAGATTTCTTGAAAAGCGAGGGGTCCAACCTCTTGCTAGCATTTACTGCGGAGGGTGCAGAAACGAGCAGCAGGGGTGCTTTCACATATAGAAACACACCCAGTACCCTGGCAAGATTTACCTCTTTCTTGTTGTTCTTTCTCCTGATTAGGTCAAATAGAACTTTCCCCCAGGCTAACTGCGTCCTATTCACCAAAGCCGACATAAGGGCAAACTGTTGCCTGTTGATATTGTCATGCGCCGAATGTTTTCCCAAAATGATCTTGCCCACCAGGTCTGCCAGAAACTTGTATTCTGGAGACAAGTTTATCTTCAGCAGCTTAGCCGGAATCCCTTCGGCATGGCCCATCACAGTGAGCATGCGGCCATATTCCTCTGAGCTTTGCTCATATTCCTCAGTTCCTGTTTGCAGTCCAAACAGCTCAGTCAATACTTCAGGAGTCAGAGTGACCTCCTCGCCGTTTATCTTTCCCGACATTGCTTCGTCGCTGGAGGACGAGGTGTATACCCATTCACGAATCTCGGGTATATTAATCTTAGGTGCGGATGACATGAATTTCTTGAGGCCTTGGTCTTCACATAGCTTCAGAATATCTTGGATTGGTTGATCGCATCGGCTGAAAGAATCGAAGTCGACACAGAAGCCAGTGTCGAACTTCATTCCGAGGAGAACAGCAGAAGGAATCGCCATAGAATTTGAGAGAAGATGGCGAATCGAGAAGCAAAAACAGGGGAGAAGAGAATCGCGCGGGATTAGAGTTCGAGAGCGAATTCTAAGCCAGAAGAAGGAATATGAAAAGACGGAGCGGAAGGACGACGATCTTCAGACCTAAATCGACTATTAGAAACAAATCTGCGATCGTCGATCCCGGAATAAAATCGGTCGTCGAACACAGACCGACGATAGTCAATGTTTGACTAAATCGGTAAACATCGACCGACTATAAGCAATTACTACGATCGTCGATCAAAATATGATGGTCGACGATTCTCCACACAACACAGAAAATCTGTCGTCGACCACTGGTCGACGATAGATACCTAAGGAGAGATCGTTGACCAGTTGGTCGACGATTTCTGCCTTACTACAGAACGAGCTGTCGTCGACGGTTGGTCGACGATAGTTCTGACCTGGTCGAAGATCGTCGATCAGTCGTTCGACGATTTTAGACAGAAAACAAAACTATCTTAATTTTCACTACTCTGAACCATTAATCATGCCAAGCTGGTTCAGGAAGAACAAATGCTTTTGTTCATCAAGGGGCTTAGTGAAAATATCTCCTCTCTGCAGGTCTGTGGATATAAATTCCATTACTATCTTGTTCTTTTCCACATTATCTCTTAGAAAATGATGTCTAATCTCAATGTGCTTGGTCCTGGAATGGTGCACAGGATTCTGAGCAATTGATATTGCACTGGTACTGTCACACAGAATTTTTGTGTTTGAGTGTGTGTACCCATAATCCACTAGCTGATTTTGAATCCACAGGATCTGTGAACAACAACTAGCTGCTGCTATATATTCAGCCTCAGCAGTTGAAGTAGACACAGATGCCTGTTTCTTGCAAAACCAAGAGACAAGTCTCTCTCCCAGGAACTGACAAGTCCCTGAGGTGCTTTTCCTGTCAACTCTACAACCAGCATAATCAGCATCTGAATATCCAATTAATTCAAATCCTGACTCAGCTGGGTACCACAGTCCTAAGTTAGGACATCCCTTAAGGTATCTCAAGATCCTCTTGAGGAGAGTTAAGTGAGATTCCTTTGGGTTGACCTGAAACCTAGCACATAGGCATGTAGCAAACATTATGTCAGGCCTACTTGCAGTCAAATATAGCAGGGAACCAACAATGGCTCTATAATTCTTTTGATCAACAGACTTGCCATTGACATCAGAATCAATAACTGCATTTGAGGCCATAGGTGTGCTCAGTGATGAAGCATCAGACATTCCAAATCTTTTAACCAGCTCTCTGGCATATTTTGATTGTGAAATGAAAATGCCATCAACACTCTGTTTCACTTGGAGACCAAGGAAATAGGATAACTCACCCATGCTGCTCATCTCAAACTTAGAGTGCATTAGTTCAGAGAACCTCTTGCATAGTTTGGGATCAGTAGAGCCAAATATAATGTCATCTACATAGATTTGAACTAACAGTTGTGAGTCCTTATGGTGTCTAATGAATAGGGTTCTATCTACTACACCTCTCACAAACTTGTGTTCTAGAAGAAAATTTGCTAAGGTCTCATACCAAGCTCTAGGAGCTTGCTTAAGTCCATAGAGAGCCTTTTGGAGTTTGAACACATGAGTGGGTAGTGTTGATGAAACAAACCCTGGTGGTTGTTCAACAAACACTTCTTCCTTTAAATCTCCATTGAGGAAGGCACTCTTCACATCCATTTGGAAGACCTTAAATCTTTTATAGGCAGCATAGGCTAGGAAAATCCTAATGGCTTCTAGTCTAGCTACAGGGGCAAAAGTCTGATCATAATCTATGCCTTCCTCCTGTCTATAGCCTTGAGCTACTAGCCTAGCCTTATTTCTAACTACTATGCCTTGGGCATCAAGCTTGTTTCTAAACACCCACTTGGTGCCTATGATCCGTTGGCCTCTTGGTCTTGGAACCAAGGTCCAAACTTTACATCTTTCAAACTGGTTAAGCTCCTCTTGCATTGCTATAATCCAGTGGGGATCAAGCTCAGCATCTTTAATGGTTAGGGGCTCAACCTGAGAAAGGAAACAAGCAAACATCACATTTTTGTTGAGTTGATGTCTTGTCTGGACTCCTGCTGAAATGTCTCCAATCACTTGAGATACAGGGTGATCTCTAAGTGTGACAAGATCAGTAGGTTCAACAATGATCTGATCTTCAACAGTTTCAAGATTTACTTCCTCATGTGGAATTTGATCAACTGTTGGAGCAGGTGCTTTAGCTTCAAGCAGATCTACATCAGATTCAGAATCTGAGGAAGCAACCTGAGGAGTTTGTTGGGGATGATTCTCCTGTGTGAGTCTCAAACCTTCCAAATCCTTACTTACTCCTAGGACTTGCACTGTACTATTAGAAGAAGAATCCTTCTCCTTATAGTACATGACTGTCTCATCAAAAGAGACATGTGCAGACTCTTCTATCTTAAGAGAGGATTTATTAAGGACCCTATAGGCTTTGCTTACTTGAGAGTATCCTAGAAAAACTCCCATTGAAGCTTTTGCCTCAAATTTTCTATGGTATTCTTTGTTATTGTTATGAACAAAAGCAACACAGCCAAACACTCTAAAATAATCTATTTTAGGTTTCACTTGCTTAAGTAATTCATAGGGAGTCTTACCCTTAAGTTTATGTATCAGACTTCTGTTCAATACATAGTTAGCTGTGCTAACTGCTTCAGCCCAAAAGGACAGAGGCATGTTAGCATCTGCCAACAATGTACTTGCAGCTTCAATTAGGGTTCTGTTTTTCCTTTCAACTACCCCATTTTGTTGAGGAGTTCTAGGAGCAGAGAAGCTATGTTTGATACCTTCCTTCTCACAGAATTCTTGCATAAGAAGAGACTCAAACTCAGTACCATGATCACTTCTGATCAAGGCAATCTGAGTAGAATACTCACTCTGTATACACTTTAGAAAATCTATAAGAACCTTGAAGTTATCAGCCTTAGTTCTCAAGAAGAATACCCAAGTGAACCTAGAGAAGTCATCTACAATTACTAAAGTGTAAGACTTTCCTCCAAGACTCTGTACAGCAATAGGACCAAATAAATCCAAATGTAGCAGGTACAGAATCCTGGGAGAATCACTTTTATTAACTGATTTAAAGCTATTTCTTGTTTGCTTTCCTAGTTGACAAGCTTTGCAAAGGCCTTCCTTCTTGTAGGGGCAAGAAGGTAATCCTCTTACAAGATTGTATTTAGCCAACCTAGAAATGTTTTTCAGATTTACGTGACTAAGTCTCTTATGCCAAAGGGTATTATTACTGGTTACTTCATTAAATAAGCATATTTCAGATTTGGAGGAATTAAAATCTACAACATAAACATTTCCAATTCTAATGCCTACTAATACCACAGTATTATTTAAAGAAATATTGCAGGCAGTGTCAGTAAACCATACCTTGTATCCAGCATCACACATTTGACTTACAGAGATTAGGTTGTGCTTTAGTCCTGAGACATAAGCTACCTTCTTGAAGGTTACAGCTCCTATGGTGAAGCTGCCATACCCTTCAGTCTGTCCACAGCCGGAATCCCCAAATACAACTTTTGGTCCCAGCTTGGCTTTGAATCCTGACAGGTTCTTCTTCTTTCCTGTCATATGCTTTGAGCATCCACTATCCAGATACCATTTGTCATGTATGACTGGATAGGTCTTCACCTGCAGAAAGAACAGTTATACATTGTGGACCCAGGTTACCTTGGGTCCAGTATTCTTCACAAAAGAAAAACTAGATATAAAAGATTTTGCAGGCTTTGATTTATATCCTAAAGGGTGTGATCTCCTAGGTGGGATAATCCATTCAGTTGAAGGATTAAACAACCTGGGGTGGTGATTAGGATTTGAAGTTCTGGAAGTTTGAAAATGATTTTCCAGCTTAAGTCCAGATCGTCGATCGATGTTCGACGATCGCAAGCCATATCGTCGATCATTTCCAGTATAGCTATATTCTGGATTCAACGATCGTCGATCACTGGTCGACGACTCAAAATGAGATCGTCGATCTCCTGCACCAAAGATATCATACTTGGTGAAGGTGTTCAGCGATCGTCGATAGTCGTTCGACGATTGGTTTGACGATCGTCGATTAATGTTCGACGATTTTTGTAAAGCTAGAAATTTTTTCTTCCTATTCTCTTTCTTAATCTTATTCTGAATTTTCTTGCATTTTTCAATTTCCTCAGTATTCTTTATTCCTGATTCAGAAACAAATTTTACTGGAGTGCTAAATCTCTCCTTTGTGAGGAGGATGGGTTCACTAGGTGTAGCACCTAAGCCTAGTTTATCATTACCAACCCTAGTGTTTGCTATACAGGTTATTTCAGATAATTTAAGGCTTCTGCCATTTAATTGTTCTTCTAACCTCTTAGATTTAGCTAGTTCTAACTTTAGGAATGTTACTTCTTCTTTTGAGCTCTCTAATTCCTTTTCTAATCTGATTATTTCAACACCTTCCATGTCTAGTTCCATTATTTTTAATCTAAGTGACTTAATTTCTTTTTCAGATAATAGTAAATCTAAACATAGAGTTTTAAATTTTATTTTGAACTCAGGAGATGAGAAATCAAATGAGTCGATTACCTGGTCCTCCATAAAGGAATCTTCTTCATTGTCTCCTTCTTCTTCAGAATTCTCTGCAGCTGACAGAGAGCTGCAGGCATCAATGGCCATGAGGCAGACCTCTTTGGCTTTCTTCTCTTCTTCTTCTTCTGAATCACTGGAGCTAGAGGAGCAGGTATCCTCTTCTGTTTCACTCCAGGTAGCAGCCACAAATCCCTTGTCCTTCTTCTTGTATTTGTGTGATGAGGACTTGGAGTGGTGCTTCCTGTATTCTTTCCCATGTTTCTTCTCCTTATACTTCTTCTCTGGACAATCTGGGGCAATGTGTCCAGGCTTGCTGCATACATAACAAATGATTTCTTTAGATGGAGTTTTGTCATACCTTGGCTTGTCCTCATGCTTGGAGAACTTCTTTCTGAGGTCTCTTCTTCCCATGTTGAAGAATCTCTTGACAATGAGTGCCAGTAACTCCTCATTTGATTGACTTCCTTCAGAAGTCTCAGCAGCCTTAAGAGCTAGAGAATGCTCTTTCTTTATTGGAGTAGGAGTCTTCACTTCAGTTACAGCAGCCCTACTCTTTAAGGTTTGCTCATATGACCTGAGCTTTCCCAACAGAGCTTCTGTGGAGAGTTCCACAGTGTTTCTTCCATCCTTGATGGGCCATATCCTTGAGTCCCAAGAGATGGGAAGGCACATCAGGATCTTGTCATTGACTTCTGACAAGGTTATCTCCTTGTCTAAAGACCTCAGTTCACTTATTATTGAACTGAGTCTTGTGTACATGGTGTCAATGTCTTCAGCATCATCCTTCTTGAAGTTTTCATACTGAGAGGTGAGATTAGATCTCCTGTCCTTCCTCTCATCAACTGAGCCAGCAACTATGTGGTTGAGGGAATCCCACATAGCTTTGGCTGAGGTACATTCAGCCAGCTTCTGGAATATCTCATCAGACATTGTCTGAGCTAGGATATTCATTGCTTTAGCATCAGCTGCTTTTGCCTTCTTGTAAGTTTCATTGTAGTCAGGTGGTGGCACAGCACTGAGGTCAGCAGAAGTGGAAGCAGCAACAGGCCTAGCAGGTGGTCCTGTCAAAATAGAAGAAAAAATATCTTCATCAATAAAATTCATGTATAGTCTTATCCTGGCCTTCCATATGCCAAACTTGGACAAGTTGCATACAGGAGGTCTGGTGCTTGAATAATCCTTAGACTGGGCCATGTGTGAAAGTGTTTGTGAAAGGTATCAGGAAACAACTTATCACAGGATCTTTTAACTCAGGTGTTAGCCTGTATGAACAGCTAACCTCCCTCTGATACCAATTGAAAGTGAGGGGATAAGTTGTAAACTACTCTAGAGGGGGGGTGAATAGAGTATTCAAAATTTTATGAACACTTAGTCAGCTCCCTTGGAGTTTATTTGCGGAATAGAAAATCTGATACTTGAACCCTAAGAGCCTAACACAGTGAAGTGCACAAGTGAAGAAGTTGACTGAAATTTCAGTTAACTACAAGCCTATCACAGCACCTAGCAATCCTAGGTAGTTCTATCACAGCCACAGAATAAAATGAATAAACAAGATAACCAGATGGACACAGGATATATAGTGGTTCCCTTTAAATAGGTACGTCCACTCTTCTACCACCCTGGTAGGAATCCACTACAGGTTTTTACTAAGGTGCCCTGCCACCAATGATCTGATTCAGGTAGATCAAACAGACCCTTTGAGCTTTTGATAAGGATGCTCAACCACAGGTTGTTGATAAGGTGCCCTGTCACCAACGTTCACTTTTGAAGAGATGTGAACAAACTCTTTTTACAATGGGGTTGAGAGGGTTAGATTATCTTCTCTATTTTTAAATACAGATTAGAGAAGATTTGTGGATTCTCTAAAGAATCAAAGTCTCCCCCTGGCTCAGTGGAAGTCCAGGGAAAGCCTTTGCTTCAGGATGAAGGAGTTTCAGATAAACTGAAACTAAATCCTCAGAAATCTGAAGACTGATTTTTATCAGGTCTTAAGATTCTGGAGCACTTGAAGCAGATCTTGAGCCTTTTCTGAAGTCTTTGAAAAACTCTAAGCAAATTGCTCAGGAGACTTGAGAATGGAAGATGATTGCTCTGGGCTTTTTCTTCAGGAAAACTTTTCTTCTTCTTGTAAAGAGATGTTGAAGAAGTGCTCTGATGATGCTTGAGCGGATGAATAATTTTTCTCTGTGTCTGTTTCTGTAACTTTTCTTAGAGCAGAAATCTCTTTTAAATATGTCTTCACGTTTTCCTTTGGAACGGCTCTATTGATTTGAATTCTCGAGCCCTGCAACAGATAGAATATAGCAATAGGAATAGAATGGCCTATTAACTTTCTGTCAGTCCCAATAAGGAATAAAATAAGCGGGAAAGAAATCTCAGCATAAAGACGTACCTTTCTTGGAAATAGTACATAGTACCAACGGCTAGAAAACAGGCTGGAAAGATAAAGTCAACGCAATTTGTATAATAGGACAAAATGCTTTATCAAGAATACTGAATCCCGTAATTTATGTTTGACAGAATTTGTAAATAATTCATTTTGAATTTAAGCCATAATTTTAGCAACAAATAACTTCAGAGAATCTTTCTAACCACAAGCTAACACACTTGGAAATAAACCAAGGAATAGCATAAATATAAATAGATAAAAGCAGACAGAAATCGTCGAACAGGGGTTCGAAGATCGTCGACCTGATAACAAATCGTCGACCAATAGCAGGAATCTGTCGGACCAGAAATCGTCGACCAGAAATCGTCGACCAGAAAATAGATCGTCGACCAGCTAAAAGATCGTCGACTAAAGCAAAAAGATCGATGACACAGAAATCGTCGAACATCTCATGATGTCGACGACTAAGGCAGAGATCTGTCGAGACAGATATCGTCGACCAACAATGATGTCGACGATTAAGGCAAAGATCTGTCGAGACAGAAATCGTGAAGCTAGAACACGATCGTCGATCTGTTGATGACAGATCGTCGACCAACCTTCAGAGCGTAGTAAGCTAGCTCTGAGATCGTCGACCAACGGTCGACGATAATTGTCTTGACTTCAACGATTCAATAGCCCTGCTATCGTCGATCAATGATCGACGATCGCGAGGCCTCGTTCAACGATAGTCGAACGGAAAAAGTCTCAACCAAAACACATTCTAAAACTACTAGCCTAAACTCTAGGTCAGTTATATACTGCCCTAGGGAAACTAAACAAAGTCTAAACATGATCATATATCTTTATATGGATCAAGAGGGGCTGGAAAGGGATTACATAAGCCAAATCACATCTAGGGTACCAACATATTTCACGCCATTTGTAATTTATTTTAGTTCGAAGCATATCTTGTATACCTCATCCCCTTGCATATGGGCTTTTAAGGCCTGAATTAAATACAGTAACATACGGTGTATAAGCTTAATACCTTGAAAGACGATCTCCGAGTCTCCATGTCTCAAGGTGATTTACTTTGCCACACAGTTTATCCTGGCATGATGCCAATCCAACCATGTCATGCCCAAAATAAGATCGAATTCTGGTATTCTCAATACCGTTGCCAGAGTTTCAAAGATCTTTCCTCCAATATGTACTTCCAACTCACGTTTGGTGGATGAGGTCATCTCAGAGCCATCCGGGAGGCGCACTCTTCGATTGATACTGGTGAAAAGTCACACTTGGCAAGAATGAAGTGATGGCTAGGGTTTTCCCGCATGTCTCCTTTTATAATGAGAATAAGGGTTTAGATTGCCTAGCCACATGTCACCGTGTTACTGGACCACCCATTATTACTTTAAATAAGGCATGTTGAAAGGACCATGTCTAAATAATTCATTTGGCATATTTCCCGAAAACCCTGTTCAACCCGTACATTGAACCAGCAAACAGTGGCCGAAAATCTTCTAAGTCCAAAAGCGTTGAGTGGCGTTGAGACCACTCAACGCCAACATCATTTCACAGTTTCTAAGTCAAAAGCATTGAGTGGCGTTGAGACCACTCAACACCAACATCATCCAGAATATTTCTAAGTCAAAAGTGTTGAGTGGAGTTGAGACCACTCAATGTTGCGTTGACATCACTCAACGCCAACATCATTTCACAACTTCTAAGTCAAAAGTGTTGAGTGGAGTTGAGTCCACTCAATGCCTAAACTAGCCAAAATAACTAAGTTAAAGCATTGAGACCACTCAATGCCTCGTCGAATGGCATTGAGTACAGTCAACACACTCAACGCCTGGAGGATCCAGAACAATTTTTCTAAGTTAAACTGGCATGGCGATGAGTCCACTCAACGCCTAAACCTGTCGACACAATTCTGAGTTAAAATCAATGAGTGGCATTGAGTCGACTCAACGCACTCAATTCCAACATAATCCCGGATATTTTCTAAGTACAAATTCGTCGAGGAGCGTCGAGTGCACTCGACGCCAATCAGTCAATGGCGTTGAGTGCACTCAATGCACTCGACGCCAATCTGTCCAAATATTTTTTTAAGTAGATTCCTGCCCTATTCGTCGAGTCCAGTCGACTCACTCGACGCTTCCCGAGCCTGAGTCAATTCTCTTGACTCAAAAACGCATGTGAGGGGCCTAGCGAGAAATGGGATGTTATAGTTTACGTGTGAGTATAGATGGGATTTGTCCTCCTATATGACAGGAGTTGCATCCATAGGCCCCTTGATGGAATGGGATTGAGAAATGCATGTCCATGCTTGACTGAGTCAATATATGATATTGGGCTCACCAATTTCTGGTAGCCCATTCTAGATCAGGAAACTGGGATTGAATAATTATGAGGGTGGCACAGTCTATACCTCTAGTTCTATCCAGATGTAAGGGGCGAAGGGACATGACAAAACTGATACATTTGTCACGATGGCATTTGAGTTCTAAATCTTATTGCTTGGGGGGCAATGTTGCATTGTTAGATGCCGCTCATTATTTGTGAAGCTGTTGTTTGATACTTTCAAGATCCAGTGGGATACTATTGGTGCCATTATGATCTGGAAGTGAACAAGTATGTAGCCTCATTGCCAACGCAGTATGGGCCTATCAGGATCACACATAAGAATGTTTGGAGAAATTGGGAGATTGGAATAGACTCATATGATGAGTGGAAATGACTTAGCTCAGCCAGGCTTTGAAAGCGTCGAGTGCGTTGAGACCACTCAACGCTTTTGTCGAGTCAAGTTTTGACTCGTCGAATGATGGCGTTGAGTGTGTTGAGTTTACTCAATAATTCTTTGAGTCAAAGTGTTGATTCGACGAGTATGGCACTAAAGTGTTGAGTGTGTTGAGTTCACTCAACGATTCGTCGAGTCAAAGTGTTGATTCGACGAATCTGGTTCTTAGGCGTTAGGTGCGTTGTGTTCACTCAACGCCTTCGTCGAGCCAAATGTTGATTCGATGAATTTGGCACTAAGAGCGCTGAGAGCGTCGAGTTCACTCGACGCCTTCGTCAAGTCAAAAGTTAATTCGGCAAGGCTGGCGATGAGTTTGTTTTGTATCTTATGGATACTCGACGATTCGTCGAGTATGTTATGGATACTCGACGATTCGTCGAGATAAGGGTTGTCTGGTCGAAATTCTGTATTCTAATTCTTGGATCTGCGAATAGCGACGAGCTGTTCTGTTTATTCCTTTGGATATAAATAGAAGATTTTAGGGTTTCACTATTTACTGATTGATTTTTTCTAAGCACACGAGCCGCACTGTGCGAAAACCCGAGACCTAAAAGGCCAACGGAAACTTTTCCACCTTCACCAATCCCGTCGCCACCGCTTAACCCGATTCCGGCGAGTGTCGACACCGCCTCTTCTATAACAGACCTAGCAGTCTATGAAGACACAGAGTACCCTCTCCCGACCTAGATCTTATTCGACAAGAGTCTACGGGTTCTCCCATTCGTGTGGATCATTTGTAGAGGTGCAGACACTATTCTGTGATAGTTTTACTTTCAAGACAACCTAAACACCTAGAGGGGGGGTGAATAGTTTCTAATTGCTTGTTTATACTTTTAGGCAGAATTCAATTACAGAATTAAAACATCCAGCACAGCAATCACAGAAATTTAATCATCACAGATTGCACAATGTTTTATAGTGGTTCCCCAAGGTTTGGGTACATCCACTTTCCCCCTTCACCTATCTAGCAGTATGCTAGATTCGGCCAAACTTCCACTATTCTCAGATCAACAGATCCTACAGCTAAGAACCTGGATAGGTTCCTACAACTCAGAACCCAGAATGATTCCTATACCTCAGGCACAACCGCCCTACCTCAGCCTTGACACAAAGCCTACAACTCAGAGAAGAACCTTCTCCTACACTCAGGCAAATAGCCCTACCTCTCAGAGATCAACTCTCCTACACTCAGCCTTTATATCACAGGCTTACAACTCAGATCTGTGTAAAACAGATCCTACAGAAATTTAGAAAAGAAGTTTTAATGTCTTGCCTTTATTGAGAGAGAAGAGGACAAGACAATTCTTGATCAGCTGATGAAATCAACTGAAACTGAGCTTTCCTCAAAGCTTCTTGAATCTGAACTTAGCTGAGTTGATTTCCAAACAGCTTCTTGAGAAACCATTGACGGCTTCCTTCTTCTTCTTCAAATGGGTGGATCCCTCTCTATCCAACACCTTTGATGATACTTCTGAATTCTTGTTAGAACTCTTCTTAGATCGATCCTGAGATCGTCTGCTTAGATCTTCTGATGAAGATCTTCTTTAGTGCCTAGCACTTTCTTGAATTGATACTTCAATTGGATTGTAATCCTTCTTTTTTTTATATATCTCTATCTATATTCTACTTTCTTCTGAATCTGTCTATTTATAGACCTTCTTCATGGTAACTGGCTGATCAAGTTTCTAACTAATTTCTGACAAATCTGCCAGCATCAGTTAACCGGTGACAACCCACAGCTGTCAAGTCTTCAAACAAATCCTGTGCCTTAGTCTTGGACAGCAAAGTGTCGAGACAGTCTGTCAGAAAGTGTCGAGACCAACTGTCTATATGTGTCGACACAAGTGACTTTGGTGTCGACACAGTCTTTGAAGATGTCGACAAGTTTGCCATTAAGTTGACACAGCTTCTTCAGAAAATAACTTGGTCTTGACTCTGCAGTGTGTCGACACAAGTCCTGTGTGTCGACACAGTTGTTGTAGATTCAGAACTCAGTATGTGTCGACACAACCTTCAGGTGTCGACACAGCAATTGTCGACTCTGCCAAAATGTGTCGACTTAGTCTTCTGGTGTCGACACAAGTATTGTCGACTTCTGCCAATGTGTGTCGACTCTGTCTCATTGTGTCGACACAGCCTCCTAGTGTCGACACAAATGTGGTCGACTATCTTTCTGTGATTCGACGCTGCTTCTCAGTGTCGACATTAATGTGGTCGACTATCTCCTTCTGTGTCGAGGTCGGCTATCTCTGTGTCGACACAGCTTCCGTCAAGTGTCGACACAAATATTCTGAAGTGTCGACACTGTTTCTTCAGGTGTCGACACAAATATTCTGAAGTGTCGACATTGTTTCTTCAGGTGTCGACACATGGACTTAGAATATTTTTCTGCATTCTTTAATACTTCTTCACCTGCACATGTCAACTTAAAACAACATCAAATACACCTTGATGTATATCATTGAGCTAAGTTGGACTTCTTCAAATCAGGTACACATTTTCCAATGTACCCAACAATCTCCCCCTATTTGGAGAAGTCATAACCCTTAAAGCCAATGATATACACCATTTATAAAAAGTATAATATGATGATATATGACATAACAGGAATACTTAATAAAAAACAAAATATGAACAATCCATCACAGAGTGAACATTATATGATTCCAAACAATACTTTGTTTATAACTTAGTAATGTTTGATTACAGATTTTTACATTGAATGATTTAATCAAAACATTACAAAATACTTTTGAAAGAACTTAAAATTAAGACTGATCAGGCTCTCTTATGACAATCCCTTTGCCAGATTGGATTTGAGCCTTCACAGGAGCTTCAGTAACTTCAGCTGGCTTCTTGCCTTTTTGATCAGCCTTCTTTTGTGCTTCTTCCTTGAGCCTTAGCCTTTCAAAGTAATGATATGGCTTTGGAAAGTACTTGCTCGGCTCCTGAGCATCTGGTGGCAGCCTACCCAGCTTGGCTTTTCTTCTGAACTGTACTATTGCCTCTTGCCTAGCTTCATGCTTTTGCCATTCCATTTCATTATACCACTTTCCTCTTTCATGAACTTAGTCTTTTACAGCCTTCCATGCAGTGAGTATAATATTTCTTGAAGTAGGGCTCCACTGCTCAAAATCTGGCTTAAGTTCAGCCTGCTCTCTAAATCTCTTCTTGGATAGTAGAGCATCTTGCTGTTCTTTCAGGTTGGCCTCAGGCTTATCCACTTTCTCAATAATAACCTTAGTAACCTCCTTTGGAGGACTATACATATCCTGAACTTGCTGATCAATCATATCAAAATCTGGAGGAGGGTAAATGACTTGGGCAATCTCAGGTTGATTGCCTTCAAGTAGACCTGTTTGAATGCCAGACTCAGCCACCATAGCATCATCACACAAAGGTGGATATCCCAATGTGTCTTGAATACTATTTGTCACCCATTTGGTGTGCTCTGAGCCAGCATGAACTAACAACCTCTCCCCCTTTATGACTTCTCTAGTAATATGATCTCTTAGATCTTCCTTCTGAAATCTGATCTGGCCATCCAGATAATTCACACTCTCTTTAAAAAATGGTTTTAACTTTTGAAGCTTGTCAGATATGTCCTTTTGAGAGGTAGTGATAGCAGTTTTAACTGATTCAATAGCATCTTGAAGTTTCTTATCAAATTCTTCCAGTTCCTTTCCCCTTGCTGCAGGCAATCCTTCAGTAGTCTTTTTCAACTCATTCAGAATCTCATTGTGAGAGTCTTCAAGATTGGCATTCATGTTTATCTGATTTGTAAGAACATAGCCTTGCTTCAGTGCTATATCATCTGCTTTGGTAATAATTAATTGATGTTGTTTTGCCAAGAATACTACAGCATTACCTCCCTTATGGAAGCAATCTGTCATCTCCTTCTTATGCATATTGACTTCAAATCTAATTGACTTTATATCTTGAGCCAAGTCAAATTGAAGGGACTTATTGCTCTCATCAACATATTTTTCAACAGCCAATCTATGTTCATCCAACTTAACTTGCAAATCAACCATAAACTTGTTATAATTAAATTCAGAATGGGATTGTTGAGTTGTAGTTTGTAGAGCTTGCTTATAACTTTTGCTCCTTCTCTGGAAGACAACAAGTTTTCTCTTTTTAGCCATTCTGGCTTCTTCAGTCTCAGATTCAGATGAACTATCAATTTGAACTCTTTCTTGAGGAGGAGGAGGAATATCTGTCGCATTGCCATGTTGTTCAGCCTCAACATGCACAGACTCCCCCTCCACCACTTGCTCCTCCTCGATATCTTTCTCCTTCTCAACCTCTTGCTCGATCTCAGATTCTTGCTCTATCTCCATGTCTAGGGCCTTCTCAATATCCTGCCCCTCTTCTACTTTATCAGTAGCAATATCAACATTAGGGAATAACTCATCTAGAGTATATTCCTTCTGAGTTTGAACAGAAGATGTGTCATTCAGATCTTCAATATTCAATTCTTTGGAGATATCAATTTGTGCTGCCTCTTGCACTGGGTCAGACAGCTTCTCCCCATGTACTTGTTCAGTATTGGTAATGTCCTGGACAGGTGAGTACACTTGCTCCCCTTGTACCTGTGTAGAAATAGAAATTTTAGAAATGTCTTTTGTAGGAAAATACACCAGCTCCCCCTGCAACTGTACCTGGTCAGGAGTAGATACATTCTGGGCAGGAGAATGAGCTTGCTCCCCTACATCTGTGTAGGTATAGTTCCTTGTTGGGCTGGAGTAGATTCAGGCTGATCTTCAACCTGCTTTCTCAATAGTTCTTCTTGAAGCTGCTCAGTATCTTGAGCATGAGAAGGGGATTTCACCGGGGTGTCCTGCCTGCTCTCATCAGGCACATCCTTAGACAGCACCCTATCCCACCTAGAAAACAATCTCATGTCCATCTTTCTCATGCGATTGATCTTTGTTCCTGGCAGTTGTTGCATTACCTCAGGGATCACTCCAGTCAGATATAAACTCATAATTCTAGCCAGATTTGGCTTCTTGATTCCTTCCTTGATCTTTTCAAAGATTACAGCTGACCAATCAGTTGGAATTGTAAACACAATTCTGGTCATTAGGCAGAACATATAGGCTGAAATCCTATCATGTCCCCCTGGTTTGCACAGAATCACCTTGTCAACTACTTCAGACAAAAATTTCCCTTGCTGATTCATCCCTTTCCTGTTGAAAGCAGCTCCAATCTTCAGAGTGGGATCCAATCCGCACCATTGGAGAGCCTCCCTTGATTTAGAAGCAGGAACTTCTTCTTCATTCTCAATTATTGGTAATCGGAGAATCTTCCTTAAACTTCTTGGGGTAATCTTCACTGTCGACCCATGAATAGTGGACTTTATCTTGAGAATATCTGAATCCACTGATGCAGAGTTGAAGAATTCATGCACCTCCTTCTTCTATATCTTAGAAGGTTCAGAAACTAAAAACTCTAATCCGGATTCGGAAATAAGAGTAATAACCCGTTGAACATCTGTTGGTGCTTCTGCAAAGGCATTCCGGACCAACTCATAACCTTCGTTGACGTTGTCTTCAATCTTCGGCGCCATTGATCAGTTGAGAAAGCTTGAGAGAAGAGAGAGAGAATGTCGACACAGGGTTTCAGTCTTGAAAACCTTGTAAGCGTGTCGACAGATTAAGTTCTTGACCTATTTATACTTTCTATTGAAAGAAGATCAAAAGTCGGTAAAAACAGACTATAAGTGTCGACACGGATGGAATGTGTCGACACAAGCTTCTATTATCTCGACATCAAGTCTGTCTACTATGTGTCGATACCAATTTGTGGATATGTCGACACCTGGGATATATAGTAGAGCATCAGAAATTCTGTGTCGACTCTTAGTATAAGTGTCGACACAAAATCTGTAAGTGTCGACACCATTATTCTGGTGAAGTCGACACTACATTCCTGGATAAGTCGACAATATGATTCTTAAGTGTCGACACATATTCTCTGTGTCGACACAATATCTCTGACTTGTCGACATTACTCCACTGAGTCGACACATTATAACTGAATGTGTCGACACCATTTTACTTAGCCATTTTCTGTTTCAATACCACTTGAGACCACTTGATAATCTAATATGTTACTTGTAAGTTTGTTGATAAGCTAATCAATGGTCAACATGCCTAATTCAATTTTAAATTTATTGAATTTTGTTTCATCCAGTGGCTTAGTAAATACATCTGCTATTTGATAATCTGTTTTAACAAATTCCAATGTGATGTCTTCTCTTTCTACATGTTCTCTAAGAAAATGGTATTTAATTTCTATATGCTTAGTTCTACTATGAGAAACAGGATTATTAGCAATAGAAATTACACTCTTAGAATCACACAAAAGAGGTGTTCTACTTACTTGAATACCCTAATCTTTAAGCTGATGTTGTATCCACAATAGTTGTACACAGCAGTTGCCAGCAGCAACATACTCTGACTCAGCTATGGATATAGCCACACTGGTCTGCTTCTTACTACTCCATGAAATCAGTCTTCCTCCCAGGAATTGACAAGTACCTATAGTACTCTTCCTATCCTCTCTATAGCCTGCAAAATCTGCATCTGAAAAACCTGTTAGTAGAAAATCTCTATTCCTAGGGTACCACAGGCCTAGATTAGGTGTGCCCTTAAGATATCTCAGAATCCTTTTGACTGCAGTATAATGAGACTCTTTAGGGCGGGCTTGGTACCTAGCACAGACACATGTAGCATACATAATATCTGGTCTACTAGCAGTGAGATATAGTAGAGAACCAACTATTCCTCTATACAAAGTCTCATCAACAGGTTTACCTGCATCATCTTTGCATATAGGCATACTTGTTCTCATAGGAGTTCTCATGATAGATGATGACTCCATACCATATTTCTTAATTAATTCTTTGGTGAACTTTGATTGGGATATGGACAAGCCATCATCAGTCTGTCTTACTTGGAGTCCCAAGAAGAACTTAAGTTCCCCCATACTGCTCATCTCAAACTTCCCTTGCATAAGTTTGGCAAACTTTTTACAAAGGTTGTTTTCAGTAGATCCAAAGATTATGTCATCAATATAGATCTGAACTAAGATGATCTTGCCTTTGGATTCCCTAAGGAATAGAGTTTTGTCTATTTTTCCTCTTGAGAATTTATTCTCAATAAGGAAAGTAGACAGGGTTTCATACCAAGCCCTTGGGGCTTGCTTTAACCCATACAAAGCTTTTCTAAGCTTATAAACATAATCAGGTTTACGAGAATCTACAAAACCTAATGGCTGCTCTACATATACTTCTTCTTTAAGATCACCATTCAGAAATGCTGACTTCACATCCATCTGGTATACTTTGAAGTCTTTATAGGCTGCATAGGCAAGGAACATTCTGATTGCCTCCAGCCTTGCTACTGGGGCAAAGGTTTGATCAAAGTCAATCCCTTCTTCCTGCCTATATCCTTTAGCAACCAATCTTGCTTTATTCTTCACTATTACTCCACTCTCATCCAACTTATTCATATAGATCCATTTTGTCCCAATTATATTGTGGCCTCTTGGTTTAGGAACAAGCTCCCAGACATTGCACCTTCTGAATTGATTCAGCTCCTCTTGCATAGCATCAATCCAGTGCTGGTCTTGGATAGCTTCTTCAAACTTCTTAGGCTCCATTTGTGACAGGAAACTTGAATGCAGAACTGTGCTTTGACTTCTGCTTCTAGTCTGCACTCCCTGTCTTGGATCACCTATTATCTGATCAGCTGGATGATCTCTTAAATGTCTTATAGCTGGAGGAAGATTCCCTTCTGGTTGAACATCTCCATCTCCTTCATTATGCTGAACCTCTTGGTTTTCTTCATCTTCTATTGTGTCTTGTACTCCCCCTGGACAGTAGCCTTCATTTTCCAATGCTCCATCTTTCCTTGAAGCTTCAGCAATGAAGAGCTTGTCCATTCTTTTGCTTATACCTGTTGAGTCATTTGATCTACAAGACAACTCACAGATGATTAATCTTGTTTCATCAAACACAACATGCACAGATTCTTCAACAACTTGAGTAATCAAGTTGAAGATTCTATAGGCCTTACTATTTATGATGTACCCAACAAATATCCCATCCTGGGATTTGGCAGTAAACTTAGTCAAATATGACTTACCATTGTTAAGTATATAGCATTTGCAACCAAAGATCCTGAAGTAGGATAGATTTGGTTTTCTACCTTTCATAATCTCATAAGGAGTCTTTTTGTGGCTCTTGGTGATAGAAGCCCTATTGATCACATGACAAGCAGTGTTTACTGCCTCAGCCCAGAAATATTCTGGAAGAGAGGTATCACTCAATAGAGTTCTACCAGCTTCAATTAATGTTCTATTCTTTCTTTCAGCAATTCCATTTTGCTGAGGTGTTCTAGGTGAGGAGAACTCTTGGAAAATCCCAAAGTCTTCACATAACTTTGTCATGCTTTCAGATTGAAACTCAGTACCATGGTCACTTCTGATTTTGACCACTGTACTATTCAGTTCATTCTGAATTTGCTTCATAAAATTAAGTAAGACACTTGGGGTTTCAGATTTCTGTCTCAGAAAGAACACCCATGTAAATCTAGAATAGTCATCTACAACCACAAAAGTGTAGACCTTCCTACCTAGACTATGAACTGGCATAGGACCAAAAAGATCCATATGCAAGAGGTATAAGCACCTCACAGAATCCTTGTTTTCAAGGCTTTGAAAGGAGGATTTTGTCTGCTTGCCCTTTTGACAAACTGAGCATATCCCTTCCTTTACACACTTAACTTGAGGACCATTCCTCACTAACTCTTTACTAAAGAGTTGGCCAATTGTCTTGTAGTTAAGATGAGCCAATCTCTTGTGCCACTTAACACAATGAGAAGCATTGTCATCAGCTACAAGACAGATGGGAGAAGCCTTATTCTCACATACAAAATTAAGACAATATACATTTCTCTTCCTATACCCAGTCAAAATGATCTCTTGATCACTTGACCTTTTGATATAACATCCATCCTTAACAAATGAAATGTCATATCCTAAATCACTCAGCTGGCTTATACTTATTAGATTATGTTTCAAACCTTTTACATAAGCCACTTGGGTGATAGTAATTAGGTTAGAAGAATTGTTACCAAACCCTTTGATGACTCCTTTTTCAGATCCACCAAAGATCACTTTAGGTCCATCTTTGACAGATGAATACTCCTTCAGCAACCCCTTTGTTCCAGTCATGTGCCTGGAACAACCACTATCCAAGTACCATATAGGGGCATGACTACTTGGATTCACCTGCAACACAGATTTACTTACCCTTAGAACTCAAGCAAGTCTTGGGTCCTTGGTTCAGGTTAGCATAACAAAGACTACCATTATCTCTTCTAACAGGCAAACTATTGTTCTTTCTAACACTTGTGTTGTACCAGCAGTCTAGTGCAAAATGGCCTCTCTTGCCACAGCACCAACATTCAAACCTATTGTATCTAGTTCTAGATACATCCTTGACAAAAGAATTTCTGTCCATTGCTGGTGCTGCAGCAGCTTCACCCACTGATTTTTTATAACCATTGGGTTTATGAACATGGGTAGGCCTGTTGGCATTTACACCCTTGTTTTTCAGAACATTAGTCTTAATATGACCATGAATATTTTCATGATCATATTGGTTAGAAGGCACTTGCACCTTTCTAAACTTAATAGGAACTGAAAAGTTCAGTGGCTTGACAGGAGCTTTGCCTTTAATCTTGAATCGGCCAGCCCTGGAGTTATCTTTGAATCCTAATCCTGCCTTACCCTTTTGATTCACAAATTCATCTATCAAGGGTAAGACAGACTTTGGCTTAGAGTAACTAGCCACTAAATCTTTTTCAATTCTTAGTCTGGCCTCCAAACTCTTCACTCGATCATTGGTAAAATTAATTGTGCCCATCTGAATAATAGTTATATTCTTCAGCTTGGCAATTTCATTTAACTTCTGATCAATTACTTTCTCTAACTCAGTTGCAGCTACCCTTAGTTTAGCAATCTCATGAGCCTGAGATTTAACCAGGTTCTTGCTTTTCTTAAGGGCCTGCAACAAGTCCCCATACTTATCTATCAATTGATAGACATCTCCTTCAGAATCAGATGCATCTACATCACTTGATGCAGATGTAGCTGATTCTGTACTTGTACTACAAACAAATTTCATAGAAGGACATTGTACCTTATTAGGACCAGATTGATTCTGGCATATGTCCTCTTCAGATCCTGTCATCAGTCCTATGCACTGATGATCCTCTTGATCATAGATGGAGTCTAGCAACTGCAGAAACTCCTCTTCTTCAGATGCAGCATATAGTCCAATATATGCTTCTGCTTCAGATTCTGACTCTGAAGTTGACTGATCTGTTAGGCTCTTATCCTTCTTTGCAACAAAAGATTTTTCCTTATTGCCCTTTTTATGAGTCTTCTTCTTGTCTGAAGACTCCTTTCTCTTATCAGGACAGTCAGCCACTACATGTCCAGGTCTATTGCAACAATAGCAGACAATCTTTGAAGTAGTAGCCTTGCTGGGCTTTGATCTGCTCTTTTCTTTCCTTGATGACTTTTTCTTCTGATAATAGTCATCAACTTGCTGTGAAGTGGAGGGCTTAGACTTCCACTGCTTCTTCTTCAAGAACCTCTGGAATTGCCTTGTGAATGCAGCAAAGTCTGCATCTGAATCACAGCTTTCTGAACCCTGATTATCTGAATTTTTAGAACTAACTTCTGCAATTTCCTTAGGAGGGGATGGTGATATCCTCCTATTCTTTCTGATGGCTTCTGCATTGAATGCCACAGTTTTTTCTCTATGCTCTCCTCTTGAATTCTTTTCCTCCTCCTTCCTCACCATAAGTTGCATTTCATAGGATAACAGCTTTCCAAACAAGGTGGGAGGAGAGATTTCTGCCAATTTAGCCACTTCTCTTATGGCACAGATCTTTGTGTCCCAATCCTTTGTTAAGGATCTTAAGAATTTGTCATTCAGTTCATAAGTACTGAAGACTCTTCCATAGGACATCAACTCATTCACAATTCTATAGAATTTCTTATAGCATTCAGTTATGCTATCAGTTTTTCCTTGTCTAAAACTTTCATATTCCTGGTTGAGCATAGACTTCCTATCCTGTCTTACTTCTTCAGACCCCTCCATGTAGACAATCAAGGTGTCCCACATTTCATTGGAGGTCTTGTAGTGAATCAGATTCTGAAATGTAGAATCATCTATGGCACTCACAATAATATTCTGAGCTCTCTTGTCCATGGTTGCCAAAATGATTTCATCCTTGGTCATTTAAGAATAACTCTTTGGAGTTTGAATATTAGCATCAAGAACTGATACCTTCATTGGAATGAAGGGTCCTTCCTGAACTGTGATGTATATTCTTGGGTCAGATGCTTCCATGAACAATCTGACTCTTTCTTTCCAAATTCCAAAGATTTCCTTCTTGCAGATGGGTAACTTCATTGACCCTAACTCCTTGTGATTTTCTCCAGAACCCATCTTCTTGAATCTTGATTCTGCCTTTCAGATCTATCTCAGACTGTTAAGTCCTTTTTGAGGAACCTCCCTCTGATACCACTTGATAGTTTTACTTTCAAGACAACCTAAACACCTAGAGGGGGGGTGAATAGGTTCTAATTGCTTGTTTATACTTTTAGGAAGAATTCAATTACAGAATTAAAACATCCAGCACAGCAATCACAGAAATTTAATCATCACAGATTGCACAATGTTTTATAGTGGTTCCCTAAGGTTTGGGTACATCCACTTTCCCCCTTCACCTATCTAGCAGTATGTTAGATTCGGCCAAACTTCCACTATTCTCAAATCAACAGATCCTACAACTCAGAACCTAGATAGGTTCCTACAACTCAGAACCCAGAATGATTCCTACACCTCAAGCACAACCGCCCTACCTCAGCCTTGCCACAAGGCCTACAACTCAGAGAAGAACCTTCTCCTATACTCAGGCAAACAGCCATACCTCTCAGAGATCAACTCTCCTACACTCAGCTTTTATATCACAGGCTTACAACTCAGATCTGTGTAAAACAGATCCTATAGAAATTTAGAAAAGATGTTTTAATGTCTTGCCTTTGTTGAGAGAGAAGAGGACAAGACAATTCTTGATCAGCTGATGAAATCAACTGAAACTGAGCTTTCCTCAAAGCTTCTTGAATCTGAACTTAGCTGAGTTGATTTCCAAACAGCTTCTTGAGAAACCACTGACAGCTTCCTTCTTCTTCTTCAAATGGGTGGATCCCTCTCTATCCAACACCTTTGATGATACTTCTGAATTCTTGTTAGAACTCTTCTTAGATCGATCCTGAGATCGTCTGCTTAGATCTTCTGAAGAAGATCTTCTTTAGTGCCTAGCACTTTCTTGAATTGATACTTCAATTGGATTATAATCCTTCTTTTTTTTATATCTCTATCTATATTCTACTTCCTTCTGAATCTGTCTATTTATAGACCTTCTTCATGGTAACCGGCTGATCAAGTTTCTAACTGATTTCTGACAAGTCTGTCAGCATCAGTTAACCGGTGACAACCCACAGCTGTCAAGTCTTCAAACAAATCCTGTACCTTAGTCTTGGACAGCAAAGTGTCGAGACAGTCTGTCAGAAAGTGTCGAGACCAACTGTCTATATGTGTCGACACAAGTGACTTTGGTGTCGACACAGTCTTTGAAGATGTCGACAAGTTTGCCATTAAGTCGACATAGCTTCTTCAGAAAATAACTTGGTCTTGACTCTGCAGTGTGTCGACACAAGTCCTGTGTGTCGACACAGTTGTTGTAGATTCAGAACTCAGTATGTGTCGACACAACCTTCAGGTGTCGACACAGCAATTGTCGACTCTGCCAAAATGTGTCGACTTAGTCTTCTGGTGTCGACCCAAGTATTGTCGACTTTTGCCAATGTGTGTCGACTCTGTCTCATTGTGTCGACACAGCCTCCTAGTGTCGACACAAATGTGGTCGACTATCTTTCTGTGAGTCGACGCTGCTTCTCAGTGTCGACATTAATGTGGTCGACTATCTCCTTCTGTGTCGAGGTCGACTATATCTGTGTCGACACAGCTTCCGTCAAGTGTTGACACAAATATTCTGAAGTGTCGACACTGTTTCTTCAGGTGTCGACGCAAATATTCTGAAGTGTCGACACTGTTTCTTCAGGTGTCGACACATGGACTTAGAATATTTTTCTGCATTCTTTAATACTTCTTCACCTGCACATGTCAACTTAAAACAACATCAAATACACCTTGATGTATATCATTGAGCTAAGTTGGACTTCTTCAAATCAGGTACACATTTTCCAATGTACCCAACATTCTGCACTAAGGACTCTAGCCTCTAAGTGATCGGCAGATCTTCTGGAGCATCTAGGTTGAGTATCGACTCAATCCCGCAAAGGTAATTTTATTTTATAGCACTTTCTTCTTGATCAATGTATATTGCTAGATCCGAACTATTTTGGGCTTTTCTTGTTCCTTTTTTCCGCTACGCACAAGTGTTGTGTTGTATAGAAAAACCCAATAGTTACCACGTGGAGGTAGACGGACAGTTACGGCGAGGCCACGTGTCTGTGCGTGATTGAAGGTTTTGGGTGGTGGGCTTGTAGAGCAAGTTAATGCTTGGGATACCGCGTAGTGGTAGCTAGTTACCATGTGGCGGTACTTCGGTTTAAGGCCGAGGAAGTTAAGTTTCAACTTCATTTCTCTCGTGGTTTTATTCTTCTGAGCGGCAAAGAGAAAGAAGTGTTGGGGAGAGGAAGAGGAAGGAGATTTTCGTCATTGTTGGAGTTTTGGAGCTCTGAGTAATGAGCCGAGTTCAGATCTGCGGAGGCAAGTCCATTACAGTCATTTTCATCCGGCTAAATCCATCCCCATGGAACCAAAACGAATGTCAAGGGTAACGATCTTCCTTCTTGGATATGTGAAGTCCTTCGTTTTGGTATATGAGGGTAGAGCTCTACGAGCACGTAAAAGTGATTCTCCCGGCAGGTCGATCAATTGAATCCTCTTTATCGTTGTATTTAGAATCCAGAATCAAAGTACGAAATATTTATGATGTGTGAATCTCAGCCGGACAAGTTGGTTTGGATTGGTGATGATTGTTTTGTATGCCATAGAAGACTCTGTAGTAAACATATGATTTATGGAGTCACGGGGTGTGCAGGTTGCTACAGTGAGAGTACTGGAGTTTGTCTCTAGGAAAACACCTATTTTGGGGGAAGAAATGATAGTTTGTCCCCTACCATACGGCGGTAGAGCTATCACTGGCGGTAGTTCCTAGTGAGTAATGTTTTGTGAGGACTGTCTCTTAGAGACTTGGGGGCCATTGTGATTGTGAGGCATATCTCTTGAATACCTGGGGGCCATTGTATTGAGCTGAGAGCCCGAGGGGCCCAACTTCGGTGGCCGTAAGTTCCAGCTTTGGAACATAACTGGTTATGTATCGTGTGAATGGGAAAGGGGAAGATGACCTGCGTCGTGGTTTGTTGCACTCGATGACTTGAGCATCAGGAATGAGCTGAACTGTACCCATCCCTATGCCTTTTGACTTGGAGTGAGTCATTGAGTGAATCTTGGGGATCACCTTGACTTAGTCATAACCATAGGAGCAAGTCTTTGGCTTCGGCCCGGAAAGACTAGTTAATGCTCAAAATATGCTAACCGTCGCTGAGTACGGAGGTATGACCCTAATTAGGTCTGGTACTCTGATAATGTGCCCGGAGTGCACGGGGCGTGTGGCTGGCTATGCCAACATCTGTGTGGTATAGTGCTTAAATTGCACATTCTATTCGTTGTTATATGTACATGTTGTTTATCTGCAGGGAAGGAGCGCTGCCGCCCCGGGTGAGGGGAAGGGTTGTTATAATTTGTTCAGCTAATGCTAACCGTTGCTTTGTTTGCCACCATTGGGGTGGAATGTTTTGTGCAGGTGCATCTGAGCCAAGTGGAAAGTACCGGGTTGAAGCCGTATTTTATGTGCCGGCACTCGAAGGCCAAGCGAAGCGTGTGTTAATTGTTTCATGTATGGCCGGCCTGCGTGTCGATGTTTGTAAAACACTTATAATTGAGAAAACAGTTGTAAGGCCTTAAGGAGGAATCGATTTGTGTATTTTAATTATCATTCCTGCATTAGTTTAGTGATTATTCGCTTGATTAGGTTCTTAACACTTTTAAATCTTCTACTAGTATACACTCTGAGTTAGGATGTGTTAATGGTATTTGGCATCAATGCATAACTTCACTGAATGTCTGTGGATTATGGTGTGGGGCCCCGACCGGACCTTCTATTATATTCTACGTGGCGGATGGGAGTGTTACACATCTCATCATAGCGCGCTCCCGTACGTGCCTCTTCTTTGCGTGCTCCCGCACGTCTCATCATAGCACGCTCCCGTGCGAGCCTCTTCCTTGCACGCCTCTTCCTTGTGCGCTCTCGTATGCCTCTTCCTTGCACGCTCCCATGCACGTCTCATCCTTGTGCGCTCTCGCGTATGTCTCATCCTTGCGATCACCCGCGCGCTCTGCTTCTTTGCTCATTGTTTCGTGCACCACATCCTTGCGCGCTCCCTCGCGCACCTCTTCCTTGTGTGCTCCCACGCACACCTCTTCCTTGCACCTCCTCCAGCAAGTGATATGTATGTTCTCCTCGTGTAAATGCTCTCTGCCAGCAAGCACTCAGCGTTCTCTGCTCTGACAAGCTCCAGCAAGCGTCCCACGCGCTTCCCTCCGGCAAGAGCTCTGTGCGCTCTCTGCCAGCAAGTGCCCTACACGCTCTCCACCAGCAAGCACTCTACGCGCTCTCCTCCAGCAAGCGCTCCTCCTTCAAGACCGCTTCAAGTGCACCTTTGTGTGTTCTGTCGTTAAGTGTTCTCCAAGCGTACCTCCATGTGCTCCACTCTCAAGAACCTCATAAAATCCAAGTTCCCTCAACTCAACAACAGGCTCTCCAGTCTACAGCAACCCATCTGCTCTGGACTTCTCTATACATAACAGGAAACAAGACATAGAGGATAAGAGCGTAGAATTAGCCGCCCAAGCTTCTAAGCAGCAGATACCAAGCATTGGGCAAAGAACACTGCTCTTGCTTCCAAGAATCATCAAAACACTCTAAAGCACACAAAGAGATACTTAGCTCCGTAAGTGGTGTCCTTTCACCCTCTGAGCTCTTCCCCCTTCTCTCTCTCAATAATTATAATGAGGAGCGGCCTATCGCCATCGATTCTTCAATAGATTTGTAACTCGCAGCACATTGTGAAGTTTGACTGACACAGATATTGTCACATGGTTTTTTACCCGATTGAGGGGGTTTTCACGTAAAAATTGTCATGTGCACCTGTTCTCTTACTTTGTGACTGTTCGCACACTCAACCGCTCCCGGGCTATGATGGTCACATCTAGACCAATTTAGGAGCGCCGAGTTAGACCGCAATAGTTTGACGCCGTCTATGGGAAACGAAGATTCCCCAAACTCGAAGAAGTTCCTAAAGACAGTATCCTCAGCACAGTGATACTCATGACTTTCTAAATTAGCAAAAAAACTTATGTAATCACCACCTCATTTCAAAATTTTACTAATTTACTAATAATTTATTATGCTCTTTCCTTCCTTTTGAAGCTTAGTTAAAGAATTAAAGTTAAACTAATAACATACCGAGCAATCATAAATAACTTTTCATGCTAAAATAGAACGAATGCAACCTCACATTTGTTGGGGTCCAGCCCGAAAAGAGTCAGTGTACTCAGAAAAATTAGCAGATCAAGTCTTGAGTTGTGCTAGAAGCAGGGCTGAAACTCAGAAAAGTTCTTTGTCTAGAGGAGTCGAGTGAGCTGTCAGATGTCGAGTGAGATATTAGGTATCGAGTGAGCAGTCAGGCATCGAGTGAAGCTACTAGGTGTTGAGTGAGCTACTAGGCATCGAGTGAGCTATTGGGCATCGAGTGGAGCTGTTGGGCATCGAGTGGAGCTGTTAGGCGTCGAGTGAAGGCTGACAAAAACTGCTTCATGAAATCTCGAACTCTTCTGCCATCTGATGGGTTAGAGCTTGATCTAAGGGTTGAGATAGACTCGCCCTTTGCCCAATATAGGCCATAACTTATTCCAGAAATGTACATCAGTTATTTTTTGGTCGTCAGAAAAAAGATCGTGCTCTAGAGTTATGAAGGTGTTCGGTTTTCCTCCATTATTGCTACTATGGTTCTTCAGGAAGAAGAATAGAAGATTCTCAGATTGATGACTTGTCTTTGTTGTTAGGGTATTTTTACTCTCTTTCTTGTCTTTTTTCCCTTGTAGTTTGAAGAGAGATTGTTTGAGTTTGTGAACATTTTCTTGGAGAAAGGATTTTCTATAATCTGAGAGAGGGATTCAATCTGTGAATCTGGGGAGATCTAGGTTGGGCAAACTTAGTGTCTTATTTTGTAATTCTAATTTTTCTATAGTGGATTCTTGTGTTTCCTGCCCCATGTTTTTTCCCTCCGTGATTTGAGAGAGGGTTTTTCACGTTAAATCTATGTGTTCTCTGGTTGTGTGTTTTTCTTTGTGTTTGCCGCGTTTTTTATCTTCAAAGTGCCCGGTGGTGCAAGCGCAGTGGGATATTTGTTTCCTAACAAGTAGTATCAGAGTCAGGTCCATTTATGCCTGATTGGTTGTTCTGATTTATATTTGTGTCAATGATAGGTGATGACATTGGTCCACTCCCTATCTTACAAAATTTTTCGTGAATTAATCAGACTTGTCTCGCACCGTCCTGCTATTTGAGAAGATGGAGCAAATCATATGAATGATTTGCATGAATGGAAAGAACTGGAGTATTTGGAAGCTGCGAACTAAAGATCTATTATATTGCAAGGATTTTATGCCACGTTATTGGGGACGTCGGTCGCCATGTTGGATGAAATCTAGTGGAAGAATATGGATCAGAAGACAGTAGGTTTCATTTGGCAATGGATTGATGATTCTGTCTTCCATCATGCATCCACAAAATCATCAGGCAAGGCTTTATGGAGGAAGCTTGAAGTGTTGTATGAGTGGAAGATAGCCGGAAATAAAACTTTCTTGATAAGGAAGCCAGAAAATCTGAAGTACAGGGATGGATCTCAAATGACAAAATATCTGAACCTTGACCAAAGCATCATCAACCAGTTGGAGTCCATGGAGATCACCATGGGGGACGAGCTGCAAGCATTGATGTTCCTTAGATCTTTGTCAGAGAGTTGGGAAAATCGTGTGGAGTCCTTGAGAAATTTGGTGTCGGATGGCATTATGCCAATAGAGATGGTGATGAGCAGTCTCTCGAACGATGAGTTAAGGAGGAAGCATTCTTGAGTCTCTTCATCAGATGCTCTTCTTATGGAGGGTAGAGGATGGTTGATGAATATGGAGGGTAAGCCATGGGATATATCCAAAAGCAAGTGCAGGCCGAAGTATAAGAAGAAGATCGAGTGTTATTATTACAAGAAGAAGGGTCACTTCAAGAAGGACTGCTTCAAGTTACAAAGAGATCAGAAGTGGAAGTCAAAGGAGACTTGATAATTAAGTGAGGGTGCAGGTGTGGCCTCGATTGCGGAGGATGTCACTATGCTTACATTGCAGTATGGCTGCTTACTAGGAGTGTGTTGACACGGATTGGGTAGTGGATGGTGGAGCATCCAACCATTGCACTCCTCACAGAGATTACTTCTACCAATATATTGCTGGAGATCTTAGCACTATCTGGATGGCAATTGTCGGGGTGTCAAAGATTTTTGGTAGTGGATACGTCCACTTGAAGACTGATCTAGAAGGGTTATCCTTAAGGATGTTAGACATATTCCTGACTTGAGGATGAACCTCATTTTTATTGGCAGACTAGATGATGTAGGTTTCAAAAGTATTGAAGGTGGAGGTGTCTGGAGGCTAGAGAAGGGGTCCTTAGTTGTGTCTCGGGTAAAGAAGTGTTATGGTTTATACCGAGCAAGGGCTAATATCTGCAGGCCGAGTGTGAATGTATCTAAAGATACCTCTATGGAGTTGTGGCACCGCAAACTCAGCCACATCAGTGAGAAGAACTTGAAGATCTTGATGAAGAAAAGGGTTCTTCTAGAGTTGTCAAGGGAGTTTTCTGACACGTGTTCATAACTTGGCTGACAAGCAGAGCCGGGTTTCCTTTGCACATGCTGAATCGAAGAGGAAGACAGAGCTGCTGAGCTTGATACACATTGATGTGCGTGGTCCTATCGGTCCTATTTCAGTGGATGGAGCAGCCTACTTTGTCAAGTTCATAGATGATCACTCAATAATGGTATGACCTTATTTTCTGAAGTAGAAGAGTGATGTTTTGTCAATGTTCATGGATTTCATAGAAGTGGTGGAGAAGATGACCAGGAAGGTGAACAAGAGGGTACAATCTAATAATAGGGGTGAGTACATTGGAGCCTTTGATGCTTAATGCAGATAGCATGACATCATGCATGAGAAGACAGTTTTGAGGACCCTATTATTGATTTGGGCTAGGATCATTATCATTTGTTTAGGATGATTAGTTTGACCCAATATGTATAGTCTAGGGTCATAGGTTATTATTTCCATGGTTGCTACCTCAGAAGAATTCTAGAGAAATGCAGTTCGACAAACGAAGAATTCTACTCCATGAAAGTTGAGCTCAGTTCGACGAACGCCGAGCTCAGGTCGACGAACTTAGAGTTCTAACTCTGATCTTAGCTCGATGAATATTGAGCTTCGTTTGGCGAACGTTGATCTCTTATCAAAAGCTCAGCTCGACGAAATCCAGGCTCAGTTTGACGAACTCCAGGCTCAGCTCGACGAACTCCAGGCTCTGCTCGACGAACTCCTTGCTGTGTTCGACGATTTCTTTGCAGTGTTCAAACAGTTTTATATTCTGAGGACATAATGATTTCAAAGGCTTAATTTCAGGCAGAATGATTTCAAAAGGCTTAATTATTTTCAATTACACTCTGATATTTAATGCTAAATATTCTTAATGAATATAGTCATTCCAGGAAGCATTAAATATGGATTTATCACAGAGTTATTATTCTAATTAATTCCCAAAGGCAGTTACAATTCTCAGAGGTTCTTCAGACATTTTAGAATGTTTTTTAAATTCAAATATTCGAATTCTCCTCAGGCATTCTATATATACTTCCAGAAGATTATTGTTAAATGCTTAATCAGCTAATGAACTAATCAATAGATCAATATAGATCAACATATTTTTAACAGATATTTTGCTTCAGTCTCTACAAGTCCAAAGTCTTCATTAGTCAAAAACACGAAGGCCTACACCCTGAAGAAAAGCCTCCCCTCCTGATCTCAAATCTCTACTCAATTCAGGGGGAGCTTTTTGCATCATCAATCCACTTAATCTTCTCAGAGATATTTGAAAGAGAAGATAACAGCAAGTTTTAGTTTACTTCCTAAACTATGTACAGGGTTATAACTCTATTCAAAAGTTAACCACTTGGTTCCTAAGTCACCTGATCAAAAGACTTAAGCTTGGTTTTTTGGCACCTGATCAAAAGCTCAAAGGGATGCAAGATCTCCCTTAGAAAATAGATCTTTTGGTGACAGGGCACCTGATCAAAAACCTATAGTGGATTCCTACCAGGGTGGTAGAAGAGTGGGCGTACCCAGATTTATTGGGGAACCAGTATAAATTTCCTTGTGTCATCTGTGATTGCTTTACTTTCTTTATTTGTGTGCTGTGATTTTTTGCTTTATATATATATATCACTTACTTTAAATCCGCTATAAAAATAAATTAAAGTTTTTAATATACACTATTAACCGCCCCTGCTAGTGTAAATCAGATCTATCCCTCACTTTCAATTGATATCAGAGGTGGTTACTTGGTTTTACAGGCTAACACCTGAACCAACAAATCTGATATATCTTATTTTCTCTAGTTTGTTTTTCTTATCATGACACAAAATAAAGAGTATTCAAGCATTAGACCTCTTGTGTGCAACCTTAATAAGTTTACACTATGGAAGGCAAGGATTAGATTATACATGAACTCTATTGATGAAGATATCTACAACTCCATTTTGACAGGTCCATCTAAACCACAGGCAACAACAAGCAACAGTGTCGTACCTCCACCAGAGTGGACAGAAGCCCAGAAAAAGCTAAAGGTTGTTGATGTAAAAGCAATGAATATTTTAGCCCAAACAATGTCAAATGACATTTTTCATAAGGTTATTGAATGTACCTCAGCTAAAGACACCTGGGACTCCCTCAATACAATGGTTATTGGATCTGCTAATGAGAGAAAAGATCGAAGATCTCACCTTATCTCTCAATATGAGAACTTCAAAAAGGGAGAATCTAAATCTGTAGTTGAAATGTACACAAGGCTTAGTCTTATTATTAATGAACTGAAGACCTTGGAAAAGGATATTACATTGATAGAGGTCAATGATAAGATTCTCATTTGTTTCCCTAACACATAGAATTCAAGAATCTAGCCAATTAGAGAAGCCAGAATTTTTAATGAGATTTCTACTGAAACTTTGTTGGGCAAACTCAAATCTTATGAGCTCACCAAAATAAGGGAAGTTGAACAAAGGACTTCACCACTAGTAAGGAAAGAGAAAAAATATTGCCTTCCAAGCAATAGAAGAAGCAAAAGTTCTTCCAGAGAATGAAGATCATATAGGACTTTTAGCTAAAAGATTCTACAAAATGGCTAGAAAAGACTTCAGGAGAAGATCTTCTAGAAACAATGATAAACCAAGGTATGACAAAACACCCGCTAAAGAAATTGTGTGTTATGGTTGCAGGAAACAGGACATATCCTTCCAGAATGTCCTGAGAATCAGAAGAAGGATAAGAAGAAAGAGAAAGACTAAAGGAAGCACTCTAACAAACCCTCTTCTGGTAAAAACAAATAGAAGGAGAGAGGTTTTGTAGCTGAAACCTTGAGTGAGTCAGATGATGAGTCTTCATCTAGAACAAGTGAAGATGAAGAAGAAGCAAAGGCTAAGGAAGTCTGTTTGATGGCAATTAATGCATCATGCAGTAATTCTGAGTCTGAATCAGAATCTGAAGAAGATCAGGTAATCTCTACATTTGATTTTACTTAAGATCAGTTTAAAATAAATTTTAAATTACTATGTAAAGATTTATTACAATCTGAGAAGGAGATAAAACTTCTCAGAGAGAAAGTAACTAAATTAGATAATCTATCTTTTGAAAACATAAAACTTAAAGATGATTTGAAAATTACTTCTGAACAAATAGTTTCTTTAGAAAATAAACTATCTGAGGCTAAAAAGTTTGAAGAATCCCTCAATGGGAGAAGCATCAAATTGATGAATATCACAAGCACAGTAAATGTCAGGCTAAATGACAAACTAGGCTTGGGGGCTTCATCTAGTCAGTCTCATCTTTTACAGAAAAATATTTTATCTACACCTATAAAATTTATTTCTGACAAAAGAAAAGAAATATTACAAATTACAGATAAAGCCCCTGAGTTTTACAAAAAAATAAAAAAATAAAAATAAAAAATTTCAGAAAAATTATGTTCAAAATAATTCGTCGAACTGAGCTCGATGAAATAAAAATTATTCGTCAAACAGAGAATGACGAACTATGAACACAGGAAATGGTGCTCGACGAAATCAATATGATTCGTCGAATTGCGATCGACGAACGTGGAATACAAAAAATGAACATTATCATTATGTGAATGGAGCTCAACAAACTCACTCCCATTTGTTGAACTCAGCTCGACGAACTCAATATAATTCGTCGAACCCAAATTTTCAAAACAGAAATTTTAATTCTTTTCAAAATCATAATCAAACACAAAAATTTATAAATCCTTTTACTCAGTGGATCATCCATCCTAGGAGATATCATCCACTTTGTTATAAGGATCAACCTGAGTGTTCTTATATTTCAAATTATTATGAAAGAAAAATAGGACCCAAGGTAACCTGGGTCAAAAACACCTAATTTGTTTTATGCAGGAAAAGAACTATCCTACCATAGAGGAACAATGGTATTTGGATAGTGGATGCTCAAAATATATGACAGGTAGAAAAGATAATTTAAGTGACTTCAAAGCAAAGCTTGGATCTAAAGTCATTTTTGGAGACTCCAGATATGGACAAACAAAAAGCTATGGCAATGTCAAGGTTAGAGCTGTTACCTTCAGGAAGGTAGCTTATGTGAAAGGTCTCAAGCATAACCTTATCTTCATAAGTCAATTATGTGATGAAGGTTATCAAGTATCTTTTAACAAATCTTTATGTTTTATTACATCTGATAAAAATAAAATTATTTTAACTGGAGTTAGACGGGGTAATATATATCTAGTTAATTTCAACTCTGCTAAATCTAAAATTTGCATGTTTAATTAAATTAGTAAAATAAATGAATTATGACATAAAAGATTAGGTCATATAAACCTTAGGACTATTACTAAACTATCTAAGGACAACCATGCTAGAGGACTACCTTCTGGTTCTTACAAGAAGGAAGGATTTTGTAGGGCTTGTCAATTAGGCAAGCAAACCAAAAATAGTTTTAAATCCATATCTAAAAGTGATTCACCTAGGATTTTGTATTTGCTACATATGGACCTTTTTGGACCTATTACACTACAAAGTTTGGGAGGAAAGTCATATACCTTAGTTATTATTGATGATTTCTCAAGGTTCACTTGGGGGTTCTTTCTTAGAAATAAGTCTGATAACTTTAAAGTTCTTACAAACTTTCTTAGGAACATTAAGATTGAGTACTCTACTTAGATTGCATTGATCAGAAGTGATCATGACACTGAGTTTGAATCTCTTCTGATGAAAGAATTTTGTGAGAAGGAAGGTATCAAGCATTGTTTTTCTGCTCCTAGAACTCCTCAATAAAATGGGGTAGCTGAAAGAAAAATAGAAACCTAATTTAATTTGCTGGAACATTACTTGTAGTTGCTCGCTTGCCCCTATCCTTTTGGGCAGAGGCAGTAAGCACAACAAACTATGTTCTTAACGGATGTCTAATTCATATACTAAAGGGTAAGACTCCCTATGAATTACTTAAGAATAAGAAACATAAAGTAAACTATTTTAAAGTTTTTGGCTCTAAATGTTATTTTCATAATAATGACAAGAAATACTTAAGGAAATTTGAAACCAAAGCTGCAGAAGGAATATTTCATGGATATTTTCATGTCAGCAAGGCTTATAGGGTCTTTAATTAATCTACTCTTAAGATAGAAGAGTCAATACATGTATCTTTTGATGAAACTAACATGTTGTGGTCCATGAAATTCCATAAGAGGAATCAACACCACAAGTAGTTGAAGAACCAACTCTACCTGCTAATTTTGTCACACTTAGAGATCATCCTAGATCTCAAGTGATTGGATACATATCAGTTGGTGTTTAAACAAGGCATCAATTGAGTCAAGATCAGATGCATGCTTATTTTATTTCTCAGATTGAACCTCAATCCATCAAAGATGCAGAACAAGATCCCCATTAGATCATTGCAATGTAAGAGGAACTCAATCAGTTTGAGAGATGTAGAGTTTGGGATTTAGTTTCCAAGACCCAAAGACTATCCAGTCATTAGAACCAAATGGGTCTTCAGGAATAAGTTGGATGCTCAAGGAATCATTGTAAGAAATAAAGCAAGATTGGTAGCTCAAGGATACTCATAGGAAGAAGGAATAGACTATGATCAGACATTTTCTCCTATTACAAGATTAGAGGCTATCGGTGTTTTTCTTGCATTTGCAGCATTCAAGAGATTCAAGGTATATCAGATAGATGTGAAGAGTGCTTTTCTAAATGGAGAACTCAAAGAGGAAATTTATGTTGAACAACCTCGAGGTTTTATCTCTCCAACTCATTCTACCCATGTCTTTAAACTTAACAAAGCCCTTTATGGTCTTAAACAAGCTCCAAGAGCTTGGTATGAGACTCTTGTTAGTTTTCTTTTAGAAAATAAATTTACTGGAGGCATGGTAGATAAAACATTGTTTGTTAGACATCATAAATAAAAAAATTTACTAGTTTAAATATATGTAGATGACATAATTTTTGGTTCTATTAATTCCAAACTTTGCAAAAGGTTTTCTAACCTAATGCATTCAAAGTTTCAAATGAGTAGCAAGGGTGAATTATCCTACTTCCTTGGTTTACAAGTGAAGCAAACTCCTGATGGTATTTTTATATCTCAATCTAAATATACTAAAGAGCTAATTAAAAGATTTGGGATGTCAGATGCCCCAGCTATGAAAACACACATGCCCTCTAATGTTGTAGTTGATAATGATGAATAGTGCAAACTTGTTGATCAGAAAATATATAGGAATATCATTGGGTCCCTATTATAGTTAACAGCTAGTAGACCAGACATAATGTTTGCTACCTGTATTTGTGCTAGATTTCAAGTAAATCCTAAAGAATCTCACCTAATTTTAGTAAAAAGAAATTTTGAGATATATAAAAGGATGCCCAAATCTAGGACTCTGGTATCCAATAAAGTCAGAATTTGAATTAACTGGATTCTCAGATGCTGATTATGTTGGATGCAGAGTTGATAGAAAAAGAACATCAGGAACTTGTCTGTTTCTTGGTGATAGGCTTGTCTCATGGTTTTGCAAGAAGCAAATATCTTTGTCTACTTCAACTGCTGAAGTTGAATACATTTTAGCTGGTAGTTGTTGTTCACAGATTTTGTGGATTCAAAATCAGCTATTAGATTATAGATACAACTTAAATAATTCAACCATATTTTGTGATAATACCAGTGTAATATCAATTGCACAAAATCCAGTCAAACATAGTAGGACTATGCATATAGAAATAAGACATCATTTTCTTAGAGATGATGTAGATAAAAATAAAATTAATCTTGTTTTCATTTTTATTGATTTTCAAAGAGCTGATATTTTCACTAAACCTTTATATGAAAAGAAACATATATTTTTCTTAAATCAGTTAGGAATGATTAATGAAGAGTCATTAATTTGATTTTTGTCCTGAGCTTGACGAATTGGACACCTTTCGTCGAACGGAGATCGACAAACTTTCTTTAAAGAAACTTTCGTTGAACGGAGATCGACAGATTAGTTTCAAGTACTTTTCGTCAAACGGAGCTCGACGAAATGTATTTCCTTTCGCAAAACTTTCGTCGACCGGAGATCGACGAAATGTATTTCTTTTGAGAATTTTTCATTGAACAGAGTTCGATGTTTTGCTTTTCGTCGGACAGAGTTCGCCTTTTCATCTTCTAAAAACTTATATGTAGGTTTTCATCGAACTCTATCCCGCGCTTTCTCCATTTTCCCGTGCACTTGATCTCTCTGTTTTGCAGGAAAATGGTGATTTCTCAGACGACTCTCTCTGCGATGAAATTCAATGCAGGCTTCGACATAGACATTTAATCATTTAGTCATTTTTATCAAATCTTCCATGACATACTGAAATTATTTGAGGCTTAGAATCTGCGATATTTTATGATTACAAGGATCAACTTCCAATAGCCGAGATCAAAGAATGGATACATACAGCCAAGATTCAAGATACTTCAAATATTATTGGATCTATTTCAGGATATCAAGTTCCTCTCACTCCTGAAATTCTTTCTGAAGCTTTTGGTTTTGTTAATGGTTAAGATGGCATAGAGTTGTCTAGTTCTGAGTTTGATGAAATGCTAGAAAGGTTGGGTCATTCACAAGGAAACCATAACCATTTACTGAAAAAGAATTTTTCAATTGAATATAAATTCTTAGCCGATATTGTTGGTAAGGTTCTATTAGGCAGACACTCTGCCCAAGATTATGTGACCAGGCACCAATTTCTTTTGATGTGTGCTCTGGTGGACCAGAAAAATATTAACTGGGCGATAATATTGTTTGACTCAATAAAAAAGAAGATTAATAAAAAAAGATTTAGTTATGGAAGAATACTGGGAATTTTCCTCCAAACCAAATGCCTAGAGGTTCTGGTATCTCCAATAGTGCATATCAATGCCTCCAAGAGGATTACCTTTGCCCTCTTTGGAAAATGAGAGAGAGTGATTCAAAATCCATCCAGGGCTGAATCCTTCAGGGTTGCTTCAGAAAGCACAAGGGCTATTCCAGCAACTCTCCTAAACCTAGAAGAGGTTTCTGCTCCTCTTATTTCTTCTCCTCCACCATCTACTCTACAAACAACATTGCTTGAACAAGTTCAATCATCAACTCCACATGTTGATTCCCATGGTCCTTAGTCACCTCTACCACCTCATCTCATTGAAGAAATTCCATCCACTTCATTTCATACAGAATCCCCAATTCATCTGTCACCACCTACATCTCCACTACTTTCTTCTCCTCCTCACTTCTCTCTACTACATTCATCTCCACCACATACAACTCAATCTCATATATCTCCACCACATTTACCAATCCAGGAAATCATTCTTAATGACATTCCTCCTATCATACCTCCTTCATCTATTCCTCAAGCCTTCACTATATGTCCAAGCTGTGCAAACAGATCTACTCCCTCTTCTTCTACTCCAAATCCAACATCAACATCTGCTAAGAATCCTACTGAGTTTATGTATTTGGATTTTTCTTCCATTGCTTCAAATCTCATTGAATTCATTACTCCCACTCTCAAGAAACTGATAGATGAAGTAGTGGATCCTCTAGTTGAAACTATCTCTACCCTATCTTCTCAGCTTGCCTCCTCCAATTTTGTCCCTTCTTCTGGGGACCTAGATTCAGTTCTCCCTGGATCTAAGCAGGGGGAGATGTTTTATGAAGAATCTTCAGCAGTTCTAGTTACAGTAGTAGTAGAAGCTCCAGACAGTCCAGCAGCAGCAATTTCTAATGTTATTCAGGATTCAGAGATGATCAGTTCAGTTGAAGAAGCAGAAGCAGCAGAACCAGAAGTTGTTATGTTGGTGATGCCTTTATTCATCCCACAGTCAACTTACATTCTTTATTATCAATTTTTGATACTCTACATAGTCATTTTCCAGTTTTTTGACAATGATCTTTCTAGAGCTATAGTATGTTATACTGCCCTTGTTGATCTTTTCATTTTAGAACAGCTAAGGAACAACCTTAAAGATTTTTCTACCAGTAATAATCCAGTCTTTGAGACTGTAGTGGATGATAATATAATAGATATTATGGAGCGGGCTTGTTCCCCTCCTATTTTTGCATGGGATGAACCCCATATGCCAAACTTTGATGATCTTCTTAATGAAGATATGGAGCAGGAAGAAGACATTGTAACTGTATAGCCAGAGGCTCAGTCTGTTGATCTAACTGATTTATTTAAATAGATTGATGATTTATATGATCTGTCTGAATAAGAATCTGATGATGATGCAGAGTTTGATGAGTCAGAAGACTCAAGCTCTAAGAAAAGAAAATTAAAGAAGAAGGCTCCAACTAAGGTTGCTCCTCAACCTTCCTTAACTGCAAATATTCCATACTACATTTTGCATGGAATTCCTCTCACTCCAGACCTTCCAAACTGGATGAGATTTTCCAAGAATGAACAGAAATACAGGAAGAAGATGAGGAGATATTCTTCACCTCCAAGGTCTAGGAGAGGAACTCCTCCTCCTCCTCCAGTAGCAGGGTCATCTGGTAATATTTCTTCTTCTCAAAATCCTACTTCTCATCTTCATTCAAGATCTTCTCAGGACAGACATGATTGACCTACAAGGTCAGATTCTCACAGTAACCAGAAACAGCAATCAAAGCAAAGCAGTCAGTAGCAACAATCAAGCCAAGTGAGGTATCCTTCACCAGTATATGATCCAGAGATGGATTTAAATTTCAAAATGATAAGGTTTAATGAGCTTGTAGCTCTGTCACAGATTAAGAAAGCTAAAGCAGAAGGAAAGGACACCTCACAGTTCTACACCTTGTCCTCTTATAGACAGAAGGAGCTTGATAGATATCAGGTGAAGAACTTGTTCAATGTGGACAAGTACATGAGCTTGCATTCAGAGGCATTTGTGTCAAGGACTTCCTCTCTGAAGATCATTGGCTCTCAGGATTTAAAGATTAGTTAAAGGGAAGCTGAAGATCCAAACATGAAGTTAATCTTCACTAAATCTTCTTCAGATTCTCCCTCAGAAGCGCCTAAGAAAGATTCTAAGTTTTTGATTATATCTTTAAACTTTGTTGTTATTGTTTTTGAATTCTCAAAGCACTCTATTTTATATCTGCTGAAAGTTTTATTTCTACTAGATATTTTCAGCTTTGTGTTTTTCTCCTTAGATAGTATTCTTACCCAAATAGGGGGAGATTGCTGGAACCCTATTACTGATTTGGGCTAGGATCACTATAATGTGTTTAGGATGATTAGTTTGACCCAACATATACAGTCTAGGGTCATAGGTTATTATTTCTAGGGTTGCTACCTCAGAAGAATTCCAGAGAAATGCAGTTTGACGAACGAAGAATTCTGCTCGATAAAAGCTAAGCTGAGTTCGACGAACGTCGAGACCAGGTTAACAAACTTAGAGTTCTAACTCTGAGCTTAGCTTGACGAATGTTGAGCTCTGTTCGACGAACGTTGATCTATTCTCAAAAGCTCAGCTCGACGAACTCCAGGCTTAGTTCGACAAACTCCAGGCTCAGTTCGACGAACTCTAGGCTCTACTCGATGAACTCCTTGCTGTGTTCGACGATTTCTTTGCAGTGTTCAGACAGTTTTATATTCTGAGGACAGAATGATTTCAAAGGCTTAATTTCAGGCAGAATGATTTCAAAAGGCTTAATTATTGTCAGTTACACTCTGATATTTAATGCTAAATATTCTTAATGAATATAGCCGTTCCAAGAAGCATTAAATATGAATTTATCACATAGTTATTATTCTAATTAATTCCCAAAGGCAGTTACAATTCTCGGAGGTTCTTCAGACGTTTCAGAATGATTTTTAAATTCAAATATTCGAATTCTCCTCAGGCATTCTATATGTACTTCCAGAAGATTATTGCTAAATGGTTAATCTGCTAATGAACTAATCAATAGATCAATATAGATCAACATATTTTTTAACAGATATTTTGCTTCAGTCTCTACAATTCCAAAGTCTTCATCAGTAAAAAATAAGAAGGCCTACACCCTGAAGAAAAGCCTCCCCTCCTGATCTCAAATCTCTACTCAATTCAGGGGGAGCTTTTTTGTTTCATCAATTCACTTAGTCTTCTCAGAGATATTTGAAAGAGAAGATAACATCAAGTTTTAGTTTACTTCTTAAACTGTGCACAAGATTATAACTCCCTTCAAAAGTTAACCTCTTGGTTCCTAAGTCACCTGATCAAAAGACTTAAGCTTGGTTTTTGGAAACCAGATCAAAAGCTCAAAGGGTTGCAAGATCTCCCTTAGAAAATAGATCTTTTGGTGGTAGGGCACCTGATCAAAAACCTGTAGTGGATTCCTACCAGGGTGGTAGAAGAGTGGACGTACCCAGATTTATTGGGGAACCACTATAAATTTCCTTGTATCGTCTGTGATTGCTTTATTTTCTCTATTTATGTGCTGTGATTTTTGCTTTATATATATCACTTACTTTAAATCCACTATAAAAATAAATTAAAGTTTTTAATATATACTATTCACCTCCCCCCCCTCTAGTGTAAATCAGATTTATCCCTCACTTTTAGATGAACAGGGCGATTGTGGAGAAGATCAAGTGTATGATCTCTTAGACATGTATTGGCAAGCACTTCTGGGTAGAGGTCGTACGGACTGTTGTGCATTTGATCAATCTGTCCCCCTCAGCACCTTTGGATAGAGATATCCCAGAGCATGTTGGTCTGGGAAGGTGTTGTCTTATGGACATGTATGGGTGTTTGGTTGCAGGGCACATGTTCATGTCCTCAATGAGGAGAGATCGAAGATTGACGAGAAGTCTCGGGAGTGTATCTTGCTTAGGTTCCCATCTGAGGAGTTTGGTTATAAACTCTGGGACCCAGAGAGGAAGAGGATTGTCAGAAGTAGGGATGTAGTCTTTGTGGAAGACCAGATTGTTGGTGAGCAGGAGGTTGCTGTGCCACAAGATTCATCAGATATAGAGTGTTCTGATGTAGTTCTTGGGCCAGAGTATGTTGGTGCTGATGGAGGGCATGTCGAAGAGGAAGATGTGCATATTTCAGATCAGGAGGAGATTCTTGATGGAGGGAGAGCTTTGCCTATAGATATTCTACTTGTTGTGGAGGTACCCCTCAGGAGATCTGACCGAGTTCGGAGGACAAGCACCATGTATCCACCACAAGACTATGTTTTGCTTACTAATTGTAGAGAGCCTAAGTATTTTGAGGAGACTCAGAGATCTGAAGACAGAGTATCTTGGGATGCATCTATGGAGAAAGAACTAGAGTCGCTCTAGAAAAATGGGACCTATGAGTTGGTCCGGCTACCAAAGGAGAATAAAGCTTTGAAGAACAAGTGGGTCTTCAAGTTGAAGTCTGGTGAACATCTTTCCCGCCCTAGATATAAGGCAAGATTTGTATTCAAAGGGTTTAGTCAAAAGCACGGTGTGGACTTTGATGAGATATTTTCACCAGTGGTGAAAATTTCCTCTATCAGATTGGTATTGGGTTTGGCTGCCTCCAGTGATCTTGAGATTGAGCAGATGGATGTCAAGACGACATTCTTGCATGTGGATTTGGAGGAGGATTTATAAATGGAGCAACCCAAAGGATTTGAGGTCAAGGGCAAAGAGCACTTAGTATGCCGACTCAGGAAGAGTCATTATGGGTTGAAGTAGGCACCCAAGTAGTGGTAAAAAAAAGTTTGACTCTATTATACTAAAAAGCAATTTCCATAGGACCGGGGCTGATTACTATGTTTATGTGAAGAAGACTAAGAAGACTCTTACAATTCTGCAACTGTATATTGATGATATGCTGATTGTTGGTGATGAAAAGTCGAGCATTGTTGAGAAGAAGGAGCTTAGTGAGTCCTTCGAGGTGAACGACTTGGGACCAGTAAAGAAGATCCTAGGGATGAAGATCACCAGAGATAGGAGTGAAGGTCAGTTGTAGCTATGTCACGTTGGGTATGTAGAAAAGGCGTTGAAGCGATTCATAATGGAGAAGGCTAAGTCGGTAACTACTCCATTAGGTGGACATTTCAAGCTATTATTCTCTTAGTGTCCTTCATCTGATAAGGAAGTGGAGGAGATGAGTCAAGTCCCCTACGCATCCGCAATAGGGAGTTTGATGTATGTTATGGTCTACACGAGGCCAGACATAGCTTATGTAGTTGGGGTAGTGAGCAAATACTTGGCAAATCCGGGGAGGATTCACTAAGATCTTATGAAGTGGATACTCCGATATCTCAGAGGTACCTCAGGATACTGTTTATAGTATGGTGGAGGGTATACGACCCTTGTTGGGTACTCTGATTCAGACATGTCTGGAGATGTTGACTCTAGGAGATCCACTTCCGGGTTTGTAGGGTACTTATGTAGGGGGAGAAGTGTCGTAGAAGTTGAGGTTGCAGAAGTGTGTGGCACCGTCGACGATGGAGGCAGAATACATCGCTCTGACAGAGGCATCAAAGTAAATCATGTGGATGAAGAAGTTCATGCTTGAACTTGGACTCCAACTAGAGGTGTTCACTGTTTACAGTGATAGTCAGAGCGACATTTTTCTGGCCAAAAATCCCGCCTACCACTCCAAGACAAAGCACATTGATGTGAGGTATCACTGGATTCAAGATGCTGTCGAGGAGAAGCTGCTGAAGGTGGAGAAGGTCTACACGAGTGAAAATCCTTCGGACATGATGATGAAGGTGGTGTCGAGAGAGAAGCATGAGTTCTGCCGGTCACGAATCGGCATGATGACTATCTGAAGGTGTCAGGTATGGGAACTCCTCTTTATGGTCTGGATGGTGAGTTTGTTTGGGGTCCAGCCCCTAAAGAGTTAGTGGTCTCGGAAAAATTAGCAGATCATGCCTGGAGTTGTGTTGGAAGCGGGGATAAAACTCAAAAAAATTCTCTTTCTAGAGGCATCGAGTGAGTTGCCAGGTGTCGAGTGAGATGTCAGGCGTCGAGTGAGCTGTCAGGCATTGAGTGAGATGTCGGGCATCGAGTGAAGCTACTAGGCGTAGAGTGAGCTACTAGGCATCGAGTGAGCTGATGGGCATCGAGCGGAGCTGTTGGGCGCCGAGTGGAGTTGTCAGGATTCGAGTGAAGGCTGACGGAAGTTGTTTCGTGAAATCTCGGACTTCTCTTCCATCTGATGAGTTAGTTCTTGATCTAAGGGCTGAAATAGCCTCGCCCATTGCCCTATATAGGCCACGAATTTTATCCCATAACTGTACAACAGTTATTTTTTTGGCCGTCAGAAAGAAGATCGTGCTCTCGGGTTCTTAAGGTGTTCAGTTTTCCGTCATTGCGGCTACCAGGGTCCTTGTTCGGGAAGAAAAATAGAAGATTCTCAGATTGGTGGTTTGTCTTCGTTGTTAGGGTATTTTTGCTCTCCTTCTTGTCTTCGTTTTTCCTTGGAATTTGTAGAGAGATTGTTAGAGTTTTTGACTCTTTTCATGGAGAAAGGATTTTCTGTAATCTGAGAGGGAGATTTAATTTGTGAATCCGGGGAATCTAGGTCGTGCAAACCTACTGTCATGTTTTGTAACCATTATTTTTCTATAGTGGATTTCTGTGTGCCCCGCCCCGCGGTTTTTCCCTCCGTGATTTAAGTGAGGGTTTTCCACATAAAATCTGTGTTCACTGGTTGTGTTATTTTTTTTATGCGCTTGTTGCGTTTTTTATTTTCTAAGTTCCGGTGGCGCAAGCGTAATGAGATATTTGTTTCCCAACATCTTTCATCAATATCGGTGCCCCCTCTATCTCCCTAATAATTTATTATTTTTTATTTGGCATGCCCTACCCCCACTTCTATTTGAGTTTTAATAGATGTAGGCTCCATTTGGGCGGAATCAGGGGGCCTAAAGCACTGCACTTTACAGTGCAGTGCAGCCATCATGTGGCTGCGAATGCATCACAACTCGTGCGGAGATGCGTGATGTGCGCGCGCGAGATGTGATGCACTCGCAGCCACACGATGGTTGTTTTGCACTGTGTTGTACTTTACGTCCCAATCACATCTCGCACACACACACACACACACACGCATGCACGTCTTTAAGATTTTACTGATTTTAAAATCTGAAGATCACGCATCTATAAATAATTTTTTTTACAAAAAATCAGAAGGAGTGTCGGTCCCACTCACCATACTCTGGCTCTGTTTGGGACAGCTCTGGCGGATTGAAAAGCTGCTGTCCGGATAGAGCTGTTTTAAAATAGATCTTTGGGCAGCAGTTTTGAAAAGCTGCAGAGTGTTTAGGTGTTCTGTGCAGAAGTGCGCTCGGAATCGCCGGAGGAAGGACGTCGGGGGCTCGGAATCGCCGGAGGAATGCCGTCCGGGGCTCGGAATCGCCGGAGGAAGGCCGTCCGGCCTCTGAGCATGTTCCAACTGAAGAAACCATTAGATTTCCAAAACCTGTAAGAGAGAAAGCTATTTTGCGGGAGCAGAAACTGGGGGAGGGAGATTTCTGAAAAGCTGCAAAACAGCTCCGGCGGATTGAAAAACTCTTCACAAAGAGCTGTCCCAAACACTCATAAAACAGCTCTGACGGCTGAAATAGAGATTTTCCAGCCGTCAGAGCTGCGCCAAACAGACCCTCTGTCTCTGCCCCTATGTACGATTATATAAGTGCATTCAATTCACGTTTCTCATGTGATTAGCTATGAAAATGAAATATCAAGCAGAAGAAGACAAAAAACTTTTATAAAATAGATTCTTTTCCAGCGCCACAACAAATGATAAGAGTTATTTAGCACATTATTTCTAAACCCTTTATTTTCTATAAAATATCATTGAAAATTCACAAAAAGTTCAAAATTAATTTCTGAAGTCTTGGCCAGGCCCACGGGAACATTTTTTACAAAAAAAATCATAATAGTTTTAAAATATATTTTTTTTAAAATGGAAACATCATTAAAATATAGCATTTAAACTTTAAAGCCTAAAAAGTACACAAAAGATAACAACATTTTTGGGGTAAATTCAACATCTTTCTATTTCTAATTAGTATATTCTTTTCCAGGACGTCCACCGATATTAATCAAAGATGTTGTTATCGTGCTGGAAAAGAAATAAACTAATTTGAAATAATGTGCTAAATTTCTCTTATCATTTGTTGTCGTGCCGGAAAAGAATCTACTTTATAAAAGTTTTTTTGTCTTCTTCTGCTTGATATTTAATTTTCATAGCTAATCACATGGGAAACGTGAATTGAATGCACTCATATAATCGTACATAGGGGCCGAGCCAGAGTATGGTGAGGGGACCGACACTCCTGAATTTTTGCAAAAAAAATTATTTATAGATGTGTGATCTTCTGATTTTAAAATAGATGTTGTTGGGAAACAAATATCTCATTGGGCTTGCGCCACCGGGCACTTAGAAGATAAAAAACACAACAAGCACACAAAAAAATAACAAAATCAGAGAAGACATAGATTTTACGTGGAAAACTCTCTCTCAAATCACAGTGGGAAAAACCGCGGGACGGGGCATACAGGAATCCACTATAGAAAAATAAGGATTACAAAACAAGACACTAAGTTTTGCCAACCTAAGTCCCCCCGAATTCACAGATTGAATCCCCCTTTCAGATTATAAAAAATCATTTTCTACAAGAAAATGGTCGCAAACTCTAACAATCTCTCTAAAAACCCCGAAGTGGATCTCCTCAAGTCAATATCTCCAGACATGTCCGAATCAGAGTACCCAACAAGGGTCAGATACCCTCCACCATACTATAAACAGTAGCCTGAGGTAACTCTGAGATATCGGAGTATCCATTGTTGGGTCCATTGATCCCAATATCTTGGATTTGAAGAAGGTCTTGCAGACAATGGTATACACATGTTGTAATCTAACATATGCTACAAGTTTTATGTACGCAGGATATCTCATATGCATTGATTGGACATGTTGATTCAAGTGGCCAAGATAGGTGATTACTAGGCAAGGTAGTGGAAAGACAGAAAACTGTTTAAATCCACATGCGTTGAGTGAAGTCTACTCACTCAACGCTAGATGACCAAAAGCGCTGAGTACAACCTGTATAGTCAAAGCCAAAGAATTGGCAAGCTGAGAAGTGGTCAAGTCCACAGGCGTTGAGTGAAGCTTACTCACTCAACGTCATACAACAAAAAGCTATGAGACAGGCTAAGACAGCAAAAGCCTAAGAAGAAACAGGCAAAAATATGGTCAAGTCCACAGGCGTTGAGTGAAGGTCATTTACTCAATGCCATAACCTCATAATTGTTGAGTTTAGCTCAGACAATCAAAGCCACAAAAAATCTGTATAAATATTTGACTAAGACCACAGACGTTGAGTGAAGCTCACTCACTCAACGTCATAGGGCAACAACGTTAACTGAATCTTAGTCAGTCAGAGCCACTGTGTTTTTACACAGAAAATTGGCTAAGTCCAAATGCGTTGAGTGAAGCTTACTTACTCAACGCCAGGTAATAGAAGAAAAGTTTGTTAAGTAGTTTGACGTTGAGTGAAGCACACTCACTCAACGTCAAGTGACAGAAAAACTGTCTAAGTGTTTTGGCGTTGAATGATGCTTACTCACTCAACGCCTAGTGACAGAAAACTTTTTCTAAGTGTTTTGGCATTGAGTGAAGCTTTCTCACTCAACGCATAGTGATAGAGAATCTATCTAAGTGTTGGGACATTGAGTGAAGGTTGCTCACTCAACGCTTATGCTCTAATGCTTGATTTTGGCTAAGTGCACAGATGGTGACGTCAGCAAAGTCAACAGAATTTGAATTCCTTGCGGGAAAGCTACAGTACATGATAAATATCACTGCTTGCCTTCAGTATAACCATTAATGCAAAAGCTGGGTATCAGCCAACCAACTCCATATGGGGCCCACTGCTCAAAGAGCCGTTGATGGGCAAATAATAAAAGGCTGAATTCGAAGAAGGAAAGCTAAGCTTTTAGGAATAGCTGCTGGACTTCATCTTCCTGCTCACCATTGTTGCAGATCTTGGAGAATAAGTTCAACCTGTTGATCTGAGAACTGAAACAAGTTAGTCTGTGTCTCACAGACAGTTAGCTGTTGAAGAAGAAGCTTTTCTCTGAAGAATCAAATCATCTTCAATAACAAGATCAGAAAGTTCTCTTTCTAAGTAAAAAGAAGAAGCTGAGACATCTGGTTTCAGCAATCTGCAAGACAGGGCTGAGTTTATCTCAACTTGAGAAGTTGTTAAGGGAAAAAGCCCCAACAGCAGTTACTTCACAGATCCAGCAGAACATTTCCTGAAGATATATTTCTGGAGATGTGAAGAAGAGAGAGCAGAGCTTTTAGTTCAGTTCAGCAAAGTATAGAGTAGCAGATCTGCAAAGTTGTTTCCAGCTCAAGACTCTTGTTGCTATGAAGAAGATATGGCTGAGGATATCTCAACTCAGGAAGAAGAAGACTCGTAGAAATTTCTCTATTGTCATAAATAAAACCACAGACACTTACACCCTGTAGGATCTTAACATATCTGAGTTGTAAGCCTAAATATATAAAGGCTGAGTGTAGTATCCAAGTGTGGATTTGAGTGTAGGATCACTGGTTGATCTAAGGTAGGGTTCTGTTAAGAATCTGAGTGTAGGGCGTTGGCCTGAGTAGTAGGATTCAAGTGTGAATCTGAGCTGTAGGATCCAGTTTAGATCTGAGGTAGGTGATCAGTTGATCACAAAGATGCATGGCTTTTGAGCCATATGTAGGAGAGTCATTCTCTCTGAGTGGTAGGGCACTTGTGCCTGAGTTGTAGGATCCTTTTATATTTGAGGTAGGTACTTTGTGCCTGAGAGGTAGGAGAGTCATTATCTCTGAAGTAGGATCCTTTGTGGATCAGAGGTAGGGTTATCCTCCCAGCCTTAGTTGTAGGGCCTTTGGCCTGAGGTAGGTGATCTTTGGATCACTGAGTTGTAAGGTCTTGTTCCTGAGCTGTAGGTCTTGGAGGAGACTGAGAGATCTTAAGGGATCTGAGTTGTAAGCTCTTAGGAGCTGATATTGGAGAAGTGCATTGTCTTACAAGTAGTTAGAAAGGTGGGAGGAAAAGTGGATGTACCCATAATTTGGGGAACCACTATAAATTTGTTGTGTTGTTTGTGTGATTGTCTTGGAAGCACTATAAATCTAATCACATAACTCGCATAAGTAGTTAAGCTTAAAATATAGCAAAAGAGACCAATAACCTATTCACCCCCTAGGTGATTTAGCTATCCTTGAAACTAAAGACTTTCAAGTGGTATCAGAGGGAGGTTACTTAAAAAGGGCCTAATTGTCTGAGTAGATCACCAAGGATAGCTAAGAGGTTAGTACTTATGGGTTCAGGAGAGAACCATAAGGAGTGGATCTCAATAGATCTCCAAGTCTGTAGAGAGAACAAGGACTACATTGAGATGTTGGTAGCTCTTGCAGAAGATAAAGACTATCCAAATGCAAGAACAGAGGTCAGGGCCCCTCTATCACATAACTCAGAGGTGGATGAAGTTAAGGAAGATGACTGTGATTGGTATGGGTTGGTGGCCATGATAGAAGAAGAATCTTTCTAGGATCATCCTGGACATGATCAGGTACATTCCCTATCCAGCTCATCCTTAGAATCTGGTTATGAGACCAGTTCAGACTCTGATGCATCCACATCAAGTGATGATGAGGGTCCTATAATATAATATGATATCAATCAATTGATTGAAAATCAAGGTGCACTTCTAAAAGCTTTCAAGGAAAGCAAGATGCTTGTTAAGAAACAAGCTGGGAAAATTCCCTCCTTACAGCTGGCTGCTTCCCAGTAGGAGAAACTTCATCTTTGTTGTATTTGAAAGTGAGGGATATACAACCCCGTATTCGCTGAGTGACGCCTTGGACCCAAGTTGATTGGGTCAGACGAACAAAGTAGCCGGGAAGGTTCCCGCCCAAGAGCAGGAGAGTAGGAGGGCGGATACGCGCTCGGCAAGATAGTTCAGAGAGCTTCCCACAAAGGTAGGCGCAAAGGATCGCGCCTGGAGTAGGCGAAAAGCTCCCAGCATTGACAATTGTCCTAGAAGAAGGCATTGAGTGAAGCTCCTTAACTCAGTGCTTTTAGGTGATGAAGTGACTTGAGTCCACTCAACGTTCTTTAGCTTCTGGCGTCGAGTAAGCTATACTCACTCGATGCTTTTGAAGGCTTTCGCTCAGTAGCTGCCAACCGAGAAGTCGAATGCGAGAAGCAGGCAGGAAGGGCATCTACCCGGATATGCGGGAATCTTCCCGCCAAGGTATAGTTTAGGGAGAAGTTACCAGTATACCCCCAGGGTCTACATTTAGCTCCTTAAAATAGCGGAGTTTGACTGTTGGCAGACCACTTTTGGTGGCATATAGCCGTTTAGAATAATGGATCTACGTTGCTGGCAAACCAGACACTTGGAATCTATAAATAGACCCACGAGGTACCTTAGAAAGATAGCTTTCTCATTTTCTGAAGTCTTGCAGCGCTTTTTGAGGCATCCTTAGCTCAGCACTTGGTTAAGGAGAGGAAGCACTTTGAGATCTTCCGGGTTAGTGGAGGGACCTCCATATTATAGCCTAGGGTCTGTTCTTTAGTTCTTGGTAGCTGGTTAGGGATCTCGGCTCGGGAGAAGTAGGTGTTGTCTACACCCCAGAGTCCAAACTCTCTTTGGAGCCAGTTTTTGGTTCTAACATTTCTAGTGCGGTGAGCGTGGATCGTAGCTGATATAAGAAAATCTCAAGCTTAGTCTCATGGCTAGAGGCGAGGGCGAGGGAACAGGCTCGGGAGGTTCTCCACCTCCGGCGAGTGGGGTAACATTGGGGATGCTGGAAGACTTCAGGCAGGAAGTCTTGCAGACCATCCATCTGGCGTTTTTGGCGAGAAGCGAATGGGAGACACATGCGGTTCCAGTAGTGGTGGCCCCTTCCTTGGGCGAGAACGCTCCCGGACAGCGTCCCAGGAAGGATATCCCGACGTAGGTTGGCGAGAGAGATGTCGCAGGGCAGGAGATCTTCTCCGGGCAGGCCAGCTGTGACAGGGTCAGCGAGCCGAGGCAGCGGGATGTGCCCTCTCGACAGGTTATGGGCGGGAGCCCTTTCAGTGAGCTGATCATCTCGCCTTCGGTCCCAAACAGGTTTCGAGAGCCAAATATGTCCTACTATACGGGTCGAGATGACCCGGTGCAGCATATGCAATGGTTCATGTTGAGATTCTCGACGTCGATGAAGAGGAAGAAGGAGCCATAGGAGACCCTGGGATGCTATGTTGATAAGTTCTAGGAGGAGACTCCACAGGTCCAGGAGATGTCGGGGTACATCATGATGCTCACCTTCACCCTGGGGCTGAGGCCAGGGTTTTTAGTATGGAGCTGAAGAGAGTGCCCCCTCTCTTTTGAGGAGATGATGGAGAGAGCGGTGAAGGAGATAGAGATTGAGGCAGTCAACCCGACATTCACAAAAAAGTTGGCCAAGTTGGCGGAGGAGGAGGTGAAAGAGACAGGAGCAGGGAGACAGAGAAAGACAGAGAGAGCAGAGAGAGAAGAGGAGGAGAGAAGAGCCCAGAGGTCAGGGGCAGCACCCGAGTTGGGGGCAGCAGGAGCCGAACAACCGGTTGGGCTAGAGGCCCAAGAAGGACATCCCCAGGGGCAGGGGCGGGTTTCTAGGGCAGGGATAACTTCTGTGAGCAGGGGAGGTTTGAAAGTCTTGATTTCAAGAACAACTAAACACTTAGACAAGGGGTGAATAGGTCCAATTTAAAAATTCTTGGCAATTTATAGATTATCTGAACATAGCAATCACAACACACACAACAATCACAACACACACAACAATCACAGCACATACATCACAGTACACAATTATTTATAGTGGTTCCCCAATTGATGGGCAAGTCCACTTTCCCCCTTCGCATATCCAGCAATAAGCTAGATTCATCCAAACTTCCTTCCACTTTCTCAGATCCTCAGATCTTACAGCTCAGAGCCCAACTGGCTCCTACAACTCAGGCATAAGCCTTACCACTCAGATCTCCAAGATCCTATAGCTCAAGTTCTTCCCAAGAACTCTACCTCAGAGTGAATCCACACTCCTACAGCTCAGGCAATCCTGCCCTACCTCAGCCTTTATAGCTAGGCTTACAAGTTACAACTCATGCAATCCATGTCCTACCTCATCCTTTATAACAATAGGCTTATACCTCAGGCCTTAGCCTTACCACTCAGATTCAAAATGAATCTTACACATAATTAATCAATAAAATTGAAATACAGACAATAGAGGAAAGTCTTTACGTCTGTCTACCTAGACTGAGCAGATTTCAGCCCTAGCTTCGTCTTCACAGCAATAAGATGATCCAACGATCTTGAATTGAAGACTGGCTTATTTTGGAAGCAACTAGTAGATCAATCTTCTTCTTCAGGAATTTCTTCCGATTTGGACTGAGCAGATTTCAGCCCTTCCTTCTTCTTCTTTTATCCATCGAAATGATCTTCATATCTGGCTTGGCTTGGATTGAGAAGATAACTTCAGCTAGGGCATGCCTAGACTGATTCGTCTCTCTCAGAGAATTACTCTGAACTTGTTGGAGCAGATGATGAATGCAACAGCTTACTTAGAAGCCCTTCTGATTTTAACTTTTAAGTTCTTGGCTTCTATAACAATCGCAGATGAAGACGACGAACTCTGCTTCTCATTTTTCAGAAAGTTAATCAGAAATTAATCCAATTTTTTTTTCATATCTCGATCTCTTCTGCTATTTATAATCCCATCAAATTTGGCGAGATGATTGACACGTGTCCCAGTTTTAACGGTGGTAAAACTGTTGGCTTCTGCATCATTATGGACTTAGCCAAAAATCAACTATCTTTTCTGAAATCCTGCGTTCGACGAACGGTGAGCTGGGTTCGACGAATTTTGAAATCAGTTCGACAAATTCATAACTGAGCTCGACGAACTCAAAATCTTCAAACTTTAACTTGAGCTTGACGAAAGGTGAGCTCAACTCGATGAACTTAGAATTCAGTTTGACGAATTCTGAATTGTGCTTTTCTTTATAAGCGTTGAGTGAGCCTGCCTCACTCAACGCTTCTAGACTTAGAGAAATTCTGCTGGCTTTGCCTCAGCGGTTCCTTCTCAACTGTCTCAGCGGTTTCTTCTTCACGGCTGATACTATCTACTGTCTTAGCGATTCTTCAGCTGTCTCAGCGGTCTCAACGCTTTTACTTTAGCTTCCAGCTTTTTTGTTCACCACATTTCTCAGCTGTTCTTTCTTCAGGTGAAAGCTGAGTTCGACGAAATCTGAACTCTGTTCGACGAATTCTGAGAGCTTATTTCTTCTTACAGGAGAAAGTTGTATTCGATAATTCTGAACTCCGTTCGACGAAATCTAAATTGCGTTCGATGAAAGCTAAGCTCAGCGATTCTGTACATAGAAATTTCTTCAGCTTTGCTTGATGGCGTTGAGAGCATTGAGTGTGTTGACCTCACTCAACGCTATTTTCCCTTTAGCCCATTCTTCACCTATCTTCCTGATGGCGTTGAGTGAGCTGACCTCACTCAACGATTCTGGACTTAGCCGATTTTTTGGATTCTTCACAGTAAGGGTAGACTTAGATCCATTTCACTTGGCATTGAGCGAGTGAGCTTCACTCAACGCTACTTCACTTAGTTGAACTTTTTGTCTCCTTAAGCTTTGGCATTGATAGGCTTAGCATGGCGTTGAGTGATGAAGCTTCACTCAACGCTTCTGGACTTAGTCAAAATTCTGTCTTCCACTACTTATGCTTTGATAGGATAACCTTGTCTCAACAGTTCTAGCCATATGGCGTTGAGTGAGTTGAGCTCACTCAATGCTTTTGGACTTAGCCAAATTTTTGCCTTCGCAATTCTATCAGTTTTGACTGCCTGCCTTCTCTCAGCGCTATTAGTTGAATGGAGTTGAGTGAGCTTGCTTCATTCAACACTTTTGGACTTAGGCATTTTTCTGACTTTGCAGCCTATCACCTTGAGTCCACTTGTCATTGTCTCTTGAACAAGCTGTCCAATCATTATGATAAAGACTAACATGTATGCATGAACTTAAACATACATTAAATACAACTATGTATATCTCATTGACATGTTTGACATCATCAAATCAGGGTCATTGAGATCAATGGACCCAACAATCTCCCCCTATTTGAAGATATCAAAAACATTGATCAATTTCCTTAGTCAATGAGATACAAATTACATAGGCAATAAAACTTATATTAAATTTAGTGAGCTTGAATTTTACCTACTCCCTTTACCTACTCCCCCTGGATTGTTGCAGGGTGAGTTACCTTAGAGGATTACCTCTTAGCTTGACCTTTTCTTGCTTGATCAACCTTTTCTCCCCATGACTTTCTCCCCTTGTGTTTCTGCCATGAAGGAGCTTGATCTTTTCAGAGAGTCATCTTCTATGTCTCCCCTTTGAGCTTGATTAGTCTCATCTCTCCCCCTTTTGACCTCTTTAGATAGTCAGGAAAGAGCAACATGTATGTCTCTCCCCTTATGTTCTCCCCCTAGTTGATGTAGAGGAATCCAGGAGTGAAGCTGCCAACTTGTAACACCCCTATCCGTCACATAGAATATAGCAGTAGGTCCGGCCGTGGCCCGACGCCATATACCACGGACAGACCGGTGGGTTACTCAATGAAACCATTCAACCAATACACATGTCTTACACAGAGCATCTAGCAGAATCTATTTATTAAGTTGCAAAGATAAGAACCCAGCCACAAGCATGAATGTCCACTAACAAAAGAACAGCAGAAATGAAGTACAAAGTACTCAAGGTACTGGCCTTATGGACTTACAATAAGTCACTTGAATAAATAGCGTTTTACAAACTTCGGCACGCAGGCCAGCCACACATGATTTAAACAAGTTAACAAATAATGCCTTCAAGGTCCGGCTCAGCAACTTGGGCTTTGGCCCACTATTTACCGCTCGGCTCCACAGCACCTGCAAGCACATTTCACCGCAACGGTGACAAACAAGAGTAACGGTCAGCAAAGCTGACCAAATTATAACGATTCCGCCCCCAGACCCGGGGTGGTAAAGCTTCTTCCCTGCACTTGTTAGCATAATAAGTAATATAGTGAATAAGCACAATGTCACAGGTGCTGGCTCACACGGCCATGCACCCCGTGCTCTCAGGGCACTAATTCGGCGAACCCGGTCATAACCGCGGTCACACCACCATCCCTTAGACGGCAAATCTCGTGAGCATTTTTAGTCTTTTCGGCCTAAGCCTAAGACTCGCACGACCATGCCAATGGCCAGTCCCTTTTTCAGGTATCTGTCACCAAACCACATAGCCCGGGTCCGTTTTCACCTGCCCGTTGCTCACTTTGCCTAGTCACTTTAAGACACGGGCGCGGGCCAAGCTTCTCCCGGATCCCAAATTCGATCACACAAGCACATAACCCAGTTATGTTCAAGGTTGGCTCCCAGGCCACCAAGATGGTAGAAATGCGTTTCCGCCCAGTTTTTCGGGTGTGCCTTGGGGTTAATCCCCAATGATACTTGCTGCAATCTACCACGTAGAAACCCGAAAACCACAAAAAGGCACGGAGTCTTCTCCGGCTAACAATGCATAGCAAAACATCACTGATCTGGACAACACATCCGGGTAGGATTCACACACCATGCCTATGCCCGTACTTCGATTCCGGACTCTAATAAGGGGGACTTCACATATCTACCCCAAGGAACACCGCAAATCACAGCGCACTTGCGGGAGAGGGTTTTCCCATGCAAAAGAAGAAGAGCTTCATATGCTCAAGATGAGAATCGTTACCCTAGTGTTTCTCCTCCGCGCCATGGAAATCTACGCGGATGAAAAGCACCGCAATATCCTGGCCTCCGTAGATCCGAAGTTAGCTCGCGATTTGGAGCTTCGAATCTCCTCCGGCGACCGGATCTAGCTTTCCTCCAAGCTCCTTGCTCTCCCTTCTCTTTAGAACTTAGAGAGAGATAGAATCCAAGATTATGAGGGTTTTCTAAACCCTAACCCGGGTATATCCCTGGGGAAACAACCCTCATCCGTCGGATCTCAAAATAAGGAAATGGACGGCTGCGATCCGGACTTTAAATCCAAAATCTGGGCCCAACACGGATTGTGACACGCCCGTGTCCAAGGCCGTGTCACCCATTCGCCGTCACTCAGGAAATCCCAACCAGGACACGACCAGTGACACGGCACCCGACACGCCCGTATCGCATGTGACACGCCCGTGTCAGTGCCCGTGTCACGCCCCGTGTACCCAAAACGGTACAGGCTGGAAACGTCCCGAGCAGGACACGGGTATTCGACACACCCGTGTCGAATTTGACACGCCTGTGTCGGACCCAAACACGCCTGGGTTCAGGACGTGCGTCCTCACTCAACGATCGTTGAGTCAGCGGCGTTGAGTGGCTGACACGCCCTGGGACACGCCCGTGTCCCAGGCCGTGTTCACTGCCCTGACGACAGTTGACTCCAAAATCGTCGACCACGCGACCAATGCCGAACCCGAGCATGACACGCCCTGGGACACGCCCGTGTCCCAGGCCATGTCACCCCTACCAAAACCCAGACTTGGCCCAAAAACGCTACCCGTCGCTCTTTTGAGTTTCGGGGCATTACACAACTTGCCCCTTATAAAGGGCTGTCTTGATACTACTTGATACCACTTGACATCACTTGAAATTTAGTATTACTGAAAGTCTCTACACCACTTGAAAAGACAATTTGAAAGTCTCTAGTCCTGCAGCTACTGATACCTCTTGATAAGAAGCATCTGCTTTTAGCTTGAAAGCCTTTAGTTCTACAGTTGTTGGACTTGCTCTCCCTTAATAGGAGCACATGCTCTCATCTTGTTCTCCACAAGTTCTACAGCACCTGCAAAAAGAACAAATCTGTACCAAACATAATACCTTAGGGAGTACCTGAAGCTATTCTAAGTTCAACATACCCAAATCAATTTTGAAGGTGTTGAACTTGACTTCATCTAGTGGCTTAGTGAAGATAACAGCCATTTGCTTGTCAGTGTTAAGAAACTCTAGGCAAATGTCTTCTGTCTCAACATGCTCCCTAATAAAATGATACTTTATTTCTATATGCTTAGTCCTGCTGTGTTAGACAGGATTCCTAGTAATAGAAATTGCACTAGTAGAATCACAATAAAGATGAGTTCTACTTATCTTGGTGTTGTAGTCTTCAAGCTGATGCTGTATCCATGACAATTGAGCACAACAGCTACCTGCTGCAATGTACTCTGATTCTGCAATTGAGATAGCCACACTGGTTTGCTTCTTGCTGCTCCAAGACACTAATCTTCCACCTAGGAATTGACATATGTCAGTGGTACTTTTCTTGTCTTCTTTGCAGCCTTCAAAATCTGCATCTGAAAATCCAGTTAGCTCAAAATCTCTATTCCTAGGGTACCATAGACCAAGATCTGGTATACCCTTAAGATAACTTAAAATTCTATTTGTAGTAGAATAATGAGATTCTTTAGGGCATGCATGGTACCTAGCACAGACACATGTAGCATACATGATGTGAGGCCTACTTGCAGTCAAATATAGAAGGGAGCCAATTATCCCTCTATACAAAGACTCATCAACAGGTTTCTCTGCCTCATCTTTGCCTATAGGCATACTTGACCCCATTGGAGTTCTCATGGTGGAGGCATTCTCCATACCATATTTCTTAATCAACTCTCTTGTGAACTTAGACTGGGATATGGACAAGCCATCATCAATTGTCTTACTTAGAGTCCCAAGAAGAACTTTAGCTCACCCATGCTGCTCATCTCAAACTTCACTTGCATAAGTTTGGCAAACTTCATGCAAAGGTTATTTTGAGTAGATCCAAAGATAATGTCATCGACATATATCTAGACTAGGATGATCTTGCCCTTAGATTCCCTTAGAAATAGGGTCTTGTTTATTTTCCCCCTTGAGAATTTTTTCTCAATGAGGAAAGTAGACAATGTCCCATACCATGCTCTAGGAGCTTGCTTCAACCTATATAGAGCTTTCTTAAGCCTATAAACATAATCAAGAAAGTAAGGATCTTCAAAACCTGGTGCCTGATCCACATATACTTCCTCTTGTAAGTCTCCATTCAGGAATACTGACTTCACATCCATCTGGAAGACTTTGAATCCTTAATAGGTAGCAAAAGCAAGGAATAGCCTTATTGCTTCCAGCCTTGCTACAGGGGCAAAGGTCTGGTCAAAATCTATTCCCTCTTCTTGCATGCAACCTTTTGCCACCAATCTGGTCTTGTTTTGACAATAATGTCATTCTCATCTAGCTTGTTCTTATAGATCCACTTTGTTCCTATGACATTATGTCCCTTAGGTCTGGGAACCAGCTTCTATACTCTACACCTCTTGAACTAGTTCAGCTCTTCCTGCATAGCTACAATCTAGTAAGAGTATGTGAAAGCCTCTTCAAGCTTCTTTGGTTCTATTTGAGATATGAAGCTTGAAAATAGAGCTATGTTGATGCTCTTGCTCCTTGTCTGGACTCCATGTCTTGCATCACCAATGATTTGGTGGCTGGATGGTCCCTCAAATGTTTCTCAGCTGGAGGAAATCTTACTTCAGTTTGTTGTTCCTCATTGTTCTCAGCTGGCTGTATTGAATTGTCTTCAGCTAGTTGTTCTTTATCCTCAGCGTGTGAGTCTTGATCTCCCCGTGGACAACACCCATCATCTTCCATATCTTGTACTGCTGGATCAACTTCCCTGATGGTAAGCTTGTCCATCACATCCTTTAAACCTGCAAAACTAGAAGAGGTGCTTGGCAGCTCACAATTAATAAGGTTTGACTCATCAAAGACAACATGGAAAGATTATTCAATAACTTGCCTAGTCAAGTTATAAATAATATATGCCATACTATTATTGATGTACCCAACAAAAATCCCTTCTTGTGACTTGGCAGCAAACTTAGTCACATAGGACTTACCATTATTTAGTACATAACACTTGCTACCAAAAATCCTGAAATAGGATAAGTTTGGTTTTCTGCCTTTCAGAATCTCATAGGGAGTCTTCTTGTGGCTTTTGGTGATTGAAGCCCTGTTTAGGACATGACATGCACTGTTTACTACCTCAGCCCAAAAATATTCTGGGAGAGATGTGTCACTTAACAAGGTTCTACCAACCTCTATAAGAGTTCTGTTTTTCCTCTCAACAATTCCATTTTGCTGGGGTGTTCTAGGAGAGGAGAACTCTTGATGAATCCTAAGCCCTTCACAGAATCTTGTCATGCACTTAGACTGAAACTCAGTCCCATGGTCACTTCTGATTTTGAACACAGTACTGTTAAGTTCATTCTAAATTTGCTTAACAAATATCTGGAAGATATCAGGGGTTTCAGATTTCTTCCTTAGAAAGAACACCCAGGCAAATCTAGAAAAGTCATCAACAATCACAAGGGTGTAGACTTTCCTACCTATACTGTGAACTGGCATAGGACCAAAGAGATCCATATGCAGGAGGTATAAACACCTCACTGAGTCTTTGGTATCAAGGCTTTGGAAGGAGGTCCTGGTCTGCTTGCCCTTTTGGCATGCAGAGCAGATACCCTCCTTAATGCACTTCACCTTAGGACCATTTCTCACTAACTCTTCACTAAAGAGTTTGCCAATGGTCTTATAATTCAGGTGAGCTAGCCTCTTGTGCCATTGGACACAATGTGAGGCTTTCTCATCTGCTACTAGGCAGATAGGAGATTTCTTACTCTCATATACAAAATTGAGACAATAAACATTTCCTCTCCTCGTGCCTGTCAAGATGACCCCTTGGTCACTTGACCTTCTAATTTGGCACTCATCCTTGAGGAAAGAAATGTCATAGCCAAGATCACATAATTGGCTTATGCTTATCAGGTAGTGTTGCAAACCTTTCACCTCATCCTTGTGTGATAGTGAGTATGTCATTAGATATCTTACCAAACCCTTTGATTACTCCTTTTTCTGAATCATCAAAGATGACTTTGGGTCCATTCTCAATTGGAGTGCACTCCTTTAGCATGCTCCTTATTCCAGTCATGTGCCTGGAACATCCACTGTCCAAATACCATATAGGAGTATGGCCACTTGGACTTACCTGCACCAAATAAATCATTTAACCTTAGGAACCCAATTCTTATTGGGGCCTAGCTAGGTGCATGTTAGACTGAAAATTAACATGCCTACCTATAGCTCTTCTGATAGGTAAGCCATCCTTATCTCTCTCGACACTATTATTGTGCCAGCAATCAATGGCATAGTAGCCCACTTTGCCACAACACCAACACTCATAAATGTTGTACCTTCTTCTAAGGGCTGGCTTAACAACATTGCTGTCAGTAGCTCTCAGTCCAGCTGGTACAGTAGCCTTTTTCTAAATTCTTCCAGCCACAGCTTTATTTGGGATATGTCTGCAAATAGAGGTACTGGGGATATCTTGGACCCTATCAGCAGCTACCTTTTTTTCAGAGTGCAAGCTCCTTATGGCTTCAGATATACCCAAGTCTGGTATGCTGACAGACTTTCCTTTAGTCTGATTGTGGACATGCAGACTTTGAGAATGGGATGCAACTTTATTTTTGAGTGTTGGGGCTGGTACACCAAACACAAATGGTCCAGGATGGGCCATTATGATTTCTTCATGGGCTGCCTTATAGGCACTAGCACCCATGTCATTCCTGCCACCATACTCACAGTGACCATAGATGCTCTCATGGTCATACCTGTTAGATGGTAGCACCACTTTCCTGAAAGGAATTTGTGTCTTGGAGGCTAATGGCTATACTGGAGCTTTTCCCTTCCTTTTGGAATTGGCAGCTCTAGTTATTCCTTTAAAGCCTAATCCCTTCTTATCCTTTTGGGAGGAAAAGGAATCTATCAAAGGCAGCACAATACTTGGTTTTGAAAACTTAGCCACTAGCTCCCTCTCCTTTTGGAGCTTACCTTCAAGATTCATAATGTGGTCATTCTTGAAGGTGATTGTGCTCATTTGAATAACAATGATGTTCTTCAGCTTGCTGAATTCTTTTATCTTCAGGTTCAACATGTTTGTTGAATCTTAAGCAGCCAGCTTTAGAGAGGCAATCTCCTTTGCCTGCTTTTTGACTAGGAGCCTGCTTCTCTTCAGTGCTTGCAAGAGTTTACCATAATCATCAATTAATTGATTGACATCTCCTTCAGATTCAGAGCCATCTTTATTTCTTGATGCAGATGCCTCTGATTCTAGGCTAGTAACATAATCAGACTCAGAAGGTAGAAAATGTACCTTGCTAGGACCAGGCTGCCCCTGGCTGTGTCCTTCCTCAGTTAAAGCCATCAAACCAAGGCATTGGCTATCTTCTACCCCTTCTTCGGACCTGGCAGCATCATCAACTTCTCCACTAATAGCTTCCAGCATCTCTAAGAAGTCTGCCTCTACAGATTCTTCTTCAGCAAAAAATAGCCTAATGTAGGCTTCAGCTTCATCTTCTTTTTCTGACTCTGATGATGAGGAGTCAGTCCAACTCTTTTGCTTCTTAGTAATAAAGGATTTCTCCTTCTTGCCCTTCTGCTGATGATCCTTCTTTTCTCCAGCACCTTTTCTTTTGACAGGGCAATCAGCTATGACATACCTTGGCTTGCTGCAACAATAACATACCACTTTAGAAGAAGTATATTTACTTGGTTTAGAGCCGTACCTGTCCTCTTTAGAGGATTTCTTCTTTCCCTTATAGTAATCTTCCTTGGGATAAGAAGAAGAGGATGACCTGCTTCTCCAGTGCTTTTTCTTCATAAACTTTTGAAATTTCCTAGAGAAGGCAGCAAAGTCTTCATCAGAAATGTGGCAGTCTGATGTGTTGGTTTCTGAGCTTTCTGAGTCAGATTCAACATCTCTCCTTGGTGGAGGAGTTTTTCTACTGCTCTTCCTTGTGGCTTCAGCTTTGAAGGCTGACTTGTATTTGACTATAGACTTGCTGATTTTATCCTCCTCCTTTCTGGCAGTCAGCTGCATTTTATAAGACAGTAGCTTTCCAAATAGGGTTGGTGGTGGAGTGTCTGCAAGTCTGGCCACTTCTCTGATGACACAAATTTTTGTGTCCCAGTCTTTAGTTAAAGACCTGAGGAACTTGTCATTCAATTTATAAGTGTTGAAGACTCTGTCATATGTCATCAGCTCATTAAAAATTCTGAAAAACTTCTCATAGCACTTAGCTATGCCATCTGACTTATTCTGCCTGAAGCTTTTATACTCCTGATTGAGCATGGACTTCCTGTCTTCCCTCACTTCTTCAGTCCCCTCCATATAGACAACTAGTGTGTCCCACATCTCCTTAGATGTCTTGCAGTATACTAGGTTTGGGAAGGTTGAGTCATCTATGGCACTAACAATAATGTTTTGTGCCCTCTTATCCAATGTAGCTAAGATGATTTCATCTTTAGTCATCTTAGAATACTTCTTTGGAGTCTGCAGATTTGCATCAATGACTGATGTCTTCATTGAGATGAAGGGTCCTTCTTGTACTGTGATGTATATCCTAGGATCAGATGCTTCCATGAAAAGTCTGACCCTTTCTTTCTAGATACCAAAAGTCTCCTTCCTGCATAGAGGAAGTTTCATGGATCCAAGTTCTTTGTGATTTTCACCTGAACCCATTTTGTCCTTCTGATAGCTTCCCTAGAGATCAACTCAGACTGTTAAGTCTATAATTGAGTAACCTCCCTCTGATACCACTTGGAAGTCTTGATTTCAAGAACAACTAAACACCTAGAGGGGGGGGGGTGAATAGGTCCAATTTATAAATTCTTGGCAGCTTATAGATTATCTGAATATAGAAATCACAACACACACAACAATCACATCACACAGAACAATCACAACACAATACATAGTGATTTATAGTAGTTCCCCAATTGATGGGTACATCCACTTTCCCCCTTCCCCTATCTAGTAATAAGCTAGATTCGGCCAAACTTCCTTCCACTTTCTCAGATCCTCATATCTTACAGCTCAGAGCTCAACTGGCTCCTACAACTCAGGCGCAAGCCCTACCACTCAGATTTCCAAGATCCTACAACTCAAGTTCTTCCAAAGAACTCTACCTCAGAGTGAATCCACACTCCTATAGCTCAGGCAATCCTGCCCTACCTCAACCTTTATAACCAGGCTTACAACTCAGACAATCCATGTCCTACCTCAGCCTTTATAACAACAGGCTTACACCTCAGGCCTTAGCCTTACCACTCAGATTCAAAATGAATCTTACATAGAATTAATCAATAAAATTGAATTGCAAACAATATAGGAAAGTCTCTGTGTTTGTCTACCTGGACTGAGCAGATTTCAGCCCTAGCTTCGTCTTCACAACAACAAGATGATCCAACGATCTTGAATTGAAGCCTGGTTTTTCTGGAAGCAACTAGAAGATCAATCTGCTTCTTCTTCAGGAAATTCTTTCGATCTGGACTGAGCAGATTTTATCCCTTCCTTCTTCTTCTTTGATCTAGCGAAATGATCTTCAGATCTGGCACGACTTGGATTGAGAAGATAATATCAGCTAGGGCACGCCTAGGCCGATTCTTCTCTCTCAGAGAATTACTCTGAACTTGCTGGAGCAGATGATGAATGCAACAGCTTACTCAGAAGCCCTTCTGATTTTAACTTTTAAGTTCTTGGCTTCTGCAATAATGGCGGATGAAGACGATGAACTCTGCTTCTCGTTTTTGAGAAAGTTAATCAGAAATTAATCCAATTTTTTTCAGATCTCGATCTCTTCTACTATTTATAATCCCATCAAATTTGGCGAGATGATCGACACGTGTCCCAGTTTTAACAGTGGTAAAACTATTGGCTTCTGCATCATTCTGGAGTTAGCCAAAATCAACTATCTTTTCTGAAATCCTGCATTCGACGAACGGTGAGCTGGGTTTGATGAATTTTGAAATCAGTTCGACGAATTCTGAACTGAGCTCGATGAACTAAGAATCTTCAAACTTTAACTTGAGCTCGACGAAAGGTGAGCTCAGCTTGACGAACTTAGAATTCAGTTCGACGAATTCTGAACTGTGTTTTTCTTTATAAGCGTTGAATGAGCCTTCCTCACTCAACGCTTCTAGACTTAGAGAAATTCTGCTAGCTTTGTCTCAGTGGTTCCTTTTCAACCGTCTCAGCGGTTTCTTCTTCACGGCTGAGACTATCTACTGTCTCAGCGATTCTTCAGTTGTCTCAGCAGTCTCAATGCTTTTGCTTTAGCTTCCACCTTTTTTGTTCACCACATTTCTCAGCTGTTCTTTTTTTAAGTGAAAGCTGATTTCGACGAAATCTGAAATCTCTTCGACGAATTCTGAGAGCTAATTTCTTCTTATAGGAGAAAGCTGTGTTCGACAATTCTGAACTCCGTTCGACCAAATATAAATTGCGTTCGACCAAAAGCTAAGCTCAGCGATTCTGGACTTAGAAATTTCTTCAGCTTTGCTTGATGGCGTTGAAAGCGTTGAGTGTGTTGACCTCACTCAACGCTATTTTCCCTTTAGCCCATTCTTCAGCTATCTCCCTGATGGCGTTGAGTGAGCTGACCTCACTCAATAATTCTGGACTTAGCCGATTTTCTGGATTCTTCACAGTAAGGCTAGACTCAGAGACATTTCACTTAGCATTGAATGAGTGAGCTTCACTCAACGTTACTTCACTTAGTTGAACTTTCTGTCTCCTTAAGCTTTGGCGTTGACAGGATTAGCATGGCGTTGAGTGATGAAGCCTCACTCAATGTTTTTGTACTTAGTCAAAATTCTGGCTTCCACTACTTATGCTTTGGCTGGATAACCTTGTCTCAACGGTTCTGGTCATATGGCGTTGAGTGAGTTGAGCTCACTCAATGCTTTTGGACATAGCTAGATTTCTACCTTTGCAATTCTTTCAACTTTGACTGTCTGCCTTCTTTCAGCGCTATTAGCTGAATGGTGTTGAGTGAGCTTGCTTCACTCAACGCTTTGGAATTTTTCTGACTTTCCAGCCTATCACCTTGAGTCCACATGTCGTTGTCTCTTGAACAAGCGGTCCAATCATTATGACAAAAACTAACATGTATGCATGAACTTAAACATACATCAAATACAACTATGTCTATCTCATTGACAAGTTTGACATCATCAAATCAGGGCCATTGGGATCAATGGACCCAACAAGGTTCAATCAGCTGGCGTGGAGGCAAGGGTAGAGGGCCCCCTCCTGCCGTAGCAGGAAGCAATGGAGATCCTCCGAGGAAGAAGGGCAAGAAGAGGAGCTCAAGGAGGAGTGAGGATAAGAGATGGCAGGGTGGCGTTGCCTTTCTGTGACTTCCATCAGGAGGAGGGTCACGCAACAGCCACCTTCCTGAAGTTTCTGGAAGTGAGGGAATCCAGAGGGCAAGCGCAGCAGCTGCCGGCCATGAGGATCGAAGATGTTCTACCAGGAGGAAGAGAGGAAAGGTGCGAGGACCAAGCGGATGTGGGGGCATGGGGAGGGATCAAAGTGATCCATGGGGGAGTGGGGATCGAAGCCACCCATAATGGGAACTTCCAGACCATGTATAGAAGGAGTGTCGCCTCGACCTCCCAGACTCCCCCGCAGGTGGAGGAGAGGATCACCTTCTCTTCCAAGGACATGTCCGACTATGAGGATTCGTTCTGTGATGCCTTGGTGATCCAGACGACCGTAGAGAACTTCACGGCCTCCAGGATTCTGGTAGATAATGGGAGCTCCGTGAACATGATCTTGAAGAAGGCCTTTGATGAGATGAAGATGGAGGCACAGAGGGTGATGGCTTCGGATGGATCATTGTTCATTTCTTGGGGGAGAGGAAGAAAGTCGAGGGAGGGGTGGGACTGTACGTGATGTTGGGGGGGGGGGGGTTGAGAAACTGCTGGTTCATCATTGTTGATGCTCCAAGCAGCTACAATGCTATCTTTGGGCGCCCTCTAATCAGCGCATTTCGATGCATCCCCTCCTCATATCATCAATGTCTCATGTTTAGTAGTGGAGGGTTCCAGGTCAGGATTAGGGGGGATCCGAAGGTGGCGAGACAGTGCTATGTGACTGCCGTCAACACCATATCCTGGATGGCAGAGGAGGAGGAGTTGGAGAAGGAGATGGCAGCGAAGGGGGTTGTGGAGGAAGGAAAATAAAGCTTGGGAGGGGCTGGAGAGAAGTCTGTAGAAGAGGGGCAGGGAGAGGGAAAAGCTAAGGCTGAGGCCCAGGGAGGTGGAGAAGTGGAGCTGCGGGAGAGCCTACTGGAGGCGATGGAGGTTGAGGAAGTAGGAGGTGAAGAAAAGTTCGGGCAGGAGGAGGAGCTGAGGAGCGGCGGAGAGAAATTCAGGCTAGAGCCGGCGGAGGAGGTTCTAGAGATGGAAGTATTCACCAAGGAGGGGAAGGTGGAGAGGGTCCGGATCAGTGAAGACTTGGGCCCCGAAGATCAAGAGAGAATGCGAGAGTGCATCCAAAGGAACGTCGACATCTTCTCTTGGAATGCGGAAGACATACCAGGAATTGACGCAGACGTGGCGTGCCACCACCTGAATCTTTACCCCAAGATGCACCCCATCCGCTAGAAGATAAGGACCATTGCCACCAAGTTGGAGGAGCGCATCCACGGAGAGGTCAAGAAGCTCCTCGACGCAAGTTTCATCTCGTAGATTCAGTATCCCGGATGAGTCTCAAATGTGGTAATGGTTACCATCAGATTCGAATGCATCCTCCAGACATCAAATATGTCTCTTTTATCACCAGGGAGGGATGCTTCAGCTATAAAATGATGCCCTTCTGGCTAAAGAACGCGGTGGCTATGTACCAACGCATGATGGACCAGGTCTTCCAAAGTCAGAGGGGTAGGAATCTGGAAGTTTATGTTGACGACCTTAATGCGAAGAGTAGGGAGGTGGACTCCCATCTTTTCGACTTGGAAGAGACTTTTGCCACCCTGAGAAAATTCAAGATGAGGCTAAACCCCCATAAGTGTGTCTTCGGGGCAAGCCGAGGAAAGTTCCTTGGTCACCTTCTCACCCTAGCAGGGGTAGAGCCTAACCCAGATGAGGTGATGGCTATCGTGGAGCTAGAGTCGCCACGCAATGCCAAAAAGGTTCAGCGCCTGACGGGTAAGCTCGTCGGGTTAAGTAGGTTTCTCTCTCGAGCCGGGGATAAATGCTCACCATTCTTCAAGGTGCTGCGGGGAAACCAGAAATTCGAGTGGACCAAGGAATGTGAAGAGGTCGGCCGTTCAGGCGCTGAAGGGTCAACTCTCCCAAACGCCGCTCCTTCAGAGCCCGAAGGAGGGGGAGGATCTAGCCTTATATCTCGAAGTGGGGTCTGATACCGTAAGCTTAGTTTTGGTCATGGAAGAAGGGAAGAAGCAGCTACCCATCTATAATGTCAGTAGGATCTTGAAGAAGGCAGATCTCTATTACCCTATCTTGGAGAAGCTAGCCTTCGCCTTGATCATCTCGGCTAGGAAGCTCAGGCCGTACATTCAGGCTCATTCAATCAAGGTAGTGACAGACCATCCCCTGCACAAGATTTTCGAAGAGGTGGAGCACTCGGGGCGGTTAGCCAGGTGGTCCATCGAGCTATGTGAATTTGATATCAATTTTGTGTCACGGCTCTCCATCAAGGAACAGGTGGTGGCCAATTTCTTAGCTGACTACGTCGTCGAGGTAGAGGGTAAGAAGCCACCACCGCAGGATGCTTGGAGGATGTTGGTCGATGGAGCCTCAGGGAAGCATTCTCTAGGGGGATGGGTAGTGTTGATAAGTCCTCAGGGGGTCACCATAGAGCAGGCAGTGGTATTGCATTTCTCCATCATAAACAATCAGGCGGAGTACGAGGCCGTCATAACAGGGCTGCAACTGGCCAAAGAGCTCGGGGTACATGATAGATCATGGGTGAGTATGAGGCTAGGGAGCCTACCCTCATGAAATACTTGTCCAAGGTAAGGGTGATTATCGACGGGTTCCAGACGTTCTCAGTCCAGCATATCCCGATGGAGGAGAATGCAACAGCCAATCGATTGGCCAAGTATGGACCCCCCAGGGGGGGGACTTTGGCCGAGCTGTTTCACCCAGTGATCGAGGAGAGAGATGATGGAAATGGATCGGCGAACCTCATGGGTGGATCCCTTTGTATTTTTCTTGACCACCGACAAACTTCCTGAGGGGACTAAGGAGGCAAAGGGCTTCATGCACAAATCAGCACATTACCTAATGCATGAAGGAGGGCTGCATCAGAAGATGTTGTTAGGGATTCTGGCACGATGCGTGGCAGAAGAAGAGATCCCGTGGATCCTGGAGGAGGTGCACTCTAGTGAATGAGATAGTCATTCAGGAAGCAGGACTTTGGAGGCTAGGGTGGTCAGACAGGGATACTTTTGGCCAACCCTGAGGAACGATATGATATAGTTTGCAAGGAGGTGTTAAAAATGTCAGCTCTACGCCCCCTCCAACTTTTGCCCGCTCAAAGGCTTCGAAGCATCACGACACCTTGGCCCTTTGCCATTTAGGGAATGGACTTGGTTGGGCCTTTTCTCTAGGCAAGCGGGCAAAGAAGATTCCTGTTAGTCATGAAAGACTACTTCTCGAAGTGGCTGGAGGTAAATGTGTTGGCCAAGGTGACCTCCCAAGTCATCCGCAATTTGAGATCATCTGCCGGCATGTGTTGCCTCAGGCCATCGTCACGGACAATGGGCCCCAGTTTGCTAGCGAAGAGTTCATCAGCTTCTGCACCTAGCTGGGGATTGAACTCAGGTTTTCCTCCATTCTCCATCCAAGGAGCAACGTCCAGGTGGAGGCGGTGAACAAAATTATAGTGAATTTGCTAAAGAAGAAGGTAGAGAACCTGATGGGGAGTTGGGTAGAGCAACTCCCCTCGGTGTTATGGGCTCTGCGGACAACCCCAAACAAGGCCACCGGAGAGACCCCCTTCAAACTTTCTCACGGGTGTGAGGTCGTTCTTCCTATGGATTTCAAGGTCTGATCACCGCGAGTCGTGGATGCCGGAGAAAGAGATGAGGAATTGATGGAAGAAAATGAAGAAGAGTTGCGGCTCTCGCTGGATATGGTGGAAGAACTTCGAGATGTGGCTGCCATCATGCAGGAGGAGATCAAGCGGAGGATGGACAAGTATTTTGACAAACATGTCATGATCAAGCAATTCAAAGAGGGAGATCTGGTCCTGAAGAAAGTCGACGCTGCGGGAAGGTCGTCGGCAGTTGAAAAGCTCAACCCAAACTGGGAAGGTCCCTACATAGTTGAAAAGGCCCTGGGGTCGGGAGGATACCACCTCCAGGATTTGGAGGGGGTGCCCATGAGCCACTCTTAGAGTGGCGACGATCTAAAATGTTTCTACCCTCAGTTGGGGTAAGATTATACATCCAACTACAATGAATTTATTTCAGGTTCATCTCTCTGGAAGTTTGGAAAGGAGAAAAGCTTGTGTTTTGAAAGACCCCGAGAGGATCTTACTATTCAGGCTCCCATCAGCTAGTAGGGCTGGAAGGCGCACTCTGTAACGACCCGGGTTTAGAGCTCAGAGGCCTCAGCTTGTCTCGCCCCACGGCCTCGCTATCAGGCTGCAGCCCAAGCACCCCAACCCCTCTCCATCCCACATGAGGGTTGTTGGTGGCCACAGCCTCCCTTTGATGAGGCAAACTCGATAGTCAAGCGCACACCACGGGGACTTCCCAGGAGGTCACACATCCCAGTACTACTCCAGCCCGAGCACGCTTAACTATGAAGTTCTTTCAACTCTCATCACCAATTGAGCTGCAGCTTAATTGGTGATGAGATGCAGCTCAATTGGTGATGAGAGTTGAAAGAACTCCATAGTTAAGCGTGCTCGGGCTGGAGTAGTACTGGGATGGGTGACCTCCTGGGAAATCCCCGTGGTGTGCGCTTGACTATCGAGTTTGCCTCATCAAAGGGAGGTTGTGGCCACCAACAACCCTCTTGTGGGATGGAGAGGGGTTGGGGTGCTTGGGCTGCAGCCCGGTAGCGAGGTCGTGGGGCGAGACAAGCTGCGGCCTCTGAGCTCTAAACCCGGGTCGTTACAATAAAAGTGCACTTTTTATTGTAATGCCCCTAGCCGATCCAACGTGGCAATGCCACGGCTCCGCTCTAGGAGACGTTACCGGGCTGCAGCCCAAGCACCCCAACCCCTCTCCAGCCACTGGCGGGTTGTTGGTGGACGCAACCTCCCTTTGATGAGGTAAACTCGATAGTCAAGCCCGCACTACGAGGACTTCCCAGGAGGTCACCCATCCCAGTACTACTCCAGCCCGAGCACGCTTAACTATGGAGTTCTTTCAACTCTCATCACCAATTGAGCTGCACTTTTATTGTAACAACCCGGGTTTAGAGCTCAGAGGCCGCAGCTTATCTCGCCCCACGACATCGCTACCGGGCTGCAGCCCAAGCACCCCAACACCTCTCCAGCCCACTGGCGGGTTGTTGGTGGCCACAACCTCCCTTTGATGAGCAACTCGACAGTGAATTTGGGCCGTACGGGGACTTCCCAGAAGGTCACCCATCCCAGTACTACTCCAGCCCAAGCACGCTTAACTATGAAGTTCTTTCAACTCTCATCACCAATTGAGCTGCAACCCGACGCCATATACCAAATTGTAACACCCCCATCCGTCGTATGACATATAACAGAAGGTCCAGCTGGAACCCGACGCCATATACCACAGACAGTCGGAAGGGTTACGAAATAATACCAAATCATACACAACTACTCGCCCTAACATAGAGCATTCTAGCGGAAGATTTTTAACAATTAAAGAGAACCCATGATTTCACAGCATTAGCATGAATGTCCACATATCAACCCAGGAATGAAATAAAGCAAATACACAAAAGAGTACTTGGCCTATGGCCTTACAAATGTTTACTTAACAACATAGTGTTTTACAGGCATCGACACGCAGGCCGGCCATACATGACAGAAATGAACAATAACAATTTGCTTAGGCCTTCGAGGGCCAACACAGCAGCTTTGGGCTTCAACTCGCCACTTGGTACATGGTTCCGCAGCACCTGCAAGCAACATTCCACCGTACGGTGGCAAACAAAGCAACGGTCAGCTAAAGCTGACCAAATTATAACGACCCCGCCCCGTTTTCGGGATGGCGGAGTTCCTTCCCTGCAATTCATTAGCCCAGCTAAATAATTAAGTGCATATATATATTTCGCCACAGGTGTAGGCTCGCTCGGCCAAACACCCCGTGCACTCAGGGCACATTCATGGTGAATCCGGTCAATTCCGTGGCTTCGCCACCATCTTCAAGATGGCAATCATTATGAGCATTTTAGTCTTTCTGACCGTAGTCTAAGACTCCCAACTATGCCAATGGCCAGTTCCACTTTAGGGCCTCTAGCACTGAACCACATAGCCCAGGTCCGTATCCACTCGCCCGTTGCTCACTCCGCCTAGTCACTTTAAGACGTACACGCGGGCCAAGCTTCACCCGGATCCTAAATCATTTCCAAACAACACATAACCCAGTTATGTTCAAGGCTGACTCCCTGACCGCCAGATTAGCAGAATTTTGTTTCCGCTCAATTTTCCGGGTGCGCCTTGGAGTTAATCCCCAAGGATCCCTGCTGCAATCTACCACGTAGAAACCCGAAAATATAACACACGAAGTCTTCTCCGGCAAACCATACAATATGCAACATCACCGATCCAGACAAATACGTCCGGGTAGGCTTCACACACAATGCCTATGCCCGTACTTCGATTCCAGACTCTAACAAGTGGGACTTCACATATCTACCCCAAGGAACACCGCAACTCACCGCAAACTCACGGGAGAGGGTTTTCCCATGCAAAAGAAGAAGAGCTTCACATGCTCAAGATGAGAATCATTACCCTTGAAGTCCGCTTTGGCGCTATGAAAAACTAGCCGGATAAAAAGCTTCGTAACGGAACTCTCTCTACGGATCCGGTCTCGATTCTCCGATTGGTGTCCCGATGTTTCGCCAGCGGCCGGATTCCTCCCTTCCTTCCTCCGTGCTCTCTCCTCTCTCTAACTTCTTAGAAAGAGAGAATTAAGGATGAAATGAGGAATCAAACCTCTAATCCCGGCCTAAAGGCAAGCAGGAACTCATCTGGTCCGTTAGATCTTAATTAAAGAAAACGAACGACTCAGATTAGCCTTGAATTTCTTAATCCGAGGTCGAACACGGCTTTGCACACGGCCGTGTCCCAGGCCGTGTGCCTCGATCCATCCACGAATTCGAGCACAGAAAAGGACACGGGTTGGGACACGCCTGTGTCCCAACCTGACACGCCCATGTCGGGTCCTCGACACGCCCGTGACTAGGGGCCGTATCACTGATAACCGCCACGCCAACTGTCACGTCGCTAAATGGACACAGGTGGCGACACGCCCATGTTAAACGTGACATGCCCGTGTCAAATAGTACATGCCCGAGTTTGGGGCCATGTGCTCTATTCGACACAGACCAAATTCTCCCGAGAAGGACACGGCCATGTGACACGCCCGTGTCACATGTCGTGTGCTTTTGACACGCCCTGGGACATGCCCGTGTCCCAGGCCGTGTTCGATCACTCGACACTCGTCATTCTGTACTCGACCACCCGAGCACGACACGGCCATGTGACACGCCCGTGTCATTGGCCGTGTTCACCCTACCAAGACCCAATCTTGGTTCGAACACCACTCGTTATGCTTTTAAGTTTCGGGGCGTTACAATTCTCCCCCCTTAATAATTTCGTCCACGAAATTATGTAACGGTACACAAAACACTTAAAATGTTACCTGAGGGAAATAATTCGGGGTACTCTTCCAACATCGCTTGCTCTTGCTCCCAAGAATGCTCCTCACGACCGCAGTTATCCCAACAGACTTTAACCATTCAGATTTCCTTTTTGCGGAGCCGCTTGACTTCAAAATCTTCAATACGAACCGGCTTGACCTTTGTTGTCAACCCATTATCAATCGGCACTTGATCGACCGCAATAACCTGTGAAGTTTCTTGTACTACCTTCCGCAATACCGATACGTAGAACACATCATGTAGCCTACTCAATTCTACTTACAGCTTCAACCGGTACGCTGCTTTGCCAATCCGCTCCAAGATCTCAAACGGTCCAAGGTATCTCAGACTCAGCTTCTTTAGGCATCGAATCCGTGAGACACCCTTGAACGGCTTGATTTTCAAATAGATCCACTCACCAACGCTGAACTCCATATTCCTATGCTTGGCATTATAGTATTTTGCCTGCCTGTCTTGAGCGATCTTTAATCGTTCCTGAATCGTATGTACCATTGATGTGGCGTATTCCACTGCCTGACGCTTGTAAAGTTTTGATACACCTGTCTCCAACCAAGACAGCGGCATACGACACCTTCTACCGTAAAGGGACTCGAGAGGCGCCATTCCAATGCTCGCTTGGTAACTGTTATTGTATGCGAACTCTACCATGTACAGGTGATCCTCCCAGTGTTTTCCGAAATCCAGGATGCACATGCGGAGCATGTCCTCCATCTTCCTGTTGACCCTCTCGGTCTGACCATCCGTCTGCGGATGAAAGGCTGTGCTGAATCTCAGCTTAGTTCCCAACAACTTATGCACCAGCCTCCAGTTGTTGGACGCGAAGCGTCCATCCCGGTCACTAACAATACTACGGGGCACACCATGTAACCCGACGGATGGGGGTGTAACAATACTGCGGGGTCCTTGCCTATCCCGGAATGGAAATTCGACGACATATCTATGGATTTTGTGCATGGTTTGCCAAAGTCGCAGAAAGGAAACGACGGCATCTGGGTGGTCGTAGATAGACTGACAAAAGTGTCGCATTTCATCCCGAATAGGAAGGAAGATTCGGTGGAATGTTGCTTGCAGGTGCTGTGGAACCAAGTACCAAGTAGCGGGTTGAAGCCCAAAGCTGCTGTGTTGGCCCTCGAAGGCCTAAGCGAATTGTTATTGTTCATTTCTGTCATGTATGGCCGGCCTACGTGCCGATGTCTGTAAAACACTATGTTGTTAAGTAAACATTTGTAAGGCCATAAGGCCCAGTACTCTTTTGTGTATTTGTTTTATTTCATTCCTGGGTTGATTTGTGGACATTCATGCTAATGCTGTGAAATCATGGGTTCTCTTTAATTGTTAAAAAGCTTCTGCTAGAATGCTCTGTGCTAGGCGAGTAGTTGTGTATGATTTGATATTATTTCGTAACCCTTCCGACTGTCCGTGGTATATGGCATCGGGTTGCAGCTCGACTTTCTGTTATATGTCATACAACGGATGGGAGTGTTACAATTTGGTATCAGAGGGAGGTTCTCGTCAATTTCTTAATTGGCACTCCTCCCTCTCTTATGTGGCACGTATGTATGCACTCACCCGTATCGTTGCAGATCAATATTTAGACAATTAGTTTTCATGAAATACATTGAAATTCCATAATTTCAAATTTCAAATTAAAAACAAATAAATTTCAAATTTCAAATTTCAGATTTCAAATTTCAAATTTCAAATTTCAAATTTCAAAATTTCAAATTTCAAATTTCAAATTTTAAAATTCAAAATTCAAAATTCAAATTTCCAATTTCAAATTTCAAATTTCAAATAATAAAAATCAAAATTTCAAATTTCAAATAATAAAATTCAAATTTCAAATTTCAAATTTCAAATTCCAAATTTCAAAATTTTCTCCAAATTACAAAAAAAAAAAAAATTACTGGTCTGCCAATAGCCGGCTAAATTTTATTTTCAGAAATAAAAAAATCAGAAAAAAAATTAATTAATAAACTCCATATTTTTGCCAGCAAGATTATAAAAAAAATATCTATATTATTTTATGAAAGTAGCGGGAACAAATCGATTTTTGAAGATTAAATAAGACTACACTATATTTCTTTGTATTTGTGCACTTAATCCGAGTAGTCTATCCCCATTTCCCCGTTGAAAATTAAAACAAAAAAATGGCCTACGATGTTCTTGTTTCCCGAATGAAACCTTTAGGTTCCATCATGAAAGTTAGAAATCCATTCCATTGCCCGGTAGTGGAAGAGATTAAGGGGTTGATTGGCCAACTAAAGGCTAATCAAGTTGCACCGCACTCATCTAGGCATGTTAGAGTTCCTGCTCCGACCTATGATGGGCTAGGTGGAACGCAAGAGTTTTTTATGCTGGGTGAAGGCTATGGAGCGCTATTTTGAGAGATATCAGATTGTGGACCCCCACAGGATTCCCGTTGCGAGACTTCAATTATTTAGTCGAGCCCAGACCTTCTGGCTCAATGAGGAGAGACGTTTTGGGACATCCCTCGAAGATTCACCTGTAGGTTGGAATATTATGAAGAATCTATTAACGGATGAGTATTACCCTCCCCACTGTCGTTCTCAGTCATCTGAAAATCTGAGTGAAGCACCACCTATGATTATGCCTACACTGAACCAGTACGACACCCCGTACTCCCGTACTAGGACGTCACATAAGTTTACTTCTTCCTGCCAGGGCACTAGACCCCTACTTGATTATGAGAGTGTTCCTATCATCGTGGGTAGGCAGGCGATCAAGACACGTGAGACTAGTGACACGTCTGGGTTTGGCACTATCGATCATTCTATTCTGACTACGCCCGTAGTCTCCTTAGAGTCGCCCCCTGAGCTGTCAGATCTAGTTATTGATTTCCCTGATGAGTCTGAGGCTGATTCTACGATTGCGCCCATCACTGAGGACGAGGCTATTATCACTAACGAGTGTAGCGATGTTGAGGAGATTGGTTACCCTAGTGACCTGGATGAGGATTTCTCTTTTGAGGAATCATCTCCACTCCCCTTCGACGATATTTTAGTCATGAAGTCTTCTGATGACCCTGAGTCAGAAGACGTTCCGGCAGAGTCGGTAGAGTCATCCGAAGCTGAGAGCGTACCTGTTACTGATTTAGGTGATGACTTGCTAGGACCCGACATTATTATGGTTGACCCAGGCTTATTAGATATTTCTACAGTATTGGAAGAGTTACCTTGGGATGGTTGTTCAGTTTGGGATAATCTTAGTGTGATACATCCGGGAGTTAGTTCTTTGCCTATATCATCTCCGCTTGGTATTCAAGCCAATTTATATACTCCCCGGGACTCGATTTGTGCATCCCCATATTTTGACTTAGACAATGTCCCTACCTCCTGGGAAGAATTGGTCGATATAGGATGTGATGTTGTAGTAGATTTACCCTGCGAGGAAAATTTATCTTTGGATGATGGTAGCACTGAGGGCCCGATAGAATTTTCTTTGATGATAGCTCCTTCGCCTGAGGCCCGAGTTAGTTTGGAAATTTTATCAGATACAAATTTGCCTACTATTGAGACGATCACTGTTTCTGACTTAAGTAAAATTTCTAATGATTTGGTGGATTTATTCTGGGGCGAAAAGTTAACTGAGGATGAGTTTTCTGTGAGGACGAATCCACTATTCGAGTTTACTTTTGGTTTTAAAGGCTTGCAACCGGAGGCGTTCTCTTGGACGCTTAATCCATGCTTTGACGTTGAGTGTGACTTGGTTCCTCCTACGGAGTCAACCCTGTCGACTCTCCCTCCGGTTCCCTTAGCTCGAGTAGATGATTTAGTCATTTCTAGCACTTCATATTTAGAGAAGTTTATTATTACCTCCTTTTCGTTAAATTTACTTAGAAGGACGTGGGTGAACGTAGTTGGTGACAAATGTTTTCTGCTGACTATTTATTATGACATTTTTAAATCAAAATTTAATTCCAAAGTTAAAACGAAAACGTTAGAACCCACTACATTAATTTTTGAACTTAAAGCACCTGTGCCACCAGACATAATTTCGTTATTTTTTACTATTAATTCAAGTCATGTGGCACATGAGTTCTCCCCTCATGGTTTTAATTTAATTAGGCGCATTTTTAATTTCTTGACCCTTCTAAATGCGTCCTTTAAATTACTTGCGAGGTTGTGTCGAATAGTCGTTCACCGTTATGTGAATGGTTTGGTTTTGGTTTGTCTCACCCCTAAACGGATGCCCCCGGGCACTTTAGAAATATTAACGAATTGGCTAGTCTATTCTTTACGAATTTTACGGAAGTTTGGTGACATGACATTCTTTTTAAAATTTTCCACTGAGTGAGGCATAGCTCCTATTTTCATCGTTACATACTTTACGCTTTATGCTTTAATGCCACCTAAAATGTCTACCTCTCCGTATATATTTTCCACTATGCTTTCTATTGGGTTGGGTGGTGACAGTTTTCTAGGATCGTTCTCCTTCTCGGTCTCCATCGGAGGTACGTTGGTGGATGTTATTAAAATTCTTTTTCCTTCTTTGGCTAACGCGTATTTGAGGTCCCTCCAAGAACACCTTTTGCCATGCAGGTCCTTCTTCCCCGCCGACGACCTTCCAGGCGAGTACACACAGGCATAGTCATCAATGATGAGTATTTTTAAGAGGGGGAGGATTGATGGAGCCGACTTCCCACGACATGTGGCCAAGGAGCGTCCTCCCTCTAACGATAATGGTGACCTGGTAGATTTGAATGGAGACGACGGCCCGCAACTACTTGAAGACGGCGATGGCGCACTGACATATAACCATGAAGAGCGTCGCCACAATAGCCGTCCGGAGCGCAAGCCCATTTATAATTTATTAATAATAAATATTAATAAATTATTATGGAGTAATAATATATTTTATTATTTGTTTTATTTCAAAATTATCATTGTTATTTCATGTTTAATTTCATGTATTAGTTGTTACATGGTTATGTTATAAAACCATGAGTTTAGATTTCATTTTTCATGTTGGGCTGCATGTAGCCAGTTGGAGTGTTTGTTGTAGCCTATATATAGGAATGTACCACTTTGTTTCTCATTAGTGAATGAATAAAAAAAATCGAATTTCAAGTTTGAAATCCTCCTCCTCCTCAAGGCAAAATTCGGCCCTTCCTCTCTTCCTCTTCCTCTTGGCCGCCGACCACCTTTCTTCCTCCTCTCTCTCTCGGCTTCCTCTCTTCCCCTCCTTCAAACACTCCTCTTTGCCCTCTTCAAAACCGAGCCCATCACATCATCCCTTTCCCATCACAAATTCCGGCCACCTCCCTCTCCCCATACAAAAACCGAGCCATCCTCACCACCACCAAGGCCGACCACTACTTCCCCTCATAAAACTGGCCACCACCATCTCAAACCCAAGCTCCCTCCACCACCATCAAAACTGCCCCCCTCAAAAAATCCCTTTCCTAATCCAAAAATATTCATTTCCATAATCCCTCTTAGTTATCATATTCAAAACATATCCCCTTCCATAAATTTTCCACCTACCAAATTTGAAATATCTCATTCCTTAAATAATCCACAATCTTGCCACCTTTTTTCTCTCCTACCTTAATTGGAATATTATTTCCACATTTAGAAGATTTCGCCTGGATTTTCCAAATATAGCGTGACACGAAGAAGGTGACGAGTTTCTTGCACTTTTTATTATAACGCCCCTAGCCAATCCAACGTGGCAATGTCACGGCTCCGCTCTAGGCGACGCTACCAGGTTACAGCCCAAGCACCCCAACCCCTCTCCATCCCACTGGCGGGTTGTTGGTGGCCACAGCCTCCCTTTGATGAGCGAACTCGACAGTTAAGTTGGGTTGTACGGGGACTTCCCAGGAGGTCACCCATCCCAGTACTACTCTAGCCCGAGCACGCTTAACTATGGAGTTCTTTCAACTCAATTGGTGATGAGAGTTGAAAGAACTCCATAGTTAAGCGTGCTCGGGATGGAGTAGTACTGGGATGGGTGACCTCCTGGGAAGTCCCAGTACGACCCAACTTAACTGTCAAGTTCGCTCATCAAAGGGAGGCTGTGGCCACCAACAACCCGCCAGTGGGCTGGAGAGGGGTTGGGGTGCTTGGGTTGCAGCCCGGTAGCATCACCTAGAGCGGAGCCGTGGCATTGCCACGTTGGATCGGCTAGGGGAGTTACACACTCGACCTCGATTAGACCCGCTGTCCAGGCTCTCACTAGCTGGCTGGTCCGTAGGCTCGCTTGGGGGGTAAGGGAAGACCCCGAGAGGATCCTGTTGTCCAGGCTTCCATTAGCTGACAGGGCTGGAAGGCGCACTCGGCCATGAGTAGACTCGCTGTCCAGACTCTCTTTAGCTGGCAGGGCCGTAGGCTTGCTTGGGGGGGGGGGGGGGGGAAGGGAAGACCCCAAGAGGATCCTGCTATTCAGGCTTCCATTAGCTGGCAGATCTGTAGGCTCACTTGGGGGGGGGGGAAAGGGAGAAAGTGTGGTTTTGAAAGACCCCGAGAGGATGTCGCTGTCCAAGCTCCGATCAGCTGGCAGGGCTGGAAGGCGCACTCGGCCCCGAGTAGACCTACTATCTAGGCTTCCATTAGTTGGTAGGTCCGTAGGTTCACTTGGGGGAAAGTGAGAAAATGTGGTTTTAAAAGACCCCGATAGGATCCCGCTGTCCAGACTCTCATTAGCTGGAAGGGCTGGAAGGTGCACTCGGCCCCGAGTAGACCCGTTGTCCAAGCTCTCATTAGCTGGCATGGTCGTAGGCTCGTTTGGGGGGGGGGGGGTAAGGGAAGACCTCGAGAGGATCCCGCCGTCCAGGCTTCCATTAGCTGGCAGGGCTAGAAGGAGCACTCGGCCCCGAGCAGACTCGCTGTCTAGGCTTCCATTAGCTGGCAGGTCCGTAGGCTCACTTGGGAGGAAAGGGAGAAAGTGTGGTTTTGAAATAACCAAAGAGGATCCCGTTGTCCATGCTCCCATCAGATGGCAGGGCTGGTGTAAGACCCCATTTTTTTTCTTTTAAAACTCCGGGGTCTTAGGCCCAAAACCGCCACTTTGCGGTGATACCTTCATGCCCTGAAGGGTCATCACCACAATGCGCCGATCCTGCCGGCCAATTCGATCATAGAAAAGTAGCAAAGTAGAGTACATAATTTATGAAGTAAAACTCTACCACATGTCCACAAAGAGAATCACATATCAGAATAAATATCTCTACGAAAGGAGAGTCCACAATAATAAAAGTAAGAAAAGTACTGAAACAAGGGCTTATTCCCGGTACATCAAAATCCGCACTACAGAGTCACTCATCGCGGAAGCAAAACGGAACCCTACTAAAGATCGGGACTCACAGTCCCAGCTGTCTGAACTCCGGTGCTAGACTGCCCCATCTCCAAGCGTATCGACCTCCGAGGCTTCTCCTCCATGCTGGGCTCCATGATCCCCTAAATGATGTGGTACAAAAACCGTTAGTCTATAAGACTAAGCCCTATCATCCCCCACCCCTTCCCCCATGGCTCCTAGGAACCGAGCGGGGAGGAAGAAAGGAGAGGAAATGATAGTGGAGAATAGCAAATGCAACTGACGGCGGAACTAGACTAGCAGTTCTATATAAATAGGTAAGGAAAGGCATGAAGTTTATAAAAGGTAAACTAAGAAATATGTAACCTTAACTTATACGAAAGCACATAAGCCAAGGGATCTTTTGCAGGGCTCCTAGCGTATAAAAAGTCTCATACCAATTTATACGTTAGGGTGTCGGTTTTATAGCAGGCATAATATATAAATTTACTGAATAAAAACCTTAACTTATAAGCATGCTCGCGCGAACTTAGAAATCAAGGGGTCGTTTTGCAGAGCCTATTGTATAAAGCATCCCATACCACCTTATACAATAGGTGTCAGAGTTATATGCAATGGTTATGCTATGACATGTAATTAAGTCATGATGTGAACATGCAAGTGCAACTCACCCACTCGACTCTGTGTACACAGACCTTTAGTTCCCCCTTTCTGGAGCCAAACCTCCCAGGATACCTCCGTAGTGGAAAACGGAAGCGGTGGGTTGGGCCTCGCCCACCTCTAAACTGGTAATTCCACTACCAGTTAGACATATCGTACGCCTTAACGCTGGTGCACAAAGCGGACTCCTGCGTACTCTTACCGGCTGGCGCACCGGACTTTTATGGCAAAGTGCTAGACCACACTTGCTGAGTCGACGTATTGGCGTCGGTGCATCGACCCTCCAATACCGAAGACCCACCACCTTTATACCTTTTATGCACATGCAATAGGTATGAATCCAACCATCTACCGAGCCAAAGCTCCTCGGACCATCCCATCCATCACAGTCAACAATTGAGCCAAAGCTCCCCGGACTATCCCGTCCGTCTCAACGAACAATTGAGCCAAAGCTCGCCGGGCCAACCTGCCCATTTCCACAACCGCCATGCCTACTTCCCGGACAACCTAGTCAAACTAACTTCTCGAGACACCGGGGTGTGAGAAAGTGAAACCCTAGTTATACTAGTTGCTCTTAAGATTTGTTACTCATACGGTTTACGTTAGCCCAGGACTGCCACCGACATACCCGGTGAAGGGTTCTCAAAGGACACTAGAAACTATGATGGTAGCTGAAGCTTATCGTTCCCTTTCGCAAGGCACTTATTATTATTGATTGATTTCCTTACCCATTCTCTCTTTGCATTATGCTGGACTAAACCTAGTGTGATTTTGACTCTTCCTCTCTTTGGGAAAGACGATCTTTTGTCGATCCCGAGCACCACCTAACACTAGCCAACACCACACCTTAATCAACCTAACTTCCAAAGGTGACCCCAATTACTTATCCAAAATCAGCAGACTATTAGAATCCTAAACCTTAGGCCTACACACCCACATCACCTATTTTATGTTCTTTTACTAATCGCAGACCATACTTAGCGATACGATGTACATATTGGGTAGCACTACAAATAATCATCCAAATGCTTCAAGATAATTAATGGGGGTCTATCATGACCTAACTAGGCTAAATCCAGTAATTTATATTTTTTCTAATTAATCCAGCATTTATTTAATTTTCCTAAAAGATCCAGGTGCTACTAGTTTGAACATGATGTATCCTATATAGTCATGCATGATGCTTAACAAAATTATGAAAAATATTAGGATAACTCAATACTATAAATCCAAAATATAACCATTTTTCCCAGTATCTAAAGGACCCTAGAACTATTTTGGTAATATATCCTATTTCCCTTCAATAATGAAGTAAGTACAGCAAATAATCGTCCAAAAATTATGAATTAATTTTATTATACAGCTACTATCCTACCAACATTATTGACAAGGTTTCATGATTTTTCAGTAGGAAATAAGCTCTGGATAAATTAAACATCAAATTTCCAAAATGATGGGTTTGTAAAGTAAGTACTGCAAATAGTCTTCTAAAAATCATGAATTAATTTCTCCAAGTATTTATTGACCTAAAAGCAACAGTGACCTAATTTCATAATTTTTTCAATATGTAAATAGCTCTACATAATTTATTGACCATAAATGCCCCTTTTGAATGTTGTGAAGAAAGTACTGAAAATAACCAACTAAAATTTATAATAAAATTCATGGATAATCATCTTGACCTAAAATATCTCCTGCCCAAGTTTCATAGGATTTTAATAAACAAAATGATCCTAATAAATAAAATAGTATTTAGGGCTATATCATGTATAATAAGTGAAGTGCTAAAAATATTGCTCATAAAATTCCAATAAATTCACTAAAGGTTCTATCAACCTAAAATCCAGGCTACCTAAGTTTCACACCTTTTTAGTAAGTTTTGGTAGCTTATTCTACACAAACAGAGATTATGCCCTAAGCTAGGGTTAGGGTTTTTAGATGTCTATCTTTCTCCAAATCCTCTAAAGTTCATACCAGAGGACTTAGGCTACTCAATCATCATTTCCACCAAGTTACAAGATCACACAAGGGCATTTGCCCCCATGCCCTTCACAACCCTCAAAAGCCCCTCTAGATCCAAGGGCAAAACTACCCTAGACCACCCCATAATCGTTATGAGGGTGATAATGGCCATGCCAAGTCAGTGGTAAAAATCTCAGCCCATGTTGAGGTGATTTGACTACCCAAACTCAAAGTACACTTTTTTACTTAAGAACCCTTCATTAAGGCAGAATTAGAGTTAGGTCATTTCCTATCCAAAACACCTCCAAATGAGGTGAAATTTTATACAGATCCATATCATGATACCAGGAACCACTCACCAAAATTTCGAAGGGTTTGGAGGTCATTTGATTACTGCATTTAAATACCCTAATATTATTAAATAAAAATAAAAACCATAGGCAAAGTACCCCCCAAAATTCCCAATTTTAGACAAGCCTTAGGTATAGCTATGGGTGACTCCCTGCCCAAATTTCAAGTCATTTGGACAAGGGATGAAGAGTGGGCACCCATTTAAATCTCATGATAGCCCTAGGTATAGGTCCCACCAAAATGGGTGCCGTGGTCCAACCAGAGGTCCAAATTGGTTCAAAATAATTTTGGATTAAAGTAGACCCATAGGGATACAAAGTTTATGTTGACGACTTTTTCACTAGAGGGGCCTAAGTATTTTTAAAAATTAAAACCATCTACTGCAAATAATGTGACAAAAAATAAATTAAATTAAAATAAAATGATCATATCAATCCGGCGCATGAATCTTGGCGCAGATCCACGGGCCCGGGCTCATCGTCTACCTCCAGCCAATGGCTGAGATAGCCCGAGCCTGGAGCCACTTCCATCCGCCACCGCCGCCCATCCCGACCCTTCCCCGGCAGGCCACGGCCACCAACACCTCCGTTGAGGTGGTGGCTATCGATTGGAGGCGGCACAGTCGCCGGAGGGGCGGATTTCGGCGGTTCTACCAAGAAGATTTCTCGGCCGAAACCATGAAAACTAGAAATTGGTTCGGGCTCAATTGAGCCTGAACCTTGAACCTAAACGATCCTATGATCTAACCATGAGGCAAGGAGAGGAGGAGGACCTTGCCGGCGGCCTGAAGTCGAGAAGATCGCCGGAAAACCATCTTTGAAGGCGGCGCCGCTCGATTTCTACAACTGCATAGTGGGGAGGCTCGATTCCTTCAGGTAAGGGTTGGGAAAGCCTTCTCTCAGCCCACTAATGGTGTTTAAAGCTTTAGTTGGGAAGAGGAGAGGCTGGATTATCAATGGCCATTAAAGCCATTAATGACTAGGCTTGGGTTAGGAGGAGGGGGGCTGAACCAGCCCCTTGGTGGCCGAGAAATGGCTGGAAATTCCTCCCCTTCACCAAGGTAGGTGAATTCAGCCATTAAGGGTGGCCTTTGGCCTCCCTTTGGCCGAGACCCTTCACCCCTTCCTGTTTCTTCATTTCTCTCTCCTCCATTAACATGGAATGGAGCTCACCTTCTCTCCTAGTCACCAAGTTGACTTGGTCAACCTTGTGGTCTATTAGAAGCCCACACATACGCATTATATCCTAATGAAGCCACATGAGGAGGCTTGAGCTTATGCTAGCCCATTTGGGCTAGGTTGACCTAAAATGGGCTTGGGTTGACTTTGGTCTTTTTGACCTTTTGGGTTGCCCCCAATGGATCTTTGGTGACCCAATGATCTCCCCTAAGGCCTAGGTATGGTTGGGTATGAAAGTATCTAGTGTCTACTAAACCCACCTATGGGGGGGGGGGAATAGGTGTGGTGCAGTTTTTTGCGGAATTTAAATAACCTGCACAAATAAAAAAACACAGCACAGAAAAGCACACAAGCAATTATAGCGGTTCCCCGATTTGGGTACATCCACTCTCCCCCTTCGACCTATCTCCCACCAAGGGATGACTCGGTCACTTCTCCAAACGGATTGAAATCCAATCCTCACACTACGGAAGGAACCCTTCCAACCAAAGGAGTAACTACTCCACCATGGGTTGCACCCAACCCTTACAACTAGGAATAAAATTCCTTTACAACAAAACAAAATTAGAATGTACAAGAAATACAAACTACACTTGTGGAGAACCCGATGTCCCTCTTCGTTCGTTGAAGCGTTCTTGAAGGAGATGAAGAGTCCATGACCGGAGTACTCTCTTGGAGAGGATCTTGCCAAGATCGGCGGAGGCAAGTGATTACGGCGGCGATGCTTTGTAGATCCAAACTTCTTGACGAAGCAATCAAGGTCTACCAACGATCTCAATCGGATCGGTCGTCTCAATCGATTTAGAATGAAGAACTAACCTCGTTCAACAAATCGAGAGACAAGGGATCTCGAGAGAGAAGCGTGAGACACTAGACTTGCCTCGGTTCTGTCGCCGGAAGATCAACGATGATCTGAGATCTGCAGCGGCGACAACTTTGCGAGCGGCGACGGCGAGCGAAGGAGTTCCGCGATCAGCTAGGTCACGCACGCCGGCTTTTTCTTTTCCGTGAATCGCTGCTACTGTTCTTCTTCTTGTGTTTTTAGGGTTTCAAAATACGTATGTATTTATACCCAAAGACATCCCAAAAGAGCCATTGTGGGACCCACCATGTCAAACCTACGCACGGGCCGAAACAGCGCGCGGCGTCCTGGACTGGTCCAGCGAACAGAGCAAATTTGCCTAAGGCAAATTCGGCGAGAATAATTGGTGATTCCCGTCGAAGTCGGCGGGAATCACTCATGATTCCCGTCAAATTTGCCTTGACAGAATTCCAGTTGAAACACTTGTCATCCGGAGGGAATCGGCGATAATGCAAAGTTATTCTCGATGAATCGGCGGGAATCATTAACAATTCCCGTCGAAGTCAGCGAGAATCAGTTAGTGATTCTCGTCGATTCTGCCTTAGCATAATTCTTGAAGGAGGACTGTCAGCCGGATGAAGTCGACGGGAATCACTGACTGATTCTCGACGATTCGGCGAGAATCACTAGTGATTCCCGTCGAATCGGCAAGAATCACTTAGTGATTCCCGTCAAATTTGACTTAGACGATTTTCCTCTTCCTTCCCATGAACTTGGTCTTTGACCCATCTTCGCTCCTCTTCTGCTCTTGATCTATCTCGACCCTGTACTTGAAAATAAGTACACTCCAATAGAGAGAGTACACGTGAGCCAACACACTGATCTGCTCAACGAGGGATTACGTTGCGCAGACCCGTGTATATTGACCCACTGCACCCTGACATTGGTATGTACTTAGCATGGAATGGCTGCAAGCACAACTTAATAGAAGATTGTCAAATACATTGTCTATTCACCTTAGCTTGTTCACGGGCTTCTTCAAATCAGGTACATTGTGGATACAATACCCAACAGGGTAGAGTTGACTTGGCACTTTGGAGATCACATGACCCTTAGTAAGGGCACTTTGACCATTTTATGGTTTAAGTTGACTTGGGTCAACTCAAGCTTGGGGTTGACCCCAATGAGCCCCTTGGTGACTCATTGGCCCCACTTTAGGTCTAGAGAGACCTTGGTAGGGTTGGTTGAGCTTACTAAGGGCACCCTGTCCTTATTTAGGCCCCCTTGCCCAATATAGGCCTAGGGTGATCCTAAGTCAATTTGGCCATCTAGAGTTGACTCCAATGAGCCCTTAGGGCTTTATTGGGCCTTCCCAAGGGTTGGTGAGGTGTTGAAGTCATGATGAAACCACTTGGTCATCGTAACCTAGGGTTTAGGAATCTGCTATTTGCAGACCAAAAATGACCTCAACTATATTCTCAAGTCCACTTGATCCTCCTAGGTTCTCTAGGGTTTTGTCATGACCTAGTCATGAAAAAACCACTCCTAGAGGGTCTAGTTTCCTGAGGGATGTTACAGCTGGAAGTGCACTCAACCCTGAGTAGACCCGCTATCCAGGCTTCCATTAGCTGGCAGGTCTGTAGGCTCACTTGGGGGAAAGGGAGAAAGTGTGGTTTTGAAAGGCCCCGAGAGGATCCTGCTGTCTAGGCTCCCATTAGTTAGCAGGGCTGAAAGGCGCACTCAGCCCCGAGTAGACCCAATGTCCATGCTCTCATTAGCTGGCAGGGCTGCAGGCTCGCTTGGGGGGGGGGGGGGGGGTAAGGGAAGACCCCGAGAGAATCCCACTATCCATGCTTCCATTAGCTGGAAGGGCTGGAAGGCGCACTCGGTCCCGAGTAGACCCGCTTTCTAGGCTTTCATTAGCTGGCAGATCTGTAGGCTCACTTGGGGGGGAGGGATAAAGTGTGGTTTTGAAAGACCCAGAGAGGATCCCACTATCAAGGTTCCCAATAGCTGACAGGGCTGGAAGGCGCACTCTGTAACATCCCTCAGACTTCTAGACCCCTAGGATGGTTTTGTCATGACTGGGTCATGACAAAACCCTTGGAAACACTAAAGGGTTTGGGTGAACATAAGAATTAGGGTGTGAACCACCTTGGTCTGCAAATAGTAGAATTCCAATTACTAGCTTAGGGATGACTTTAGGGCTTTAACTTGGTTCCATGATCCCATCATGGCACCCCTAACCCTAAGGGAGGCCAATGGGTCACCAAGGACCCATTGGGGTCAACCAAAAAGGGCCAAGATGACCAAGTCAACCCAAACCCTAATTAGGTCAAACTAGCTCAAAAAGGCTAACTCAAGCTCAAACACAAAACCACGTTGGGCTGCAAATAATGAGTTGTAGTTACCATGACATTTTGAAAACATTCGGCCTCATGTTGATATAGAACCTATCAAATTCGTCTAACGAAATTCGTCGAATGGAGTTCGACGAACGGAAGAAATTCGTCAAACGAAGTTCGACAAACTGGGAAAATTCATCGAGCGGGGTAAATTCGTCGAATAGAGTTCGACGAACGGGTTTTATTCGTCGAACGGGGTTCGACAAATGGAGCAATTTTGTCGAATGGAGTTCGATGAATGGAGCAAATTTGTCGAATTGAGTTCGACTAATAGGTTATATTCGTCGAACGGGGTTCGACGAACGAAGCAAGTTCGTTGAACGGAGTCCGACGAATGGAGCAAATTCGTCGAGCTGGGTTTAGAGTTCTTCGAACGGGGCCTCTCTCGATTTGATGACTAGGAGAGAGAAAAGCTCCATTTTCCCTTTAATGGAGGAGAGAGAAGGTGGGGAGTAAAGGCCATTCATGGCTTGGAAAGCCAAAGGGACCCACCTAGACCTTCACAAGCCCTAGGGGAGGCCAATGGGTCACCAAGGACCCATTGGGGTCAACAAAAGAGGCCAAGTTGACTCAAGTTCGGGAAGCGTCGAGTGAGTCGACAGGACTCGACGATTAGATCAGGCATTTTACTTAGGAAGATTTTTTGGGCTCGGGACGTTGTGTGCGTTGAGTGCACTCAACGCCATGAACTGATTGGCGTTAAGTGAGTTGATCTCACTCAACGCCATTCTACTTGGAAATAGTTTAGACCGATATAGGCGTTGAGTGTGTTGACAGGACTCAACGCTTTTTCCTTAGAGGAATTCTCGGCCCAGTTTCTTGGTTCTTATTAACAGACTGAATCGGGTTTTCGAGAATTGCATCAAAATGGCTTAATTGGCAATATTCCTTTCAATAGGACTCATTTAATACAATAATAAGCGGTCCAGCAGTAGGGTGCCATGTGGCAGATAGTTTAACCCTAATTCCAATTAAATGGAGAGAGAGAGAAAGTGGTCATTCAAGGTGTTTGAATGCCCTTGACCCCTCATCTCTGTCCCAACCGAAGGAGATTCATCTCCCTCATCAATTAGAGGAAATCAAGGGACTTTCCATGTCCTTTAAGTGGCTGGGTGCAGTGAACCCACATAACCAAAAAAAGCCCCTTTATGGCCATTAATGGCCATTGAAGATTGACCCTCCCACTTCCCCCAATTGGTCATTTTAAAAGCTTCGCAGGGTAGAGAGGAGCCATTTCCACTCTTCCCCTGAAGAAATAAAAGCTCTTCACTGTACAGTTGCAGAGCACCAAAAAGCTCGGTGGCTGGAAATGGTGAGGAGGCAAAGCACTCGCATTCAAGCCGCAAACCATGTCCTCCTTTACTCCTTCATGGGTTAGATCTTAAGAATCGTTAGAGCAAAGAATTGGGCTCAATTGAGCCCGATCGGGTGGAGTTTTTCTCACCAATTTTCCGTAAAAAGATAAGTGTCGGGTTCACCGGAATCCGCCGTCTCCGGCGGCCAAACCACCGCCGGTTGATAGCCCTCACCTCGATGGAGGTGGTGGTGGCGGTGGTTGGCCGGGGAGGTGGCCGGAGGGCCGAGAATTGGGGCTAGAGTTGGCTCCAGGTCGGGCGGATCGGGACCGTTGGCAGGAGGAAGAAGAAAGCCAGCCTCCGTTGGATCCTGCTTTAGGATCCGTGCAGATCTAATATATATTAAATATGTTACGTGTATTTCTGTCACAGAAAATCAGCTGCCTTAGGATTTAAATTAAAAATACTTAGAGGTCTTTTCAGAAAAAGTGGTCAACATGAAACTTGTATCCCTATGAGTCTAGTTTATTTTCAAATTGATTTGAACCAATTTGGAGTTTAGGTCAGATCTCAACACTCATTTTGGTGAGGTCTATACATAGAGTTAAACAGTGATTGATTGGGGTGCCCCCATCAATCCTGACCTCCAAACGACTTGAAATTAGGAGAATAAGCCATTCATATCTAGACCTATAACATATCCAAAAATGAGACGACATTTTTCTAAAGATTTGGTAAACATTTCATTTTTCATGTAGGGGTTAAATAATGGGTCTAATGACCTCCAAATTCCCCCAAATTTTGGGGAGTGTACCTTGAGATCAGTATAAGATTCTGTATAAAACTTCATCCCATTTGGTGATGATTTGGTGTAGGATTTAGTATGCCCTAGCCTTGGCCTAAAAGGGTTATTTAGGTCAAAGTATCCCTTGTGGGTATTGAGTGACCAAATCACCTCGATAGAGGTTGAAATTTTGGCCACTGATTTGTTATGACAATAAACACCTTCCCATGGAGTTTGGGGAGGATTAGGGTGGATTTGACCTAGGACCCTAGTTCAAACCCTAAGGTTAAACTTTGGGGGTTTGTGAAGGACATAGGGTGATATGCCCTTGTATGGACTTGGTGATTAGTCTATCTGATCTTAGGGTGGTGAAATGCCCTAGGAAGGAATTTGGTGGTATTTGGACACATGCAACCCACCTTAAACACTTGGAAATTATTTAGGTCCATACACCTTATGGAATAAATAAGGGGTCATATGACTTTAGACATTCATGATATTTTGGTAGGAGTAATTTTATTGTAATATTAACCTCTGAAATTTATTAAAAGATGTTTAGAAAACAGTAGCTCATACTTATAGGTATAACATTCACCTTGCCCATTTTGATGATATCGAAGTAACTATGGTTTAATTGTCTTAGAATGTTATGAAACTTTGGCAATGCTAATTAAATATTATTTGGATGCACTAGTTAATTATTTGGAATGATTGAACATTGTCTCCTAGTACTTCATGTGTAAAGTGAACTGGTGCACCTTATTTTGATAAATAGATAATAAATACTATATCTTGCTGTAAAATTGTATTACTTGGCCAGAGAACTTTTAGGGCATAATGAAGCCTAGAAAATTATTACATGTTATTTGGATGAGTTTATAAAAATGTCCCTTCACAAAGTGCACTTAAAAGGATTTATTTGAAGTATTTTTCTATATAGCTTACTGACCTTGGAATTGCATGAAACTTAGTCAGTAATGTTTTATGATTATAATAAGGCTCTGGTAATTTTTGTATAATTTTTGGATTATGAATTTTGGTACTCCCTTCATTACCTCTAATTATTTGAATTACCTTGAATTAATTATTTAGAGGTTAATACATTTATGAAAATCTGTAAAATTTGTATTCACTGACATTTTACTATCAGATAGTGTTCACAATTTTTAGGTGGCCATAACTTAAGGAAATCTAGTACTTCATGTTCAAAATTACCCATGGCCTAATTTTTGGGAAAATTAAATAAATGCCAAATTAATTAGGAAAATTACAAGTTTCTGGATTTAGGCTAAATGTGTCATGATAGACCCCCAATAATTATCTTAGGGCTTTTGGATGAAAATTTGAAGTACCTCCTGTCATGTACATCAAATAGCTTAGATTGGTCTACATATAGTAAGACTGCGGAAATTGTGATAGCATGTGGAATGGACACAAGGAATTGGAGTTTATAGTTTGAAAGTGAGGGGATAAGTTGTAAACTACTCTAGAGGGGGGGGTGAATAGAGTATTCAAAATTTTATGTACACTTAGTCAGCTCCCTTGGAGTTTATTTGCGGAATAGAAAATCTGATACTTGAACCCTAAGAGCCTAACACAGTGAAGTGCACAAGTGAAGAAGTTGACTGAAATTTCAGTTAACTACAAGCCTATCACAGCACCTAGCAATCCTAGGTAGTTCTATCACAGCCACAGAATAAAATGAATAAACAAGATAACCAGATGGACACAGGATATATAGTGGTTCCCTTTAAATAGGTACATCCACTCTTCTACCACCCTGGTAGGAATCCACTACAGGTTTTTGCTAAGGTGCCCTGCCACCAATGATCTGATTCAGGTAGATCAAACAGACCCTTTGAGCTTTTGATAAGGATGCTCAACCACAGGTTGTTGATAAGGTGCCCTGTCACCAACGTTCACTTTTGAAGAGGTGTGAACAAACTCTTTTTACAAAGGGGTTGAGAGGGTTTGATTATCTTCTCTATTTTAAATACAGATTAGAGAAGATTTGTGGATTCTCTAAAGAATCAAAGTCTCCCCCTAGCTCAGTGGAAGTCCAGGGAAAGCCTTTGCTTCAGGATGAAGGAGTTTCAGATAAACTGAAACTAAATCCTCAGAAATCTGAAGACTGATTTTTATCAGGTCTTAAGATTCTGGAGCACTTGAAGCAGATCTTGAGCCTTTTCTGAAGTCTTTGAAAAACTCTAAGCAGATTGCTCAGGAGACTTGAGAATGGAAGATGATTGCTCTGGGCTTTTGCTTCAGGAAAACTTTTCTTCTTCTTGTAAAGAGATGTTGAAGAAGTGCTCTGATGATGCTTGAGCGGATGAATAATTTTTCTCTGTGTCTGTTACTGTAACTTTTCTTAGAGCAGAAATCTCTTTTAAATATGTCTTCACGTTTTCCTTTGGAACGGCTCTATTGATTTGAATTCTCGAGCCCTGCAACCGATTATCTCAAAATAGAATATAGCAATAGGAATAGAATGACCTATTAACTTTCTGTCAGTCCCAATAAGGAATAAAATAAGCGGGAAAGAAATCTCAGCATAAAGACGTACCTTTCTTGGAAATAGTACATAGTACCAACGGCTAGAAAACAGGCTGGAAAGATAAAGTCAACGCAATTTGTATAATAGGACAAAATGCTTTATCAAGAATACTGAATCCCGTGATTTATGTTTGACAGAATTTGTAAATAATTCATTTTGAATTTAAGCCATAATTTTAGCAACAAATAACTTTAGAGAATCTTTCTAACCACAAGCTAACACACTTGGAAATAAACCAAGGAATAGCATAAATACAAATAGATAAAATCAGACAGAAATCGTCGAACAGGGGTTCGAAGATCGTCGACCTGTTAACAAATCGTCGACCAATAGCAGGAATCTGTCGGACCAGAAATCGTCGACCAGAAATCGTCGACCAGAAAATAGATCGTCGACCAGCTAATAGATCGTCGACCAGCAAACAGATCGTCGACTAAAGCAAAAAGTCTGATGACACAGAAATCGTCGAACATCTCATGATGTCGACGACTAAGGCAGAGATCTGTCGAGACAGATATCGTCGACCAACAATGATGTCGACGATTAAGGCAAAGATCTGTCGAGACAGAAATCGTGAAGCTAGAACACGATCGTCGATCTGTTGATGACAGATCGTCGACCAACCTTCAGAGCGTAGTAAGCTAGCTCTGAGATCGTCGACCAACGGTCGACGATAATTGTCTTGACTTCAACGATTCAATAGCCCTGCTATCGTCGATCAATGATCGACGATCGCGAGGCCTCGTTCGACGATAGTCGAACGGAAAAAGTCTCAACCAAAACACATTCTAAAACTACTAGCCTAAACTCTAGGTCAGTTATATACTGCCCTAGGGAGACTAAGCAAAGTCTAAACATGATCATATATCTTTATATGGATCAAGAGGGGCTGGAAAGGGATTACATAAGCCAAATCACATCTAGGGTACCAACAATCTCCCCCTATTTGGGTTATGTTATCCAATCCAATTTAAAGGCTAAAGCAGACAACAACACTTCTAAAGATTAACCAGAATGATAAAACACAGGCAATACACAGAAAATATAACAAGCATAAATCAGCAAAAATGGAATGTATCAAGCAGATTTATCAGCATGTTTAGCATCAGATGAGTTTTTGGGCATTGCAGCTGGTTTGAAAATAATTTCTCTGTTAGGGTTTGCTGCTTGTCTTTTAGATAGCATTAGATCATGTTCTCCTATGATTTTCTTTTCAGCATAACTCGGTAGAACTGCAGCAGGATGTAGTCTCATGTATTCCTCAGTGTCAAAGGCTTCTGGATTGACTTGAATTCTGCTCAGTTCCTTTTCTCTGAATTCTGACATTGTTGAGTAAGCTGTAGGATCCAGTCCTTGAGATTTGGCTCTCTCCATCATGCTAAGTGCAATAGACTCTTTGAATCTTGCCATAGAGGCAATCCTTTCAGCTTCAGTTTTGTCTGATGGAGAGGGAGGTCTATCAGAATCTGTATGAGCTGCAATCTCCATATTCCTTTGAAGAGCTGTAGCAAGTTTGCTTGAATCGAGAGGAATCTGCACAGTCTTCTTAGGATCAGTTTGAGCATAGAGAGATCTAGGAGGTGCAAGCTCAATGAACTTTTTGAGGGAATTTTCTGAAAAGACTACTCTTTTTCCTTTTGAATCAGCTGCAGCAGGTTTCTTTAAAGAGGAGGAGGGACCTTTCCTGGGAGGAGAAGGTTTCCTTTCTGGGACTAACTTCTTAGGAGAAGGAGGAGGAGAGAATGTAGGTTGTTGATAAGTCATCTCCTTTATTTGTTCTACGGGAGCATTGTCATTTCTTTTATTTCCTTGTCCTGAACCACTTTGGCTTCCCTGGCCTTGTCTACTTCTTCTCTGATAAGATTGAGAGGGGTTGGAACTGGCTGATTTACCAATTGGAGCAGAAGAGATACTTCCAGAGGTTCCAGTACCAGGAGGTGGAGGAGGACCTCTGGGGGGGAATTTTTGAACTGGAGAGTCATATCTCTTTCTTCTCTTATTTTCTTTAGTCTGATTCTTTGACAATCTCATCCAGGGTTGGAATTCCTTGCTCTTAGGATCTATTCCCTTCAGAATGTAATAGGGAACATCCTTGTTAGGATTTGCAGTAGAAGGAGCAGGGGCTTTTCTTTTCTTGGAAGCAGCTCTTTTTCTTTTCTTAGAGGAGTCCGAATCATCAGAGTCATCATCATCATCATCAGAATGAGATGAGTCTTTCCCAGCATAATCATCAAAGTTTAGTTCAGATGGATCTTTGGCAGTAAGTTCAGCTTTGTCTTTCTTTTCTCTTTCTTCTTTCTCTTTAGCTTCTTCAATGGCATCTTGCCTAAGAAGGGCATCCAGATCAACATTTGGAGCACTTTTCCATAGCTCTGATTCTGGGTACAATTCAGGAACTGTCTTGGGGACCAGTTCTGCAATAGAAGGAGTGGATATAGGATAGGTAAGGATAGGAGGAGAAAAGATGACAATATCTGCAGGGGCAGATGCTTTCTCTAGAGAGATGGCTAGGGAATCCAGATGATATTTAGCCATCCCTTCAATGTACTCAGAGGCAATACCTTCAGCCACAAAGTCTATAAATTGGTCAATGTTTAGAGTACCTGAACTTGAGTCCAATTCAGTCATCTTGGGAGCATTGTCTGCTCTATCTTGCACATCTTCAATTACTTCAGCAGCAGCATCAGCAGGGATGTTGATGATTTCAGCAGCAGCAGCATTTATGGTTGTGCCTGTATGCAAAGAGAGATAGGTTAACAACCAAGTGGGAATAAGATATTCCCCCCAAGGTGAACAAACAACAGGTAATAGATAGGATTACCTGAAGATCTACACAGGATACCACTTTGCATCTAGGAAGGAGGTTATAATTCCTTCTAGATGATTAGTGACATCGGGGATAGACACCTCTGCAAGGCACAAGAGGAGTGCCATACAGGAAAAGAAAAGGGTATCCTTGACCAAGGGGTCATCAAGGTACTCAGGTCTATAAGGGACCATTTTCTCTTGAGGAGGAGGAACAAAAGGAGGGGATGTGAGTGAGAACTCACAGTCTGAGGAAAGAAATGATTCCAAGTCTTTATCAGACTCAATGGACTTGGCAGCATCAACTTGCAATACTGATGTAAGATCATCAGCAGCTGTGATGAAAAGGAAGGGATAAGAAATTAACTCAAAGATGGAGTTTGAATTAATTAGAATCTTAAATAAAACTATACCATCAGGTTGAGCAGCATCCTTCTCACAGGTGTCCATGGGGACTTCCTCATTTTCTTTTTCAGGAACTTCTTCCTCAGAAGCTAGATTCACTAGGGAGTGAATGTCTTTGTTAGATACAGATATCAAATTGAAGTCCTGATTATATCCTTTGGAGGAAGAGTTTTAAAGTTTACCTTCTGATTCTTTCTCTGAAGTTTCTTGAGGGACTTCTACAGATTCTTGAAGGGGAAGAGAGGAATTGTCCTGAAGGGTCAGGGCATCACCTGAGACCACTTCGACAGACATCTCCCCCTGCATGACTTCAGTGGGGACTGGAGTCATGCATCTTACAGAAGGGGGCTCAGCAGAAGATGAGATGGATTTGATGGCATCAGTGAGAGAGTTGATGGAGGCAATGAGAGGGGCATTGGCAGCCTCAATCATGCTTTGGATGGAGGGAGTGATGAGCTGTACAAGGTGTGCAAGCATTTCAGGGGATATCTGAAATGCTGATGATGTAGAGGTGGATGGAATGGAGGCAGGATGATCTGCCACATGATCAAAGGAATCATGTGGAGATGGGTGATCATCAACATGAGTGTGGGATTCATGTTGAGAAAGGTTTGTGAGGATGGTGGCAGTCACCATGTCAACACTGGCTGAAGCTGCCAGATGATGTGGTGTTGGTGACTGGTGTGGAGATGCAGGTGGAATGAATGATGCATGTTGTGGTGGCACTGTGGGTGTTGTAGAGAGTAATGCAGGAGGAGAGGATGCAGGGATTGCTGAACCTTCCCCAGTAAGCGGGAGAGCGGCCGAATCAGCCCTTGTGTCTGAAGAAGGGTTAGGATCAACCCTGGCTGACTTCTTGATAATCCTCTGAGATTTCTTGAATAGCGAGGGGTCCAACCTCTTGCTAGCATTTACTGCGGAGGGTGCAGAAACGAGCAGCAGGGGTGCTTTCACATACAGAAACACACCCAGTACCCTGGCAAGATTTACCTCTTTCTTGTTGTTCTTTCTCCTGATTAGTTCAAATAGAACTTTCCCCCAGGCTAACTGCGTCCTATTCACCAAAGCTGACATAAGGGCAAACTGTTGCCTGTTGATATTGTCATGCGCCGAATGTTTTCCCAAAATGATCTTGCCCACCAGGTCTGCCAGAAACTTGTATTCTGGAGACAAGTTTATCTTCAGCAGCTTAGCCGGAATCCCTTCGGCATGGCCCATCACAGTGAGCATGCGGCCATATTCCTCTGAGCTTTGCTCATATTCCTCAGTTCCTGTTTGCAGTCCAAACAGCTCAGTCAATACTTCAGGAGTCAGAGTGACCTCCTCGCCATTTATCTTTCCTGACATCACTTCGTCGCTGGAGGACGAGGTGTATACCCATTCACGAATCTCGGGTATATTAATCTTAGGTGCGGATGACATGAATTTCTTGAGGCCTTGGTCTTCACATAGCTGCAGAATATCTTGGATTGGTTGATCGCATCGGCAGAAAGAATCGAAGTCGACACAGAAGCCCGTGTCGAACTTCATTCCGAGGAGAACAGCAGAAGGAATCGCCATAGAATTTGAGAGAAGATGGCGAATCGAGAAGCAAAACAGGGGAGAAGAGAATCGCGCAGGATTAGAGTTCGAGAGCGAATTCTAAGCCAGAAGAAGGAATATGAAAAGACGGAGCGGAAGGACGACGATCTTCAGACCTAAATCGACTATTAGAAACAAATCTGCGATCGTCGAACCCGGAATAAAATCGGTCGTCGAACACAGACCAACGATAGTCAATGTTTGACTAAATCGGTAAACATCGACCGACTACACGCAATTACTACGATCGTCGATCAATATATGATGGTCGACGATTCTCCACACAGCACAGAAAATCTGTCGTCGACCATTGGTCGACGATAGATACCTAAGGAGAGATCGTTGACCAGTTGGTCGACGATTTCTGCCTTACTACAGAACGAGCTGTCGTCGACGATTGATCGACGATAGTTCTGACCTGGTCGAAGATCGTCGAGCAGTCGTTCGACGATTTTAGACAGAAAACAAAACTATCTAAATTTTCACTACTCTGAACCATTAATCATGCCAAGCTGGTTCAGGAAGAACAAATACTTTTGTTCATCAAGGGGCTTAGTGAAAATATCTCCTCTTTGCAGGTCTGTGGATATAAATTCCATTACTATCTTGTTCTTTTCCACATTATCTCTCAGAAAATGATGTCTAATCTCAATGTGCTTGGTCCTGGAGTGGTGCACAGGATTTTGAGCAATTGATATTGCACTGGTACTGTCACACAGAATTTTTGTGTTTGAGTGTGTGTACCCATAATCCACCAGCTGATTTTGAATCCACAGGATCTGTGAACAGCAACTAGCTGCTGCTATATATTCAGCCTCAGCAGTTGAAGTAGACACAGAGGCCTGTTTCTTGCAAAACCAAGAGACAAGTCTCTCTCCCAGGAACTGACAAGTCCCTGAGGTGCTTTTCCTGTCAACTCTACAACCAGCATAATCAGCATCTGAATATCCAATTAATTCAAATCCTGACTCAGCTGGGTACCACAGTCCTAAGTTAGGACATCCCTTAAGGTATCTCAAGATCCTCTTGAGGAGAGTTAAGTGAGATTCCTTTGGGTTGACCTGAAACCTAGCACATAGGCATGTAGCAAACATTATGTCAGGCCTACTTGCAGTCAAATACAGCAGGGAACCAACAATGGCTCTATAATTCTTTTGATCAACAGACTTGCCATTGACATCAGAATCAATAACTGCATTTGAGGCCATAGGTGTGCTCATTGATGAAGCATCAGACATTCCAAATCTTTTAACCAGCTCTCTGGCATATTTTGATTGTGAAATGAAAATGCCATCAACACTCTGTTTCACTTGGAGACCAAGGAAATAGGATAACTCACCCATGCTGCTCATCTCAAACTTAGAGTGCATTAGTTCAGAGAACCTCTTGCATAGTTTGGGATCAGTAGAGCCAAATATAATGTCATTTACATAGATTTGAACTAACAGTTGTGAGTCCTTATGATGTCTAATGAATAGGGTTCTATCTACTACACCTCTCACAAACTTGTGTTCTAGAAGAAAATTTGCTAAGGTCTCATACCAAGCTCTAGGAGCTTGCTTAAGTCCATAGAGAGCCTTTTGGAGTTTGAACACATGAGTGGGTAAGGTTGATGAAACAAACCCTGGTGGTTGTTCAACAAACACTTCTTCCTTTAAATCTCCATTGAGGAAGGCACTCTTCACATCCATTTGGAAGACCTTAAATCTTTTATAGGCAGCATAGGCTAGGAAAATCCTAATGGCTTCTAGTCTGGCTACAGGGGCAAAAGTCTGATCATAATCTATGCCTTCCTCCTGTCTATAGCCTTGAGCTACTAGCCTAGCCTTATTTCTAACTACTATGCCTTGGGCATCAAGCTTGTTTCTAAACACCCACTTGGTGCCTATGATCCGTTGGCCTCTTGGTCTTGGAACCAAGGTCCAAACTTTACATCTTTCAAACTGGTTAAGCTCCTCTTGCATTGCTATAATCCAGTGGGGATCAAGCTCAGCATCTTTAATGGTTAGGGGCTCAACCTGAGAAAGGAAACAAGCAAACATCACATTTTTGTTGAGTTGATGTCTTGTCTGGACTCCTGCTGAAATGTCTCCAATCACTTGAGATACAGGGTGATCTCTAAGTGTGACAAGATCAGTAGGTTCAACAATGATCTGATCTTCAACAGTTTCAAGATTTACTTCCTCATGTGGAATTTGATCAACTGTTGGAGCAGGTGCTTTAGCTTCAAGCAGATCTACATCAGATTCAGAATCTGAGGAAGCAACCTGAGGAGTTTGTTGGGGATGATTCTCCTGTGTGAGTCTCAAACCTTCCAAATCCTTACTTACTCCTAGGACTTGCACTGTACTATTAGAAGAAGAATCCTTCTCCTTATAGTACATGACTGTCTCATCAAAAGAGACATGTGCAGACTCTTCTATCTTAAGAGAAGATTTATTAAGGACCCTATAGGCTTTGCTTACTTGAGAGTATCCTAGAAAAACTCCCATTGAAGCTTTTGCCTCAAATTTTCTATGGTATTCTTTGTTATTGTTATGAACAAAAGCAACACAGCCAAACACTCTAAGATAATCTATTTTAGGTTTCACTTGCTTAAGTAATTCATAGGGAGTCTTACCCTTGAGTTTATGTATCAGACTTCTGTTCAATACATAGTTAGCTGTGCTAACTGCTTCAGCCCAAAAGGACAGAGGCATGTTAGCATCAGCCAACAATGTACTTGCAGCTTCAATTAGGGTTCTGTTTTTCCTTTCAACTACCCCATTTTGTTGAGGAGTTCTAGGAGCAGAGAAGCTATGTTTGATACCTTCCTTCTCACAGAATTCTTGCATAAGAAGAGACTCAAACTCAGTACCATGATCACTTCTGATCAAGGCAATTTGAGTAGAATACTCACTCTGTATACACTTTAGAAAATCTGTAAGAACCTTGAAGTTATCAGCCTTAGTTCTCAAGAAGAATACCCAAGTGAACCTAGAGAAGTCATCTACAATTACTAAAGTGTAAGACTTTCCTCCAAGACTCTGTACAGCAATAGGACCAAATAAATCCAAATGTAGCAGGTACAGAATCCTGGGAGAATCACTTTTATTAACTGATTTAAAGCTATTTCTTGTTTGCTTTCCTAGTTGACAAGCTTTGCAAAGGCCTTCCTTCTTGTAGGGGCAAGAAGGTAATCCTCTTACAAGATTGTATTTAGCCAACCTAGAGATGTTTTTCAAGTTTACATGACTAAGTCTCTTATGCCAAAGGGTATTATTACTGGTTACTTCATTAAATAAGCATATTTCAGATTTGGAGGAATTAAAATCTACAACATAAACATTTCCAATTCTAATGCCTACTAATACCACAGTATTATTTAAAGAAATATTGCAGGCAGTGTCAGTAAACCATACCTTGTATCCAGCATCACACATTTGACTTACAGAGATTAGGTTGTGCTTTAGTCCTGAGACATAAGCTACCTTCTTGAAGGTTACAGCTCCTATGGTGAAGCTCCCATACCCTTCAGTCTGTCCACAGCTGGAATCCCCAAATACAACTTTTGGTCCCAGCTTGGCTTTGAAACCTGACAGGTTCTTCTTCTTTCCTGTCATATGCTTTGAGCATCCACTATCCAGATACCATTTGTCATGTATGACTGGATAGGTCTTCACCTGCAGAAAGAGCAGTTACACATTGTGGACCCAGGTTACCTTGGGTCCAGTATTCTTCACAAAAGAAAAACTAGATATAAAAGATTTTGCAGGCTTTGATTTATATCCTAAGGGGTGTGATCTCCTAGGTGGGATAATCCATTCAGTTGAAGGATTAAACAACCTGGGGTGGTGATTAGGATTTGAAGTTCTGGAAGTTTGAAAATGATTTTCCGGCTTAAGTCCAGATCGTCGATCGATGGTCGACGATCGCAAGCCATATCGTCGATCATTTCCAGTATAGCTATATTCTGGATTCAACGATCGTCGATCACTGGTCGACGACTCAAGATGAGATCGTCGATCTCCTGCACCAAAGATATCATACTTGGTGAAGGTGTTCAGCGATCGTCGATAGTCGTTCGACGATTGGTTTGACGATCGTCGATTAATGTTCGACGATTTTTGTAAAGCTAGAAATTTTTTCTTCCTATTCTCTTTCTTAATCTTATTCTGAATTTTCTTGCATTTTTCAATTTCCTCAGTATTCTTTATTCCTGATTCAGAAACAAATTTTACTGGAGTGCTAAATCTCTCCTTTGTGAGGAGGATGGGTTCACTAGGTGTAGCACCTAAGCCTAGTTTATCATTACCAACCCTAGTGTTTGCTATACAGGTTATTTCAGATAATTTAAGGCTTCTGCCATTTAATTGTTCTTCTAACCTCTTAGATTTAGCTAGTTCTAACTTTAGGAATGTTACTTCTTCTTTTGAGCTCTCTAATTCCTTTTCTAATCTGATTATTTCAACACCTTCCATGTCTAGTTCCATTATTTTTAATCTAAGTGACTTAATTTCTTTTTCAGATAATAGTAAGTCTAAACATAGAGTTTTAAATTTTAGTTTGAACTCAGGAGATGAGAAATCAAATGAGTCGATTACCTGGTCCTCCATAAAGGAGTCTTCTTCATTGTCTCCTTCTTCTTCAGAATTCTCTGCAGCTGACAGAGAGCTGCAGGCATCAATGGCCATGAGGCAGACCTCTTTGGCTTTCTTCTCTTCTTCTTCTTCTGAATCACTGGAGCTAGAGGAGCAGGTATCCTCTTCTGTTTCACTCCAGGTAGCAGCCACAAATCCCTTGTCCTTCTTCTTGTATTTGTGTGATGAGGACTTGGAGTGGTGCTTCCTGTATTCTTTCCCATGTTTCTTCTCCTTATACTTCTTCTCTGGACAATCTGGGGCAATGTGTCCAGGCTTGCTGCATACATAACAAATGATTTCTTTAGATGGAGTTTTGTCATACCTTGGCTTGTCCTCATGCTTGGAGAACTTCTTTCTGAGGTCTCTTCTTCCCATGTTGAAGAATCTCTTGGCAATGAGTGCCAGTAACTCCTCATTTGATTGACTTCCTTCAGAAGTCTCAGCAGCCTTAAGAGCTAGAGAATGCTCTTTCTTTATAGGAGTAGGAGTCTTTACTTCAGTTACAGCAGCTCTACTCTTTAAGGTTTGCTCATATGACCTGAGCTTTCCCAACAGAGCTTCTGTGGAGAGTTCCACAGTGTTTCTTCCATCCTTGATGGGCCATATCCTTGAGTCCCAAGAGATGGGAAGGCACATCAGGATCTTGTCATTGACTTCTGACAAGGTTATCTCCTTGTCTAAGGACCTCAGTTCACTTATTATTGAACTGAGTCTTGTGTACATGGTGTCAATGTCTTCAGCATCATCCTTCTTGAAGTTTTCATACTGAGAGGTGAGATTAGATCTCCTGTCCTTCCTCTCATCAGCTGAGCCAGCAACTATGTGGTTGAGGGAATCCCACATAGCTTTGGCTGAGGTACATTCAGCCAGCTTCTGGAATATCTCATCAGACATTGTCTGAGCTAGGATATTCATTGCTTTAGCATCAGCTGCTTTTGCTTTCTTGTAAGTTTCATTGTAGTCAGGTGGTGGCACAGCACTGAGATCAGCAGAAGTGGAAGCAGCAGCAGGCCTAGCAGGTGGTCCTGTCAAGATAGAAGAAAAAATATCTTCATCAATAGAATTCATGTATAGTCTTATCCTGGCCTTCCATATGCCAAACTTGGACAAGTTGCATACAGGAGGTCTGGTGCTTGAATAATCCTTAGACTGGGCCATGTGTGAAAGTGTTTGTGAATGGTATCAGGAAACAACTTATCACAGGATCTTTTAACTCAGGTGTTAGCCTGTATGAACAGCTAACCTCCCTCTGATACCAATTGAAAGTGAGGGGATAAGTTGTAAACTACTCTAGAGGGGGGGTGAATAGAGTATTCAAAATTTTATGTACACTTAGTCAGCTCCCTTGGAGTTTATTTGCGGAATAGAAAATCTGATACTTGAACCCTAAGAGCCTAACACAGTGAAGTGCACAAGTGAAGAAGTTGACTGAAATTTCAGTTAACTACAAGCCTATCACAGCACCTAGCAATCCTAGGTAGTTCTATCACAGCCACAGAATAAAATGAATAAACAAGATAACCAGATGGACACAGGATATATAGTGGTTCCCTTTAAATAGGTACATCCACTCTTCTACCACCCTGGTAGGAATCCACTACAGGTTTTTGCTAAGGTGCCCTGCCACCAATGATCTGATTCAGGTAGATCAAACAGACCCTTTGAGCTTTTGATAAGGATGCTCAACCACAGGTTGTTGATAAGGTGCCCTGTCACCAACGTTCACTTTTGAAGAGGTGTGAACAAACTCTTTTTACAAAGGGGTTGAGAGGGTTTGATTATCTTCTCTATTTTAAATACAGATTAGAGAAGATTTGTGGATTCTCTAAAGAATCAAAGTCTCCCCCTGGCTCAGTGGAAGTCCAGGGAAAGCCTTTGCTTCAGGATGAAGGAGTTTCAGATAAACTGAAACTAAATCCTCAGAAATCTGAAGACTGATTTTTATCAGGTCTTAAGATTCTGGAGCACTTGAAGCAGATCTTGAGCCTTTTCTGAAGTCTTTGAAAAACTCTAAGCAGATTGCTCAGGAGACTTGAGAATGGAAGATGATTGCTCTGGGCTTTTGCTTCAGGAAAACTTTTCTTCTTCTTGTAAAGAGATGTTGAAGAAGTGCTCTGATGATGCTTGAGCGGATGAATAATTTTTCTCTGTGTCTGTTACTGTAACTTTTCTTAGAGCAGAAATCTCTTTTAAATATGTCTTCACGTTTTCCTTTGGAACGGCTCTATTGATTTGAATTCTCGAGCCCTGCAACCGATTATCTCAAAATAGAATATAGCAATAGGAATAGAATGACCTATTAACTTTCTGTCAGTCCCAATAAGGAATAAAATAAGCGGGAAAGAAATCTCAGCATAAAGACGTACCTTTCTTGGAAATAGTACATAGTACCAACGGCTAGAAAACAGGCTGGAAAGATAAAGTCAACGCAATTTGTATAATAGGACAAAATGCTTTATCAAGAATACTGAATCCCGTGATTTATGTTTGACAGAATTTGTAAATAATTCATTTTGAATTTAAGCCATAATTTTAGCAACAAATAACTTTAGAGAATCTTTCTAACCACAAGCTAACACACTTGGAAATAAACCAAGGAATAGCATAAATACAAATAGATAAAATCAGACAGAAATCGTCGAACAGGGGTTCGAAGATCGTCGACCTGTTAACAAATCGTCGACCAATAGCAGGAATCTGTCGGACCAGAAATCGTCGACCAGAAATCGTCGACCAGAAAATAGATCGTCGACCAGCTAATAGATCGTCGACCAGCAAACAGATCGTCGACTAAAGCAAAAAGTCTGATGACACAGAAATCGTCGAACATCTCATGATGTCGACGACTAAGGCAGAGATCTGTCGAGACAGATATCGTCGACCAACAATGATGTCGACGATTAAGGCAAAGATCTGTCGAGACAGAAATCGTGAAGCTAGAACACGATCGTCGATCTGTTGATGACAGATCGTCGACCAACCTTCAGAGCGTAGTAAGCTAGCTCTGAGATCGTCGACCAACGGTCGACGATAATTGTCTTGACTTCAACGATTCAATAGCCCTGCTATCGTCGATCAATGATCGACGATCGCGAGGCCTCGTTCGACGATAGTCGAACGGAAAAAGTCTCAACCAAAACACATTCTAAAACTACTAGCCTAAACTCTAGGTCAGTTATATACTGCCCTAGGGAGACTAAGCAAAGTCTAAACATGATCATATATCTTTATATGGATCAAGAGGGGCTGGAAAGGGATTACATAAGCCAAATCACATCTAGGGTACCAACATAGTTACTGATTTTGGTGATGTGAAAATGAATTCATCATTAGGAGTCATGATGTGGAAGTGTTGGGTTGACATGTGTTAAATGGTGCTCGGGATCGACGAAACATCGTCCTTCCCGTAGAGGGAGAAAGAGAGTCAAAATACACTAGGGTTAGATTAAGTATAACTTTGAATGGGGTTGGCTATGGGTAGAAATCAACAATAATAAGTACCTTGCGAAAGGGATCTTTGGTCTTTAGCTCATCGTAGTCCCTAGTGCACTCGAGTGCCCTTCACAGGGAATACCTTGGGCAGTCCAAGGTTAACGTAAGCTGTAAGACTAAATGGAATACAAGAGTAATTAGAAATACTCTAGGATTACACTTACACTCACACTCCCCGGTGTAGTGGGAGTTAGGTTGGGTCTCACGAGCGGTAGGCTCGGTGGTTTTGGTGATAGGCAGGTTAGCCCGGCAAGCCAATGGCTCGGATGGTTTTGTGAAGGACGGGATGGTCCGGGGAGCTTTGGCTCAGTGGGGAAATACATTAATATTGTATGTGCTTAAATATAAGGTAGTGGGTCTTCGGTATTGGAGATTCGTCGCACTGACACCAATACGTTGACTCGACAAGTGCGGTTTAACACTTAGACAAATAAAGTTCGGGGCATCAGTCGACAAGAGTATGTAGGAGCTCCGCTTAGTGCACCAGCGTTGAGGCATATGATAGGTCTGACTGGTAGTGCTGATACTAGTTTAGAGGTGGGCAAGGCCCAACCCACCGCTTCTGTTTGCCACTACGGAGGTATCCTGGGAGGTTAGGATACAGAAAAGGGGGAACTAAAGGTCTGTGTGCACAGAGTCGGGTGTGTGTGTTGCACTTGCTTGTTCATATCATAACATACTTGCACGACATAGCATAATCATTGCATATAACCCTTGACACCTATTATATAAATTGGTATGAGACTCTTTATGCAATAGGCTTTGCAAAACGACCACTTTGTCTATAGGTTTGTTTGGGCATTCCTATAGGTCATGGTTACTTACTTAGTTTACCTTCTTGTACTGTACTTGCTCACATTGTTCATGTGTTCACATATTGCTTACCTACTATTTGTCTACTTATAGTTGCTGTGATTTTATACTCATGATAGACTAGTTCTGTCGTCACCTACTTACATTTATTACTCTCCACCTCAAATACCTTCCCTTTCCTTCTCCCCGCTCGGTGCCTAGGAGCCATGGGGGAGGGGTGGAGGATGATAGGACTTAGTATTTTTAGACTAACGGTCGTTGACCAAATAATTTTAAGGGATCGTGGAACCGAACCTGGAGATACAACCCCAGAGGTTGGTGCGCTTGGAGATGGGACAATCTAACATAGGAGTTCAGGCAGCAGGGACACTGAGTCCCGATCATTACTCGTTACTATAGATTTTCTTCCGCATTGAGTGACTTATAGTGAGGATCATGATGTATCAGGCAGGAGCTCTCTTATTAGTACTTTGATTTATTATTGTTGTGGACTCTCCCTTTGTGGAGATTTGTTTTATATTCATGTGATTTCTAGTGGACCAGTATTTGAGTTTTACTTCATTCTTTATACTTACTCTTCTCTTCTACGATCGGTATGGCTGGCAGGATCGACGTTTTGTAGTGATGACCATCTGGGTGTGTTGGTGTCACTGCAAAGCGATAGTTCTAAGCATAAGACTCTGTTGGTTTAAAAGAAAAAAAATGGGGTCTTACAAACTGGTATCAGAGGGAACCTCGATCGGAAGAGTATAAGTCCACTAACCCTGGGTCACCCCCTCTCAAGTTTAGTTTGGGGAAAAACTAAGCAGCAGAAGCTGTGGTGTGCCCATATGTGGGATCACATGTAATTGTCCACTTTTAACTAGATTTGGGTCAAATTTCTTACAATTGGCCTTTGTTATGCATCCCCCGACACATCCTACACCGCAGGGCAGAGCCCAGCGAACTCCGAATGATGCACCACCTCCCCCGGCTCCCACTCCATTTCTACAGTCGGAGATGGGGCAGTCTCTGACGGCCATTCTGGAGGTCTTCAGGACCTAGCAGGCTCCGGCTCCGCAGCCGAACCTGGGGGCCAACTGGTTGAGCAACTTCTGAGGACTCTCTCCCCTATCTTATATTGGGACGGAGTCGGCCGTACGGATGGAAGAGTGGCTTGATATCATGTTTGAGATGCTGACCGGGATACGATTCCCGTGGGAGGAGAGGGTGCCTTTGGTGGTCTCCTACTTGGAGTCTCATGCCAAGAGGTAGTGGAAGACACTTCTAGATACAGTGTTTGTAGATCGGGAGGTTGCTGACATCACTTGGGAGGAGTTCAGGACCGCACTGTTAGAGCACTTTGTCCCACAGTCGACAAGAGTCGAGTTAGAAGATATGTTCCTGCAGCTGAGGCAGGGTAACAGGACGGTGTTGTAGTACCACCAGAATTTCACTCACTTATCCCGGTTTACGGACTCCTATCAGCTGCACAATGCGGGGTATACCAAGTGGTTCTATAAGGGACTTCGAGAGGATCTGAGACAAGCTCTTCTGTTTGTATCCGACGGGCATGTACCTCGGATTCTGGAGATGGAAAAGAGGATGGAGGATTATTGGCACACGACTCGAGGCCAAAAGAGGCCAACTAAGGATCAGGGTCGGGTAGGCAGGAATAATCAGCGGAGGGGTCACTTTGCTGATGAGAGAAGGGCAGAGGACCAACCCCGCCAAGAGGTGTGGTAGGAGCCGAGGGAGCAGGTGGTATTGGCCCCTCAACCTCTTCAGATGCGGGAGATACAGAGACTCGAAGGTGTGACACTTCCCCCGCCTGAGTGCTACAACTATCATCAGGTAGGGAACATCTGAAGAAACTACTCCATGAGAAGGGAACCTCTACCAGTACCACAGGCTGCCCTACCCGATCATTAGTTTGCAGGCCGAGGCCGTGGAAGAGGACGTGGTTTCCAGGGCAGAAATCAGAGGTAAGAGAGGGAGCAGGTGTATGATCTAGACTTAGCCCCACCTCGGGACCCAGGTAGGGTGATTGGAGGTATGCTAGTAATTTTATGTTGTTATTTACTTTTGGAAATTTTGAAACAATAAACAACAGTAGCATACTAGAAAAAGGAAACCATAGGCCCAGTTACCTAACCATATCCAAATAAACAGGAATAGTTATGGTGTGCGACAAACCTGCTCATACCTTGGTGAATACGGGGGCGTCACACAACTTCATCTCCAAGGAGTTCGTAAAGGGACTAGAGGGAGTCATACATTATTCGAGAGTTGCCAGGAGGGTGCGTCTCCCCAACGGGGCGAAGGTCTTAGCTACTGTTAAGTGCCTCCTGAAGGTGACTATTGATGGTCTGACACTCGAAGCCCCGACTACGGTTTGAGGATGTCGGGCTTCGACCTAGTCCTGGGCATGACATGGCTTACTTGGAACCATGCGCAGATAGATTGCCCGGAAAGGAAGGTTGTAATGAGATATGACGGCACCTTCACGACCTTTGAAGGTACTACTCCCATCTCCCGTAGGCTGTTTTCTTTTACTTAGGCCGTCAAGGCCCACATGCAGGTAGATGAGGTCTATCAGGTGTTATTTGAGATAGTCGAGGTCAATACGGTGGTTGCCGATATATCAGTGGTGCGGGACTTTGCAGATGTGTTTCCAGAGAAGCTACCAAGATTGTCGCCGCATCGGGAGAAGGATTTTCAGATCCAATTGTTGCCTGGATCTAAGCCGGTGTATAGGGTTCCCTATCAGATGGCTCCAAAGGATCTGGTGGAGTTCAAGAGTCAGTTGAAGGAGCTGGTGGAGGCTGGATTCGTTAGGCCAAGTTCCTCGCAAAGCGGCGGTGTGTTGGTGTCACCCAAAGCGGCGGTTCTGGGCATAAGACCCTGTTGGTTTAAAAGAAAAAAAAGGGGTCTTACACACTCGGCCCCAAGTAGACCCGCTATCCTGGCTCTCATTAGTTGGCAGGGCCATAGGCTCGCTTGGGGGGTAAGGGAAGACCCCGAGAGGATCCCGCTATCCAGGCTCCCATTGGCTGGCAGGGCTGAAAGGAGCACTTGGTCCCGAGTAGACCCGCTGTACAGGCTTGCACTAGCTAGTAGGGTCATAGGCTCGCTTGGGGGGAAAGGAAAAAAGTTTGTGATTTTTGGTGGCGCCGAGTAGACCCGCTGTCCAGGCTCCCATCATGCTGGCAGGGTCGTAAGCTTGCTCGGTGGCCAGGTGTAAAGTTTTTCGTCCTTGGTAGCACTGAATGGACCCTCTGGCCAAGCTCCTATCAGGCTAGCAGGGTCGAAGACTCACTCGATGGCAAGATGGAAAGTGTGGGATAGCTTAGTCGGGAAGCCGCTCCCGCTGTTAGGCTCTCACCTAGCTGACAGGGTAGCTAGGTTCATGACAAGCATCGCAAAGCGCTTTGATAACAAGTTTTCAAATGGATATCACCTATCCTAAATAAGGATGAGGTAATCCAGACCCATCTCAACACCGTCCTCTCGGCATGAACCTCTCGGCATGTCTCTTTAGACATGATCCTTTCGGCAAATTTACTTAATCAATCCGAGGAACGGGCTGCGGTTATCACCTAAGAGCCTAAGGCTAATGCGAAAGCGCGAAGGTGCGTGCGATTGATATAAGGCAGAAAGAGGTGTCAGGTAATAGCCTTTCGACGGGGTCCTAGGGGCGAGACCCTCTCGTCAAGGGCCTTTCAGAGATAGCCATATCGATAAGTTCTGTTCGACAAATTTCCATTCAGCAGGCTTTCAGATAGCTGACACCTATTTTAAGTAGGGATGGAAAATCCATAGACAATTGGCAGAGAGTGGCTTGAATAAAAACCGTCCCGACACTTCTCTTTTGGCGCACCCCTCTCGTCAAGGCTCACTTAACCAATCCATGTGACGAACCGACGAGGGTCATCTCCTAAGAGCCTAAAGACTGAGCGAGGGTGCGAGAGCGTTTGCGATCAGCAATATACAAGAAATAGACTAATGATTAAAAGGCCTTTCGGCAGAAACAGGATTCAACTCATGTATATACTTCAAAAGATTACATATTTTGTGGGGTCTCTCCCTTTAAAGGAAAGCTCAAAGAAAAAGAAAAAGAAAAATTACAAGTGAAAAGTAAAGGGCGAGAGGCCCTCAAGATGAATCCCCGGGGGACTCACTCGACGATTCACTAGACGTCTCTTCGGACGACTCGCTGACAGTCCCACCCGCCTTACCAAGAGCTGCTTCGTTACCCTCTCCCAGTGAGTCATCTTCTCCTACAGGATTCAGGATCAGCTCATACAGCCAGGGATGGATCCTGCACACAGTAAGGGTCTCGTCGCCTTCATTCAGGAACCCCGAATCCTGCAGCACCTTGATCACCATCCCAGACTCTGCTTGAGCATTTTCTTGCATCATCACTTCTATTTCGTATTCTGAGTAGTGACGGCACTTGATCCTTTCATCCAGCGATGGCTAGACCAGGGTTCGGGCCTCCTGCATGTGCTTCAGCTCAGCCTTCAACAACACGATCTCGTATTCGAGACCAGCCGCGTGTGCGTGAAATAGTTGGGCTTGGGCGGAATCCTGCAAGAAGATCTGTTAGAGCTAAAGGCCGAAAAATAATCAAGGGCGGGAGGAATTGAGAGTTTCATGTACCTCAGGCATCGGGCGAAGGGCGAGAAGCTTCTGAGAACCCGCCAGCTCGGCGTTTATGGTGGTAACCTCAGCCGCGGCGGGGTCCCGCGACTTCTCCATATGTCCTAGGTTGCGCTCCATATGGAGGTCGCGATGCGCGCACATATACGTGAGCTCGAATGCACGCAGCAGGGCTCACGTAGCCTCATAGGCGAGACCCCTGGTAGTCTCTTGATCATAGATGCTCGCATCCACACGGCTGTAAATCCCGAAGCCGAGCGCAAAGGCAGCACCGCTGCTGACATCCTGCTCCAGCCACGTAGGAAGGAGCGAGGAGATAGAGATCCGGTTTGCCTCTGTGTCCCATCAAAGGAGGGGTTGGCCCTCCTCATCTAGGTGTCTCTCGCTGAAGCTGAAGTTCTGGTTCCCTCTTAGAACGAGCTTCGCGGGAGCCAACTTTGAGGATGCGAAAATCTGCCCGGCAATATTTGTTCCCCCCATGACGGGTGGGGTCTCTGTAGGGATCTCGGCGATGGACTTGCCCTTATCCGGCATGGACGAATTTGTTTTCTTAGAAGAGGCCAGTGGCAGAGCTTCAGGCTTCTGCTTCAAGGCACAAGGCTTGGAGAAGGAACCCGGCTCTTTGCGGCAGGCGAGAGCGGCAGACTTAGAGAGAACCAGGCGGCGGAACCCCTAGTCTCTTCGAACGGCTAGTGGAGGGGAATTTCCCGCTCACATGCGAAAAGCCATAGCAGTTAGACTCATAGTTCAAAGCGAGAAAATTGCAAAAAAGGGGCGGGACGGTACCTTCGTCGGTGGGAACCAGTAGAAGAGAGCCAAGGTCCCGATGCAGGAACTTGACGTCAAAAATCTTGGCCCCGAAAAAGGTGACGAGATCAGTCTCATGTCCTCGGAGTGTTGGAGGCTTGTAGGCTGCTTCGTCATACTGGAATAACGAGAGGGGAATGTTGCCGAAGTTTACGGACACGAAGATGAACTTCTTTGCCTGGTTATGGTTTTTATTGGCGAGACCGCTCGTCTTCACCGTCTGCCCCGAGAAGAAGACAGATCCGCCCTTGGAGCGGAAGTTGAACAACTTGCGGAAGATCGAGAGGATGAACTCAATCCTTTTCGCCCGTATGTAGCAGGAGAAAGCCACTAGCAATGCTATGGAGTTGGGGTTAAGCTGGGCTGGCACCACCATGTAGTATCGTAAGTCCTAGCTCACTTCAGGCTAGAGGGGGAGGTGGAAGCCCACCTCAAAGTGGTCCAGCGGAATCGCGAGCTCTCCTTCCAAAAGGAAGTTAACACTCTCGTCGCTCCCTGGGTTGCAAATGGTGAACTCAGGGGTGATGAAGTCTGCAACTACCGAGACATATTCTGCCTGGGTTAACTGGTAAGTGGGAAAGTAGTGTTCAAGGAAGATCTGAACGCACTTACTGCGACCCTCAGTCTCATCTGACATCTTAAGTAAAGGCGGAAAGGGAAAGAGAATTGGTAGGCGAGAGGCTCGAGATTGCAAAGATAAGCGAGAGCAAGCAAAGACGAAGACGAAGACTCAGAGTCAGAGAAATAAATATGGTTGGTGAGCTGGTCTATTTATAGAAAAATTTGGTAATCATGAGGGTTTTCTTAGGTGGCAGAAGTGCGGTTAGCAATTTTAAAATATCGACTCTTCGTATTCCTCCCCGCCCCGCCAATGCTTCTCGAACCTGCAGATGGCGAGAGCCTCCGGAAATGATCCCGGGTGAGAGCGAAACAACAAGAAACTATAAGAAATAAATGCGGCGCGAGAACTAGGCATTCGGCCAAATGATAGTAGCTTGAAAAATATATAAAAAAATCAAATATCATAGGCCTCTCGCTAGCCGAGAGCCATAATAAAATAACAACAAATGTTCATTGTTCTAAAAATGTGCAAGGGGTACATAGCGAGAAGGGTAGGTTGGGGGTTTGGGGGCAAGAAGAAGAGAGATCCAGTAGAGTTCAGTACTGCTCCCATCGCCAACGACCTCGGCCTCGCCTCCCTAACCTTGGGTAGATTCGCGGGTAATGGAAGGCGGTTACTGTAGTAAGCTTCTGGTGGACCAAGCGCAATTGATCCCGAGCTCTCGCGATATGCCATCCAGGGGAGGTCTCCTCATACCCACCAACTTGATGATCAGTCTCGCCAACTAGAAGCATGTAATCCCTCTTGATCATGCCTATCTGTCGCTCAACTATTGTCTTAATTCAGTGGATCGCCAGGGAGTCGGCTCGCCGCATCAAAACGAGTTTTTCCAAGACTTTTGCCACCCTCTTCCTCCGAGTCTCACCATGCCCGGAAGCATCGAGGTAATCCTCCATTTCTGTTGGAACCCTATTACTGATTTGGGCTAGGATTACTATTAGGATGTTTAGATTGACCCATTTTGTATAGTCTAGGGTCATAGGTTTATTTTCAGGGTCATTGCCTCAGAAGAATTCCAGCAGAAATGTAGATCGACGATAGCAAGAATTCAGATCGATGATAGCAAGAATTCAATTTGAAGAAAGCATAACTGCGTTCGACGAACAGCGATCTCCGTTCGACGAATCAGGGTCTTAACTCTGAAGTTTAGCTAGACGAACTTTGAGCTCCGGTCAATGAACTCCAATCTATACTCAGAAACTCAGCTCGACGAAAGTCAAGCTCAGATCGACGAACTCTGAGCTCGGGTCGACGAATAAGAAGATTCAATTCGACGAACTCCAGACTCAGGTCGATAAAATGCTTATTGAGTTCGACTAATTTTTTGCAGTATTTTAGGCAGTTTTGTTTACAGAAGGCAGAACAAGTTTCAGGCTTAATTTTAGGCTATTATATATTCTCAAGGCAGAATAATTTCAAAGGCTTAAATACATACATCTATGTCTCTGATATTTAATGCCAAATATTCTAACGAATATAGCCGTTTAAAGACAACATTAAATATGGATTTATCACAGAGTTTAAGGCTAATCAATTTTCAAGGCAGTTACCATTCTCGGGAAATCTCTCAGATGTTTCAGAATTGACTAATTCAAATGTTTGAATTCTTCTCTACATTATATATATATGTACTGAAGATTGCTGCCTCAGGGTTACTCACTTAGAGATACTCACTCAGATATACTGACTTAGATATACTGACTTAGAAACTTGCAGATCAACACACACTCTTACAGAATTAGATCTTCAATCTCTGCTTGTGCAAAATCTTCATTTTGTCAGATACGAGAAGGCCTACACCCTGAAGAAAGGACTCCCTCTCCTGATCATAAACTCTACTCAAATTAGGGGGAGCTTTCTGCTTCAACATCCACTAGTCTTCTCAGAGAATATTGATAGAGAAGACATCATCATCTTTTTTGTTTATTTTCATAAACTGTGTACAGAGTTTTTAACTCCCTTCAAAAGTTATCTTTTGGTTTCTAAGTCTCCTGATCAAAAGACTTAAGTTAGTTTTTGGGAACCTGATCAATAGCTCAAGGGATTACTAGATCTCCCTTAGAAAAATTGATCTTGTGGTGGCAGGGCACCTGAGCAAAAACCTGTGGTGGCAAGGCACCTGAGCAAAAACCTGTAGTGGATTCCTACCAGGGTGGTAGAAGAGTGGATGTACCCAGATTTATTGGAGAACCACTATAAATTTCCTTGTGTCATCTGTGATTGTTATTCATTTTATTTGTGTGATGTGATTACTTCTTTATATATATATCAGTAGTTTTTAAATTCTCTATAAAACTAAATTAAAGTTTTTAATATACACTATTCACCCCCTCTAGTGTAAAGTAGATCTATCCCTCACTTTCAATTAGTATCAGAGGCAATTTCTTTGGTTTTACAGGCTAACACTTGAACCACAAGATCTGATAGATTTTATTTTTAACTAGAAATTTATCATGGTACAAAATAAGGAATATTCAAACACTAGACCTCCTGCGTGCATTCTTAATAAGTTTGCACTGTGGAAGGCAATGATTAAGCTTTATATGAACTCTATTGATGAAGAAATCTACAACTCTATTTTGATAGGTCCACCTCTACTAGTGACAACAATAAGTATAAGTGATGTACCACCTCCAGAATGGATAGAAGCCCAGAAGAAAGCAAAGATTGCTGATGCCAAAGCTATGAACATCTTAGCTCAAACAATGTCAGATGATATTTTCCAGAAGGTTATTGAATGCTCTTCAGCACGGGATATCTGGATCTCCCTCAACATAATGGTTGCTGGATCTTCTGATGAGAGAAAGGACAGAAGATCCCACTTGATCTCTCAATATGAGAATTTCAAGAAGGGAGAATCTGAATCAATTGCTGAGATGTACACAAGACTCAGTCTCATTATTAATGAGCTGAAAAACTTAGAGAAGGACATCACATTGATAGAAGTCACTGATAAGATCCTTATGTGTTTCCTTAGCACATGGGATTCAAGGATCTGGCCAATCAAAGAAGCCAGAAGCTTAAATGAGATTACAACAGAAACCCTATTGGACAAGCTCAAATCTTATGAGAAGCTCATTAGAACCAGAGAAGCTGAACAAAAGTCTTTGCCCCCACTAAGGAAAGAAAAGAGCATTGCTTTCCAAGCTACTGAGGAGGAAGAACAACATCGCGGAAATGAATACCTCATGAGTCTTTTGGCCAAAAGATTCTATAAGAAGGCCAAGAAAGACTTCAGGAGAAGATCTTCCAGAAATGATGACAAACTAAGGTATGATAAAACTCCCACTAAAGAAATAGTTTGTTATAGTTGCAGGAAACCAGGACATACCCTTCCAGAATGTCCTGAGAATAAGAAGAAAGACAAGATGAAGGAGAAAGCCTATAAGAAGCACCCACACAAATCTTCTTCCAGTAAATATAAAAAGAAGGAGAGAGGTTTTGTTGCTGAGACTTGGAGTGAATCTGATTCAGAATCTTCATCTAGATCAAGTGAAGATAAAGAAGAAGCAAAGGCTAAAGAAATCTGTTTGATGGCCATCAATGCATCATGTAGCAATTCTGAGCCTGAGTAAGAATCTGAAGAAGACCAGGTAATATCTACCTTTGATTTTACTTCAGATCAGTTCAAATTAGATTTCAAATTACTATGCAAAGATTTAATTAAATTTGAGAAGGAAATAAAACTTCTCAGAGAGAAACTAGCTCAATTAGACAATCTTTCTTCAGAAAACCTTGAACTTAAAGAACATTTAAAAATTGCTAATGAACAAATAAGTTCTTTAGAAAACAAGTTAAATGAGGCTAAAAAGTTTGAAGAATCCCTTAATGGGAGAAGCATCAAGCTGATGGATATCACACACACAATCAATGTCAGGCTCAATGGCAAACTAGGCTTGGGGGCTTCATCTAGTCAGCCTTATCTTATTCAGAAAAATATTTTATCAACCCTTATAAACTTCATATCAGCTAAAGGAAAAGAAGTTCTGCAAATAACAGATAAAATTATTAAAGTTTCACAAAAGAATAAATCAAAGCAAAATAAAAATTCACAGAAAAATTATGTTCAATAAAATTTTTCGAACCAAGATCGATGAAATCAGTATTATTCGTCGAATGGCGATCGACGAACTCTGAACCCAGAATTTGGGTATAACTACTCAACAGCTGGAGCTCGATGAAATCAATATGATTCATCAAACAGAGATCGACGAACGTGGAACGCAGAAAATGAATACTATCATTCTGCGAACCGAGCTCGATGAAATCAATACTATTCGTCAAACGAAGCTCGACGAAATAATTATAATTTGTCGAACCCAGTTTTTCAAAACAAAAATTTTAATTCTTTCCAAAACAATAATCAAAAACTAAAATTGAATAACCCCTTTACCTAGTAGATCATCCCTCCTAGGAGATATCATCCACTTAGTTATAAAGATCAACCAGAGTGTTCTTACATTTCCAATTATCATTATGAAAGAAAATTAGGACCCAAGGTAACCTGGGTCAAGAACACCTAATTTGTTTTTATGCAGGTAAAGAACTATCCTACCATAGAGGACTAATGGTATCTGGATAGTGGTTGTTCAAAACAAATGACAGGAAGCAAGGCTAATCTATTGGATTTTAAGCAAAGCTTGGACCAAAAGTCATCTTTGGAGACTCCAACTATAGCCAGATAGAAGGCTATGGAAATATCAAGGATGGAGCAGTTACATTCAAGAAGGTAGCCTATTTGAATGGTCTTAAGCATAACCTCATCTCCATAAGTCAATTATATGATGAAGATTATCAGGTAACTTTTAATAAGTCTTTATGTTCAATTACTTCTAGTTTAAATAAAAAAGTTTTAACTAGAGTTAGACAAGGTAATATCTACTTAGTTAATTTTAACTCTACAAAAACTGAAATCTTTTTATTTAATCAGGTTAGTAAAACTAGTGAACTTTGGTATAAAAGGTTAGGACATGTAAACCTTAGGACTATTGCTAAACTTTCTAAGGACAACCTTGTTAGAGGACTACCTTCTAGTTCTTACAAGAAGGAAGGACTCTACAGGGCTTGCTAATTAGGCAAATAAACTAAAAATAGTTTTAAATCCATTTCTAAAAGTGATTCACCCAGGATTTTGTACTTGCTGCATATGGACCTTTTTGGACCTATTGTAGTATAAAGTTTGGGAGGAAAGGCATATACCTTAGTTATTGTAGATGATTTCTCTAGATTCACTTGGGTATTCTTTCCGAGAAACAAGTTAGATAACTTTAAAGTTCTTACAGATTTTCTTAAGATCCTCAAGATTGAGTACTCTACTCAGATTACATTGATCAGAAGTGATCATGTCACTGAGTTTGAATATCTTCTAATGCAAGAATTCTATGAGAAGGAAGGTATCAAGCATTGTTTTTCTGCTCCGAGAACTCCTCAACAAAATGGGGTAGCTGAAAGAAAAAATAAAACCCTAATTGAATCTCCTGGAACATTACTTGTAGATGCTCACTTGCCCTAATTATTTTGGGCAGAGGAAGTAAGCACAACAAACTATATCCTTAACATAAGTCTAATGTTGAAACCGAGAATTCGGCCTCGATGGAGTTCACCCTTGGGGAAGGGGTGATCGCGCACCTACTTCTCTCCTGCAAGAAAAGCAACAAGTAAAAAAGAACAAGGGACTTGACCAAGAGCCCGGCGTGGAGGACACACCACACACCCGAAAGATCACTAAGCGCCTCCCCTCCTTAGCCAAATGTCGGGCTAAGGTACCTCAGAAGGCGCTAGAAGACTAGAAGACAAGTGAGTCTGCCTTCTGAGGTACCCTTAGGGTCCTATTTATAAATTTCTGAAAATGGCCTGCAAATAGCCAACCTCCGCTGTTCAGAACAGCTATGTGCAGCCCAATGGGGTCTCCCAACAATGTAACTCCACTGTTCTAACTGGCTATGGGCAGGCTAGCAAGGAAAAAATGGTAAAAATACCTCGCAGATCACTGGGCGAGTTGCCCTTAACAACCGCTACTCAGTAAAGGCGGCGAGTGCTTGATGGAGCAGGCACTTGCCGCCTATCTTCGACCTTGGGCGAGTATGGGCCCGACCTACCCTACTCATACTTTGCGAGCTTGTTGAGCGGTTCGAACTCGACAAAGGGCTCAGAGCTCGACGAAGGGTCCAGAGTTCGACGAATAGCCCGGAGCTCGACGAGGAGCCCAGAGCTCGACGAACAGGACTTGGCGAGTATGAGCTCGCCTCTCAAAAGAATCTCACCCCACCTAGGCGAGCCGGAGACTATTGAGCTCCCCCTCCTGCCGAGCTCTCCCAGGGTCTCGGACTGCCCGAGCTGGCCGGTCAGGCTCCTGTTGACCCACTTGTCGGATACGGGGTTGTACATCTAATACATAAAATTAAGGGTAAGACTCCCTATAAATTACTTAAATCTAAGAAACCTAAAGTTAAATATTTTAAAGTTTTTGGTTGCAAGTGTTACATTCATAACAATAATAAGAAACATCTAAGAAAATTTGAAGCCAAAGCTGTAGAAGGAATATTTCTTGGATATTCTCATGTCAGCAAATCTTGTAGGGTTTATAACAAATCTACTCTTAAAATAGAAGAATCTGTACATGTAACTTTTGATGAGACTAATATATTTTACAAGGAGAGAAATATCTCTACCATAGATTCTTTTCAGGTACCAAATCTATGTGAGAAATTAGATGTACTAATCCTAACATAAGAGGATACATTACATCCTTCTCAATAGATTGTTGATGATTTCCGTGATGAAGAAAACTCAGAAATTTATGCTGAACATATTGTGGCAAATGAAATTCCAATAGAGGAATTAGCACCACAAGTAGTTAAAGAACCAACTCTACCTGTTGATCTTGTCATACTTAGGGATCATCCTAGATCTCAAGTGATTGGAGGCATATCAACTGGTGTTTAAACAAGGAATCAATTGAATCAAGATCAGATGCATGCTTGTTTTATCTCTCAGATTGAACCTCAATCAATCAAAGATACAAAATAAGATCCCCATTGGATCATTGCAATGCAAGAGGAACTCAATCAGTTTAAGAGATGTAGAATTTGGGACTTAGTTCCAATACCCAAAGACTACCCAGTCATTGGAACCAAATGAGTCTTTAGGAATAAGTTAGATGCTCAAGGAACTATTGTAAGGAATAAATCAAGATTGGTAGCTCAAGGATATTCACAGGAGGAAGGCATAGACTATGACCAGATATTTGCTCCTGTTGCAAGATTGGAGGCTATCAGGATCTTTCTTGCATATGCAACATTCAAGAAATTCACAGTATATCAAATGGATGTGAAGAGTGCCTTTCTAAATGGAGAGCTTAAAGAAGAAGTTTATGGTGAACAACCACCAGGTTTTATCTCTCTAACTCACTCTTCTTATATTTTTAGACTTAACAAAGCTCTTTATGGTCTTAAACAAGCTCCAAGAGCTTGGTATGAAACTCTTGCTAGTTTTCTTTTAGAAAAAAAATTTAATAGGTGCATTGTAGATAAAACATTATTTTTTAGACATCATAAGAATAAAATTTTGCTAGTTCAAATATATGTAGATGAAATCATTTTTGAATCTATTGATTCTAAACTATGCAAAAGGTTTTCTGATCTAATGCATTCTAAGTTTGAAATGAGTAGCATGGGTGAGCTTTCCTACTTCCTTGGTTTACAAGTGAAGCAAACTCCTGATGGTATTTTTATATCCCAATCGAAATATGTTAAAGAGCTAATTAAAAGATTTGGGATGTCAGATGCCTCAGCTATGAAAACACTCATGCCTTCCAATGTTGTTGTTGATAATGATGAATAGGGCAATCTGTTGATCAGAAAATATATAGGACCATCATTGGGTCTCTATTATACCTAACAATTAGTAGACTAGACATAATGTTTGCTACATGTATTTGTGCTAGGTTTCAAGTAAATTCCAAAGAATCTCACCTAATTCTAGCTAAAAAGATTTTGAGATATATAAAGGGTTGCCTAAATCTAGGACTCTGGTATCCAATAGAGTTGGAATTTGAATTAACTGGATTCTCAGATTCTGACTATGCTGGATGCAGAGTTGATAGGAAAAGCACATCAGGAACTTGTCAATTTCTTGGTGATAGGCTTGTGTCATGGTTTTGCAAGAAGAAAACATCTGTTTCTACCTCTACTACTGAAGCTGAATATATGGCAGCTGGTAGTTATTGTTCACAGATTTTGTGGATTTAAAATCAATTACTAGATTATGGTTACAACTTAAATAATTCAACCATATTTTGTGATAATACCAGTATAATTTCTATTGCACAAAATCCAGTTGAGCATGGTAGGACTAAGCATATAGAAATAAGACATCATTTTCTTAGAGATAATGTAAATAAAAATAAAATTAATCTTGTCTTCATTACTACTGATTTACAAAGGGCAAATATTTTCACTAAACCCTTAGATGAAAAGAAACATCTTTTCTTCCTAAATCAGCTAGGTATGATAAATGGAGAATCATTAATTTGATTTTTATTCTGAGCTCGACGAATTGTCCACCTTTCGTCGAATGGAGCTCGATGAACTGTGAACTCTTCGTGGAACATTCGTCGAATGGAGATCGACGAACTTTCCTTGTGAATTTTTCATCGAACAGAGTTCGACGTTTTAGTTTCAAGTATTTTTCATCAAACAGAGCTCGACAAAATATATTTCTTTCGCAAAACTTTCGTCGACCAGAAATCGACGAAATGCATTTCTTTTCAGGATTTTTCGTCGAACAAGAGTTTGATGTTTTGCTTTTCGTTGGACAGAGTTCGTCTTTTCGTCTTCTGAAAACTTATATTTAGGTTTTCATGGAAATTTATCCCACGCTTTCTCTATTTTCCCTTGCACTTGATCTCTTTGTCTTACAGGAAGATGACAATTTCACAGGCAACCCTCTCATCGATGAAATTTGATGCTGGTTTCTATATAGACATGGATTCCTTCTGTTATTCTGACCAAATGTTCCAGGACATTCTGAAATTGTTTGAGGATCAGACTCTGAAGAACTTCATGACCACAAGGATCAAACTCCCAGTTGCTGAAATCAAAGAATGGGTTCACACTGTAATGTTTCCTGATCAGACAACAATTACTGGATCAATATCTGGAAATCAGATAGAATGGGACATAATCAGGGAAACCCTAATCACCTACTGAAAAAGAATTTTTCTATTGAATATAAGTTTTTGGCCGATGTGGTCGGTAAAGTTTTGTTGGGAAAACATTTTGCACATGATTATGTCACCATGCACCAATTTATGTTGATGTGTGTTTTGGTTAATGAGAAATCTGTGAACTGGGGAATGATTTTATTTGACTCAATTAAGAAGAAAATTAATAAGAAGGATGTATGTTATGGTAGGGTACTAGGAATTTTCTTATAGGCTAAGTGCCCTGAACTCCTGGTCTCACAGACCACCCATATTAATGCATCCAATAGGCTTACCTCTGCCTTGTTTAGAAGTTGGGAGAGGGTTATACCTAAGCTTTCTAGGGCTACCTATTCCAGGGCAGCTTCTGAAAACACAAGGGTTGTATCAGCCACTGTCCAAACCCCAGCAGAAGTCTCTACTCCTCTCATTTCTTCTCCTCCTCCATCTCCACACCATTCCCCTAGATAGCTATCTCCACTATCTCACCTACCATTTCCACTCATTCTCCTATTCAGTCATCAACTCCACATGATGACTCCCTCATTCCTCAGTCTCGTATTTAGTCACCTATACCACCCATTACAGCTGAAGATAGACTATCCACTTCATTTCATCCACAATCACCAATTCATCAGTCACCCTCATCCCCTCTACTTTCTAATCTACCTCATTTCAATCTACTTCCTCCATCTCCACCTCATTCATCTTGGTGGGTATTGCATCCACAATGTACCTGATTTGAAGAAGCCCCTGTGCAAGCCAAGGTAAATAGACAATGTATTTGATGAAATATTTCTAGTTGTACTTGCATACTTTCCATGCTAAGTATACACCAATGTCAAGGTGCAGTGGGTCAATATACACGGGTCTGTGCAACGTAATCCCTCGTTGCGCAGATCAGTGTGTTGGCCTACGTGTACTCTCTCTATTGGGGTGTACTTAATTTCAAGTACAGGGCTATGATAAAGCAAGAGCAGACAAGGAGCAAGGATGGGGCTAAGACCAGCTCAAGGAAAGAAAGAGGAGAAATAGCCTAAGTACAAATCGACGAGAATCACTAGGTGATTCTCGCCTATTTGGCGAGAATCACTAATGATTCTCGCCGAGTCGTCGAGAATCACTAGCTGATTCTCGCCGATTGGAGCCGGCAGTTTCTACACCGCCAGAAATTTCTCTAAGGAAGAATCGTCGAGAATCACCAAGTGATTCTCGCCAATTCATCGAGAATGACTCTGCATTCTCGACGAATCGGCAAGAATCAAGTGTGATTCCCGCCGATTCTCCCCGGCTTCTGTATCTGTGCAGTCAGATTTCGGCTAAGCAGAAGTCGGCGAGAATCGTAAGTGATTCTCGCCGATTCGGCGAGAATCACCTACGATTCTCGCCGATTTTGACTTGGCAATTTTTCTGAAAGTTCTGGACCGGTCCAAGTTACCTGCAGCTGTTTGAACCGGAATTTGGTCCTTACTTTGGTGGGACCCACAACGGTCATCTTCTTGACCTAGGGTATAAATACGATACATTGTGAACAGTAAAAGACACGGATATACGGTATTTCAAAAAGAACGAGCGGCCGACGACAAACCCTAATCTCGCGATCTTGCTCCGCCGGTCATCTCCGCCGCTCGCACGGTTGTCGCCGCTGCTGATCTCAGGGTCTTCCAGATCTCCGGCGACAGAAGCTTAGGCTAGCATAGCGTCTCACACGTCTAACGAGAGATCCCTTGTCTCTTGATTCGTTGATCGGGAAAATCTTTCCCCTTCCGAATCGATCGAGACGATCGATCCTTGTGTGACCGTTGGTAGATCTTGCTTCCTTTGCTACGAAGTTTGAATCAAGTTGGCACTGCTGCTACTCTCCGTCGCCGCTGCTGATTCCGAGAATGTTGCCGCCGCCTCAAGTCGCCGTCGGTTTCGGGAAAGATTCACTCCAAGTGAGAGCTACGGCTGTGCACTCTTCGTTGACTTCAAGAGCACATTGTCAAACGAAGAGGGTCACCTTCTCTCCAAACGTTGTTTGTATTTCTTACAAGCTAGTTTTTAATTTCCTTGTAACGGACCGATTGGTCCCTAGTTATAAAGGTTGGGTGCAACCCGGATTGTGGGAGTGTCGACTCCTACGTGTGGAAGGGTTCCTTCCGTGAGTGCAAGGATTGGATTTCAATCCTGTTGGTGAAGTGATCGAGTCGTCCCGTGTTGGGAGATAGGTCGAAGGGGGGAAAGTGGACGTACCCAAATCGGGGAACCACTATATATTGTCTGTGTTCCTTGTGTGCTTGGTTGTTTTATTTTCTTATGCAGGTAAATCTTTAATTCCGCAATTACGCTGCAGAGTCACCTAATCCCCCCCCCCATAGGTGAAGATAGTTGACACTAGGTGAACTTTCAAGTGGTATCAGAGGGAGGTTGCTCATCAAAAAGGTTCACACCTTGAGTAGAATCCTGCCCCCAGGGTCAAGAAGCAGACAGATATCCTCTATGGACGGACTCAAGCACTCCGGCAAAATCCCAGTATGCACCAGACTGAACTTTCCTATCTGGAAGGAAAGAATCAGATTCTACATGGAAGCGGTCGACCCTCGGCTCTTCATGATAGTGGAGGAGGGACCTTACATTCCCACTAAGGCCTCCACCATTGATCCTACCAGGAAAGTACCCAAGCAACTTTCGGAAATTGACAAGGACGAAATGGTGCTGTTCGGACTCGACAAGAAAGCTCAGAACATCCTGGTAAGCGCAGTTGACGACTCTATGATGCAGAACTTCAGCAATTGCAGGACAGCCAAGGATCTCTAGAGCTGTCTGATTGTCTTAATGGAGGGCACAGATGAAGTGAGGGATGATCGGAGATCCCTCCTCAATCAGAAATATGAGGCCTTCAGACAAGGGCCAAAGGAGGAGATCGGAGTCACCTTCGAAAACTTCCTCAAGATCATCAATGCACTCAAAGGATATGGAAGAGTGTTCACTGACGGTGAACTCAATGATAAATTCCTTAGGTCCCTCACTAAGGAATGGGACACAAAGATCTGCGCCATCCGCGAGTTTGGCAGACTTGCGGAAACCGACCCTCAGATACTGTTCGGGAAGCTCATGTCCTATGAGCTTCAGTTGAACACAAGGAAGGCTGAAGAGGAAGCAGAGAAAGCCGCGGCCAAGGAAAAGACGGTGGCCTTAAAAGCCATTCACTCCAGAAAGGGTAAGGGTGTCACTTCCTCCCGGGCATGGAAGAGGGATGAAGAGGAAGACTCTGAGCCAAGCTCCTCTGGATCAGAGTTATCTGAGGAAGATTTATCCCTTATCATAAGGGAATTCAAGAAGTTCCTCAAGCTGAGGAATCAGAGAAAGAGAACCGGCTCCTCCTCAAGGGATCAGAAGAAGAACTTTTCCTCTGACAGGTATGTTTCCAAACCGAACAAACACCGCTCTTCTGACATTATATGCTTTGGTTGCAACAAGCCAGGACACGTCGTGGCCGACTGCCATCAAGGCAAGAGAGAAAAGGGAAAGGGAGATGAGCACAGGTCCTCAAGAGACAAGAAGAAGGAGAGGAGTTACATCGCCAAGAAGCCAAAGACGCTGAGTGAATCTGACACGTCAGACACCAGCGATGATGAGGAAGCCTACTTTGGGCTAATGGGTCGCTCTGACTCAGAAGGAGATTGCCCCCCATTTACTGGGAAGGTAAAAGCTCACACCCCTCTCTCCGACTCTGACTCTGATCCTGAGTCTCAGGATGATGATGCTGAGGATTGCCCCTCTGCCCTTGATGCTGAGCTCCTAGATAAGTATGAGCTTCTGCTCAACACATTCCTGAAATGTCGAAAGAAACTGAAGGCGGAGAAAAAGGGAGTCAAATTCCTTAAAGGTGAGAGTGTCTTCCTGAGGGAAGAGATCACCGGTTTGATCTCCCTCCGACAGGAACACTTGGACCTGACTTCAAAGCATTCAGAGTCTCTTAAGCTCCTCGATCTTAAGCAGGAGGAAGTCGACAAGTTGGAAGAACTACTTGCGGCAGAAAGGAAGATCGTCAAGAGCTTCTCTATGCCAAAAACTGTTCTTCCATTAGTTGACACCTTCTCTGCTCAAGCCAAAGGGGCAGGCCTGGGGCACGTAGGGGTATCTAGCTCCTCGTCCAGGAGAAACAGGAACAGGAGAAAGAATAAGGCTGCCAAGAAAGCCTCTGCTGATGAGAAAGGAAAGGCCCCACTCAGTCCTGTTGAGTTCAGAAAGCCTAGCTTTCCCTGTAACCAACATGACTTTGAGTCAACATATGGGCATCACTTCAGGCCCTCGGTTGCAAAGCCGAAGAGCCGATATGATGGGTGGACTTTTCCCCGTAACTTCAGTGAGAGTGTCTTCAAGGCACCCTATGAGGAAATCCACTTGGGAAATTATGGTCAATTCTCTAGCGGCCATAATAGGAAGCTGGCACCTAAGGCCAAACATGTTACACTGAAAAGCCAAGAGGTGAAGAAGTCATGTGACTGTGGTCATCATGTTGCCTCCACCTCCAGGTCTTCGGCCCCAGTTGGACCCCACGTTTCAAGGGTAAAGCAGGCGCCCAAGAGGAAGTATAACAGGTTTGACTGCTGGTGCTGTGGCAAAATTGGTCACTTTGCCATGGATTGTTGGTTTAATCCAAGGTATAACGAGACTCCTTATGTTAGCAATGCGAGGCCGACCACTCGTAGAGTTAACCAATCGAGGGGGAGTATGCTAACAAGGAATCTAGGACCCAAGTTTGATTGGGTTCCTAAGGCAAATTAATTCTGTTTTGCAGGGATGTCCAAAGGCCAACAAAACTCCTATTTGGTATTTGGACAGTGGATGCTCCCGTCATATGACTGGGACAAGAAGCCTGCTGCGGGAGTACACCCCAGTCGAGAATGGACCCAAAGTCATCTTTGGGGGATCTGATCGGGGAGTCACCAGAGGTTATGGTATGATTTCCAACGGTATACTCTCTATCTCTGACGTAGCTTATGTTGAAGGGTTAAATCATAACCTGGTCAGCGTAAGCCAGTTATTTGATAAAGGGTATGACGTTAAGTTCTGCAAGGATAAATGCCTGATAATATCATGTGACTCTTCGGAGACCGTATTAACAGGCATTAGGAGCAGAAATATTTTCTGTTTAGACTTTCTTAGTTTAGACTCTTCTACCCCTGTATGCCTAGTAGCAAAAGGCAGTGCATCTCTTTGCGAACAATGGCATAAGAGATTGGCACACATTAATTACAAGACAATTAATATGCTATTTTCAAAAGACTTAGTAAGGGATGCTCCCATTATTAAGTGCATTAAAGATAGTCCATGTCCTGCATGTCAAATGGGCAAGCAGACTCGGGCTACCTTTAAGAGCATCCCAGACAAAGATTCCTCCAGATGTCTTTACCTTCTGCACATGGACCTATTTGGTCCTATGCAAGTTCATAGCTTAGGAGGGAAGTCGTATACGCTAGTGATTGTAGATGATCACTCTTGGTTTACGTGGGTGTTCTTCTTAAAATGCAAGTCGGATACGTTTGACATCTTCACTAATTTTGTCAAGTAGATACAGAACGAACTTAACTGCTCGGTGGTCAAAATCAGAAGTGACCACGGAACAGAGTTTGAGTCTGGGGCTATGACAGAGTTCTGTGAAGAACTTGGTATCTTTCACGAATTCTCCTCCCCTCGCACTCCTCAACAGAACGGAGTGGCGGAGAGGAGAAATAGAACACTCATTGAGGCAAGCACGACAATGTTGAATGACGCTTCTCTCCCAGAATACTTCTGGGCCGAGGCTGTCAATACGGCTTGTCATGTACAAAACCGGGCATTGATTAACAAAAACCATCGTAAGACTCCCTATGAGCTACTGAAAGGCAAGAAACCAACCATGTCCTACCTGAGGATCTTTGTCTGCAAATGTTATGTACTGAATAATGGGAAGTACCCGCGTACTAAGTTCGGTGAAAGATGCTTCGAAGGCATATTTATGGGTTATAGTAGCCGCAGCCGGGCTTATAGAGTTTTCAACAAGAAAACCCTAGTGGTAGAGGAGTCAATCAATGTTGTGTTTGATGAAGGAAGTTTGCTTCATTGCAAGACTTCTAGTCTTCTTCCTGAAGATGTAGGTGACAGACTTGAAGGGTTGCAACTGGATGAGCACGTGAAAGATGCACCTCCAACATACGTCAAGGTATCCACTGCTACACCGATCGGAGACGTTGAAAATCAAAATGGAGCAAATCCTTTAGAAGAAGGAGATGGCCAAGAAGTAGTCGAAGCTCCTAACGCCAGACTTCTACAGCTCAGACACGTGAGGGATCATCCTAGAGATCAGATCATCGGAGATCCTCGTGACGGGGTCAGAACTCGACGAGGTACTATTAACGAGATTCTGCATCTTAGCTTCCTGTCACAGGTTGAGCCAAAGAAGTTCGACGAGGCAAACAAAGATGCTGCATGGATTTTGGCCATGCAAGATGAATTGCATCAGTTCGAAAGATGCAACGTTTGGACGCTTGTGCCCAGACCTCAAAAGCAGAATGTGATTGGCACCAAGTGGATCTTCAGGAACAAACTGGATGAACATGGTGTCATCATAAAGAACAAGGCCAGGCTAGTGGCTCAAGGTTACCGTCAGGAGGAGGGGATTGACTTTGACCAGACGTTTGCACCAGTTGCACGGCTCGAAGCTATCCTGATATTCCTAGCTTATGCCTCCCACAAAGGATTCACAGTTTATCAGATGGACGTGAAATCAGCTTTCTTGAATGGAGATTTGAAAGAGGAAGTATACGTCGCTCAACCTCCAGGTTTTGTCAATCCCACTTATCCTAGTCATGTATATTTTCTTAATAAAGCACTATATGGCTTAAAACAAGCTCCTCGAGCTTGGTATGAAACTTTGTCTAGTTTTCTTCTTGAGAACAAATTCTCTAGAGGAAAAATAGACAAGACATTGTTTCTCAGGGAAGTCAAAGGCAAGATTTTGCTGGTGCAAATCTATGTTGACGACATTATATTTGGCTCCACGGACAACAATCTTTGCAAAAAGTTTTCAAGACTTATGCAAGGAAAGTTCGAAATGAGCAGTATGGGGGAGCTGAAGTACTTCTTGGGACTTCAAGTGAAATAGTCTGAGGATGGAATCTTCATCTCTCAGACGAAGTTCACAAATGAACTCCTCAAGAAATTCGGAATGGAGAATGCAACCTCTATGAGGACTCCAATGGGATCCACTATGTCTCTGGATAAGGATGAGAAAGGTAAACCTTTCGATGAAACCAAATACAGAAGCATCATTGGATCCCTGCTCTACCTTACTGCCAGTAGACCAGATATCATGTTCTCCACATGTGTTTGTGTCAGATATCAGGTGAACACTAAGGAATCTCATTATGTCGCTGCAAAGCGAATTCTTAGATACCTTAAAGGTACTCCCAATCTTGGCTTGTGGTACCCGAGAAACAATGATGTCGAGCTAATAGGTTTTTCAGATGCTGATTTTGCAGGGAGTAGGGATGACAGGAAAAGCACTTCCGGGACGTGCCAATTCCTCGGAAGAAGGCTTATCTCCTGGAACAGCAAGAAGCAAAATTGTGTTGCAACCTCCACAGCAGAGTCTGAGTACATCTCGGCAGGGAGCTGTTGCGCACAACTTCTATGGATAAGGAACCAGTTAGCAGACAATGATCTTCAGTTCAAGGAAGTACCCATGTACTGCGACTCCTCAAGTGCAATTGCCATCGCAAACAATCCAGTATCGCATAGCAGAACGAAGCATATTGAAGTGCGCTACCACTTCATTCGGGAGCACGTGGAGAACAAGGACATCTCTCTCTGCTATGTCCCCACGGACAAGCAGATTGCAGATATTTTCACAAAGCCCTTAGACGAGGCCAAGTTCAGTCTCTTCAAAACTGAATTGGGGATGCTCAACTATGAAGAATAAAGACTCCAGACGCTCCTGGCTCATGCCTCTAGAGGGAGCATCTGCCAGCATTTCAAGTGACAACATAAGTGCACGAACTGAGGGGGAGCATGGTGTCCATTGCACCAGACCCAAATTTGCAGAAGCCGAAAAGGGGGAGATTACCCTCTCGGCTAAGGCTAAGGTAGCTCAATGCTCTAGTTTGCTCTCAAGTAACGGGTAATGCTTATCCCTATCACCTCACTTTTAAGTTTCGGTTTTTCATTCCTATATGCTCTATTCACCTTAGCTTGTAGGGTTTATGCTTCTTCAAATAGGGGGAGATTGTTGGGTATTGCATCCACAATGTACCTGATTTGAAGAAGCCCCTGTGCAAGCCAAGGTAAATAGACAATGTATTTGATGAAATATTTCTAGTTGTACTTGCAGACTTTCCATGCTAAGTATACACCAATGTCAGGGTGCAGTAGGTCAATATACACGGGTCTGTGCAACGTAATCCCTCGTTGCGCAGATCAGTGTGTTGGCCTACGTGTACTCTCTCTATTGGGGTGTACTTAATTTCAAGTACAGGGCTATGATAAAGCAAGAGCAGACAAGGAGCAAGGATGGGGCTAAGACCAGCTCAAGGAAAGAAAGAGGAGAAATAGCCTAAGTACAAATCGACGAGAATCACTAGGTGATTCTCGCCGATTCGGCGAGAATCACTAATGATTCTCACCGAGTCGTCGAGATTCACTAGCTGATTCTCGCCGGTTAGAGCCGGCAGTTTCTACACCGCCAGAAATTTCTCTAAGGCAGAATCGTCGAGAATCACCAAGTGATTCTCGCCGATTCGTCGAGAATGACTCTGCATTCTCGACGAATCGGCAAGAATCAAGTGTGATTCCCGCCGATTCTCCCCGGCTTCTGTATCTGTGCAGTCAGATTTCGGCTAAGCAGAAGTCGGCGAGAATCGTAAGTGATTCTCGCCGATTCGGCGAGAATCACCTACGATTCTCGCCGATTTTGACTTGGCAATTTTTCTGAAAGTTCTGGACCGGTCCAAGTTACCTGCAGCTGTTTGAACCGGAATTTGGTCCTTACTTTGGTGGGACCCACAACGGTCATCTTCTTGACCTAGGGTATAAATACGATACATTGTGAACAGTAAAAGACACGGATATACGGTATTTCAAAAAGAACGAGCGGCCGACGACAAACCCTAATCTCGCGATCTTGCTCCGCCGGTCATCTCCGCCGCTCGCACGGTTGTCGCCGCTGCTGATCTCAGGGTCTTCCAGATCTCCGGCGACAGAAGCTTAGGCTAGCATAGCGTCTCACGCGTCTAACGAGAGATCCCTTGTCTCTTGATTCGTTGATCGGGAAAATCTTTCCCCTTCCGAATCGATCGAGACGATCGATCCTTGTGTGACCGTTGGTAGATCTTGCTTCCTTTGCTACGAAGTTTGAATCAAGTTGGCACTACTGCTGCTCTCCGTCGCCGCTGCTGATTCCGAGAACGTTGCCGCCGCCTCAAGTCGCCGCCGGTTTCGGGAAAGATTCACTCCAAGTGAGAGCTACGGCTGTGCACTCTTCGTTGACTTCAAGAGCACATTATCAAACGAAGAGGGTCACCTTCTCTCCAAACGTTGTTTGTATTTCTTACAAGCTAGTTTTTAATTTCCTTGTAACGGACCGATTGGTCCCTAGTTGTAAAGGTTGGGTGCAACCCGGATTGTGGGAGTGTCGACTCCTACGTGTGGAAGGGTTCCTTCCGTGAGTGCAAGGATTGGATTTCAATCCTGTTGGTGAAGTGACCGAGTCGTCCCGTGTTGGGAGATAGGTCGAAGGGGGGAAAGTGGACGTACCCAAATCGGGGAACCACTATATATTGTCTGTGTTCCTTGTGTGCTTGGTTGTTTTGTTTTCTTATGCAGGTAAATCTTTAATTCCGCAATTACGCTGCAGAGTCACCTAATCCCCCCCCCATAGGTGAAGATAGTTGACACTAGGTGAACTTTCACATCTCAAATTCATATATCTCCATCTCCAGTTCACTCCCCTATTCAGGAAGAAACTATTCCTGATTTCATTCCTCCTTCTTCCATACCTCAAGCTTTCACAATATTCCAAATCTGTGCAAACAGATCTGATCCATCTTCTTCTACCCCAAATCCACCATCTACATCTACTCAGACTACTCTTGAGTTTATGTTTTTGGGTTTCTCTTCCATTGCATCAAATCTTATTGAATTCATTACTCCAACTCTGAAAAAGCTGATAGATGAAGCTATAGCTCCCCTTGCTGCTTCTATTTCTTCTCTCTCTTCTCAGCTATCCTCTTCCTCTACTGTCCCTTCTTCTGGGGGCCTAGATTCAGGTCTACCTAGATCTAGGCAGGGGGAGATATTTCATAAAGAAGCTCCACCAGTTTTAGCAGTGGAAGCTCAGGTTAGTCTAACAGCAGCAGAAGTTGTTATTCAAGATTCAGAAATACTTACAGCTGTTTCAGATGAGTTAGCAGTTATTCCTGAAGTTGTTATTGTTGGGAATGTATCTATTAATCCCACACTCAACTTGAGTTCTTTATTATCAGATTTTGATATTTTGCACAATAGTTATTCTCCAGTTTTTGAGCTTAATTATTCGAAAGCTATAATATATTATACTACCCCAGTTGATTCTTTAGTTTTAGAACAACTAAGAAACAATTTTTCAGTTGTTTCTCCCAACTATAATCCAGTCCTTGAGACTATAGCAGCTATTGAGAATATAGATATTATAGAGCCAATTTCTTCCCCTCCTACCTTTCTGTGGGATGAAACTCTAATGCCAAGTTTTGATGATATTCTTTTTGAAGATATGGAACAAGATGACAGTGTAAATATTCAAGCAACAGATACCGATATTGTAAATACACAGCCAGAAGTTCAAGTTCTTGATCAGTCTAAATTGCTTAAGCAGCTAGATGATCTATTTGATCAACCTGTAGAAAATTCTGATGATGATGAAGAATCAGATGAGTCAGATGATTCTAGTCCTAAGAAAAGGAAGTTCAAGAAAAAGAAAGCTCCTGCAAAGGTTGCTCCTCAACCTTCCTCTACAGCTGGCATTCCCTATTATATTTTGCATGGGATTACTCTTACAACATACCATCCACACTGGATGAGATATTCTAAAAAAGAGCAGAAAAGGAGGAAGAAAATGAAGAGAATCATTCACCTCCAAGGTCTAGCAGAGGACCTCCTCCTCCTCCTCCAGCAGTAGGAGCAGCAGGAAATATTTCTCATAGGCCTACTTCTTCTCATCTTTCTAGACCTTCAAGGTCAGGTTCTCAAATTAGTTAGCAATAACAAACATCTCAAAGCAGTCAGCAGCAGTCAAGAAAAAGCAGTCAACAACAATCAGAACAAGAGAAGCCTCCTTCACTAATTTATGATCCAGAACTGGATCCAAATTTCAGAATGACTAGATTTAATGAGCTTATTGCTTTATCTCAAATTAAGAAAGCAAAAGATGAAGGAAAGGACACCTCCCAGTTCTCCACTATGTCCTCTTACAGAAAGAAGGAGCTTGACAAATATCAAGTAAAGAACTTGTTCAATGTAAACAAGTACATGAGCTTGCATCCAAAAGCAGTGGTGCTTAGGACTACTTATTTGAAGATTATTGGCTCTCAAGATTTGAAGATGAGTCAATAGGAAGCTGCAGATCCTAACAGGAAGTTAATATTCACTAAACCTTCTTCAGAATCTTCCTCTGATGCTCCTAAGAAAGATAATTGATTTCTCATTTTATGATTCTCTTAACTGTGTTTATGTTTATAACTCTCAAAGCACTTATGTTATGTCTGCTAAATTTTTTATTTCTACTAAATATTTTATACTTTGTGTTTTATTTTTGTGTAATAGTATCCTCACCCAATTAGGAGGAGATTGTTGGAACCCTATTACTGATTTGGGCTAGGATTACTATTAGGATGTTTAGATTGACCCATTTTGTATATTCTAGGGTCATAGGTTTATTTCCAGGGTCATTGCCTCAGAAGAATTCTAGCAGAAATGCAGATCGATGATAGCAAGAATTCAGTTTGACAAAAACAAAACTGCGTTCGAAGAACGACGATCTCAGTTCGACGAATCAGAGTCTTAACTCTGAAGTTTAGCTCGAAGAACTTTGAGCTCCGGTCAACGAACTCCAATCTCTACTAAGAAACTCAGCTCGATGAAAGTGAAGCTCAGATCGACGAACTCTAATCTCAGGTTGACGAATAAGAAGATTCAGTTTGACGAACTCCAGGCTCAGTTCGACGAAATGCTTATTGAGTTCGACTAATTCTTTGCAGTGTTTTAGACAGTTTTGTTTACAAAAGGCAGAACAAGTTTCAGTCTTAATTTCAGGCTATTATATATTCTCAAGGCAGAATAATTTCAAAGGCTTAAATACAGATAGCTATGACTCTGATATTTAATGCCAAATATTCTAATGAATATAGCCATTTAGAGGAAGCATTAAATATGGATTTATCACAGAGTTTAAAGCTAATCAGTTTTCAAGGCAGTTACTATTCTCGGGAAATCTCTCAGACATTTCAAAATCGACTAATTCAAATGTTTGACTTCTTCTATACATTCTATATATATATACTGAAGATTGTTGCCTCAGGGTTACTCACTTAGAGATACTCACTCAGATATATAGACTTAGATATACTGACTTAGAGACTTGCAGATCAACACACACTCTTACAGAATTAGATCTTCAATCTCTGCTTGTGCAAAGTCTTCATTTTGTCAGATACAAGAAGGCTTACACCCTGAAGAAAGGACTCCCTCTCCTGATCATAAACTCTACTCAAATCAGGGGGAACTTTTTTGCTTCAACATCCACTAGTCTTCTCAGAGAATATTGATAGAGAAGACATCATCACCTTTTTTGTTTATTTTCATAAACTGTGTACAAAGTTTTTAACTCCCTTCAAAAGTTAACTTTTGGTTTTTAAGTATCCTGATCAAAAGATTTAAGTTGGTTTTTGGGCACCTGATTAAAAGCTTAAAGGGTTGCTAGATCTCCCTTAGAAAAATTGATCTTATGGTGGCAGGGCACCTGAGAAAAAACCTGTGGTGGCAGGGCACCTGAGCAAAAACCTGTAGTGAATTCCTACCAGGGTGGTAGAAGAGTGGATGCCCCTAGATTTATTGGGGAACCACTATAAATTTCCTTGTGTCGTCTGTGATTGTTATTCATTTTATTTGTGTGTTGTGATTGCTTCTTTATATATATCACTAGTCTTTAAATCCGCTATAAAACTAAATTAAAGTTTTTAATATACACTATTCACCCTCCTCTAGTGTAAAGTAGATCTATCCCTCACTTTCAATTTCGCTTGGGGAAAGAGGGGGTGAGATTATCTCCTCTTCTTCATCAACTTCCGCCTCCGCATCCTCTGGATCTAGCAAGAAAATATTCAGTTAAGTCAAGGTCTTGTGCAAACGGAGGGTGAGTTTTCACTTACCTATTGCAGGGGGAGGGCTTCGGCTGTGTATTGGCGAGAGGGGTCGGGATGCCCTGTGCGATATTTCCCAAAGAGCATGTGGATTGTCTTGCCCCATCCTGGGAGGAAGGATATGCTTTCCAGCACGTGGGTCTCAGCCAGTGGCGGGATGATGACATCTTACTCTATTGGAGGCCAGTACCCCGACCCAAGGGCGAGCGATTCGGTAGTTATCCTCTCGGGCGAGAGGGGGAGACTGGTTGTCGGTTCGATGGGGTCTTTTGGGGAGGGAGTCCTAGGTCACTGATCGACGAGGCCCGGGTTCCCCAGGGTAGGTGTTGCGAGAGTCAAGTCAGTGGAAGGAAAACGAGCTTGTTAAAGTGAATGCCGGATAGAAATGTTACCAGAAGTAGTTACGGGCTCACCTGGGGTAACGGGAGGGACAACCTCCATAACTAATGGTAGGTTCTCGTCGGGAAGCCGCGCTGACTCGGTGTTCGCCGGAGGGATATCAGCAATATCTTTCGGAACCTATTGACGAGAAGGGAGATGCATCAAGCATAATAAGCCCGCTTTGGGGGACTTATGCATAAAGGCGGGGCATGAAAAATACCTCCGCTGGGGAAGAGGGGTTCTCGCGGTTGGGGGTCGGAGTCGGCGAACTCGGCTCCCCCTAGAGTGCTCTCGCCGAGCCACCTTGGCTTTTTTTACCGGGGGGCCGGGTCAGCAGTCTTTCTTGAAAGCCAGGGGCGACCCTAGTGCTTTCGGCAAGAGCCCTCGCCTGAGTAGCGGCGAGACGGTCTTGGAATTCCTTCGATAGCAGTTTCTCGGCATGTTTGATATGCAATTTTGACACGGTGCGAAAGCTCAGGCGGCAGGTGGCAACGAAATAGGTGACGACTTGGGGACATGCCCTGGCCTATATATAGGGCCAAAGTGGGACCCATAAAAGATTCCCCTCCACATCAGCAAACACTCACTGAATACTAAGGGTTGGACGTGTCTTTCCAAGTGCAAGGCTAGCTCGCAAAGAGCGGGGATTGGGTATAACCACGTATTCCCTAAGTGAGGCCTTGGGTCCAAGTTGAATGGGTCAGATGAACAAAGTAGCTGGGAAGGTTCCCGCCCGAGAGCAGGCGAGTAGGCGGGTGAAGCCGCGCTTGGCTAGATAGTTCAGAGAGCTTCCCGCCAAGGTAGGCGCAAAGGATCGTGCCTGGAGTAGGCGAAAAGCTCCCAGAGTTGACAATTGTCCTAGAAGAAGGCGTTGAGTGAAGCTCCTTAACTCAATGCTTTTATGAGATGAAGAGACTTGAGTCCACTCAACGCTCTTTGGCTTCCGGCGTTGAGTAAGCTATACTCACTCAATGTTTTTGAAGGCTTTCGCTCAGTAGCTGCCAACGGAGAAGTCGAATGCGAGAAGCAGGAGGGAAGGGCTTCCGCCCGAATATGCTGGAAGCTTCCCGCCAAGGTATATTTCATGGGAAAGTTACCAGTATGCCCCTAGGGTCTGCATTTAACTCCTCATAACATCGGAGTTTTGCTATTGGCAGACCACTTTTGGCTGCATATAGACGTTTAGAACAATGGATCTATGTTGTTGGCAGACTAGACACTTGGAATCTATAAATAGACTCGCGTGGTACCTTAGAAAGAAAGCTTTCACATTTTCTGAAGTCTTGTAGGGCTTTCTGAGGCATCCTTAGCTCAGCACTTAGCTAAGGAGGGGAAGCGCTCTGAGATCTTCTGGATTAGTGGAGGGACCTCCATGTTGTAGCCTAGGGTAGATATCCATGGTTCCAATAAGGGAAGTTGGCCATCTGAAGACCATGGTTGATATCCATATTGAGTCCATCAAATATAAGAACTATATTATTCGAGATCTTGAAGAGAAACTTAAGAGGGAAAAGAGAATTTTAGCTAATTTCTCTGAAATTGATGCTCTCAAAAGAAAATTAGAATCCAAATTGATTTCAAGAGTTATCCTCTCCATAAGGAAAGGAAAGGGTCCTGTCAAGCCCCAGTCAACCTTTCACAAGGTAATTCTCCCATCCGATAGGTATGGACAGGACTTCAAGTATGGTCACTAGAGGACTGGGAATCTTCCTTGCACGAATACAATTATATCTTCCAATAGAAGAAGAAAGGGCTGGGGAATGAGTGCCTGTAAGACTCCCCCATGAAGAAATTCAAATGGACCATCCCAGACCATTTTAATTTAGTGCACCAGCCCCCACATTCAATAAGATGGAAAAGGCCTTCACTCAAGCCCAACCATCAAAGGTTCATACGAATAGTAAGTCTATTAGTAGGCCAGATCTATCTATCTCTGATGCTATATACAACATGTCATCTGCAAAGAAGACTGCTGCAAATGGCAGTTAGAGACAGCCAAGAAATACTGCTGAAAGGCTCACCTTCAGTTAGATCCTAGATAAAACGAACTTGAAGAAGGATCTTGCACCTCTTCCTTCTGATCAGTCTATAGTTTAACATACTACAGGACCTGCTCAAAAAAGAAGATACAACATTCATGAATGTTAGTGTTGTGGCAAAGTGGGTCACATTGTCATAGATTGTTGGCACAACCTTAGTGTGCCAAGAGCAAGGGCAAGTCTTCGGGACAGAACTTGTGTTAGTCTTTCTGTCAGAAAATCTGCAGGAAGGCATGTGCATTTTTATGCTAATCAAAACCTAGGCCCCAATATCTATTGGGGTCCTAAGGTAAGATAATTTTGTTTTGCAGGTTAGTCCAAGTGCCCATACCACCATGTGATATTTAAACAAAGTTTGCTTCAGAAATCAGACTGGAACAAGGAGCTAGCTTGAGGTTCATACTTCAGTGAGATATGAACTTAAGATCTTCAGTAGAGAGGATGGAGATGGAGAAATAAACCATCAAGAATACTCCACTTACTACCCAAGGTGGAGAAGTTAATCAGAGAAAGATTTATCAAGAAAGAACCATTCAAAGTTCATGTGGTATCAACTCAAGTGGTATGATCTCTATTGGAGTGGTATCAACACAAGAAGGCAATGATCAAGGGGGAGTAGGCTGTCTGGGTTGCCAATGGAATTAAAAGTACATTGGGGCTTGAAAAACATGCAAACAACCTTCCTGTTATTCAAGAAGGACTGTATGACAAAATAGATGCAAGGAAGTTGTTGTCAATCCAACATATGCTTCAAGTCTACAACTTAAAAGATAAGTAGAATTCCTCTAGTTTCTGATTCTACTAAGTGCTCTCTCAATTGCAAGAAATCATGTCTCTCCTGAAAGGACTATGCATATTGAGAGAAGATATTATTTTGTTTAAAATAAAAGAGCATGGGGGAAATGAAAGATAGTAGTCTTAACATTTGTCTCAATAAATGAATAAGTGGCTCACCTCCTAAATTAGCCACTAGATGGAGCTAGGTTTAACACCATCAAAATTAAACAGGGGATATTGAACTTGGTTCAACCTCAATAGGCTCCTTCTTAAACATATATATATAAATATATATATATATTGTGCTTGTGTGGGTGTACATCTATCTTGCAGGTTGATCTAATCCTTGCAGGGAAGATTTGTGAATTAAGGCCAAAGTTATAGGATTTAAGTGTATGAGTTAACAAATTCTGGCAGATTGTCAATTTGCGGCTAAGTCACGGGAACTAATCCCAGCCACTGATCATAGGTATGATATGATTCAGGTGCGCACCTTTCAGCATGCTAAATTAGGAATAACTATAAATAGAAGGACATGTGCTTATAACAAAAACACACTGTTACTTGCCCTTCTCTGCCCGTATTTGCCGAAATGACGGAACCATCTCACTGACTCTCAGAAATTCTAAGTGAAATGGCGCCAAAAGGTCAAGACTTCCTGTTCGAAGGTGCTGAACTAGTGATAAATGGATTCAAGGATCCGCCGAAAGAGGTGCAATTTGTTCTCCACCTACTCCAGGTATCTGAACTAGAGATCATCCTATCAGAGTCCTACCTGCTGTGAAAGCGGGAGGTACTGGAATTGTTCGCAAATGCCAAAGGAGATTCGTCTACTAACAAAATCAAGACTCTGGTTAGTGAAACCAAGCTCAAGGTAACCCCAAGGAGGCTTAGCAAAGCTCTCTACTTGCCAAAGTTCTTGGAGACAGAGGAAGAAGATGACCTGGTGCAGACTGATGTCAAGTCTGCAATGAAGTGGGTTGGTCTATCCAAGCACACCAGTGGCTCTATCATAAGAAAGGAACTTAACCTAATGGGTAAGTTTTTGGCAGACATCGTTGGGAAGGCATTGCTATGCAAGACAGGCTCCCACGACAAAATCTCCAAAAGATGTTTGAGGTAATGACAAGAATCATTCTGTCCAAGAAAACTGATTGGAGTAGAATATTGTTTGAAAGGATAGTGGACTGTATTGATGAACCCAACATGGGTAGGATATTGTCCATATTCCTCCTGCAGACTGTTCCAAGGATCCTCAATTTAAGGCTAGGAACAAAGATCCACCACATGTTGCGCATTGACATCAGGATGTTGGACAGATGGGACAGGGTCCTTCAGCCCCATGGAATTCCTATGGCAAAGAAAAAGCTAAAGGAAGCTCCAGTTCCAGAACCAAGTAGCTCGAGTAGTTCTTTTAAAGAACAAGATGAGACCATGAAGGGCATAGCTGCACAAATATCAGTATGTTCTGAACCTGCTGATATAAATCCATTGAGCAGGGCTCAATCTGAAGAAACTCCAGAAGAAAGTGTGTCAACTGATGAGAAAGCTGAAGCAGTGGTAGAGGAGATTATCAACAAGCTCACTACAGACATTGATGGGGAGTCCTCAAAGACCCCAGGTGATGCTGAAAATGTATCTTCACCACCACCCCAAGAGCTTCCGGTTGGACATTGTACTCAGAGTGAGGGGGAGATAAATCTTAATTCAGAAATGGATATTGCACTGTCTGAGGGTGAGAAACTCCTAGCACAAGTCATGGAAGCTACATTTGCTGAGGGGGAGCAGTTCCAGAACCCTTCTGAGAAAAATCAGACTGATGATGTTATTGTTGATGTTGATGTTGTCCTGCATGCCAATGAGGGAATGACAGATATTGAGGGGGATATTCACTCTGATCTCCCAGCTCAAGTTGAAGTGTATGAACTAGATTCCTCTAAATCAGAGAAAGAGGAATCTAATCATAAGAAAGCTCATTCCTCTGCTTTCACAGTGACTGACTCTGAAAATAGGGCAGAGGTCAGGCCTGCACAAGAACCATATGATGAAGGCACTTCAGCAAGAATGGATCTGATTCCACCTATGTTTCTGGCCCAGATCAAGGGACTTCTGGATGAGCAAAGAAGATCACTGGAAAACTTTGTGGATGATGCACTTAAGGGCATCAGAAATGAACTGGCAACTAAGATCAAGTCTATAAGATTTGAAGTCAATCTTCTGAAGACTGAAACTGTGAAGTTCTTCATAAGGGCAACTCCAATAGTCGATTATGCCTTTGATAAACTGGATAATGTGGGCACAATTGTAACCTCTATCTTAATCAATCAAAACACTTAGAATGAAAATATGCTAGTTGTGCATAATACTGAGAAAGAATTACTGGACAAACAGACTGCTGATATATTCAACATGATGGATAGTTGTAGCAAACTGTTGGATGACCACATGCTAGAGGTCAAGAATCAGGTGAGTACTGGAGTCAATCAATTTGAATCTGCAAGGAATAAGGCAAGCACCTCCCAGACTCTACAAGTAATTGAAGAAGTCAAAAAGGAGGAGAGTAAGGTAATAAGAACAAATACTAAAAACATGGTCTGGGCTACCAATATGGTGAGGGGATCACTTGGGATAGAACTTATCCATTATGACAATATCCCTATATTTCCTCCTCAAGTTCAAGATGCACTAAATTCAAGCATGTCTGCTCAGCTAGAAGAACAACTGCAAGATGCTCAGTTTATAGAAGAAGGTGCTCAGTGGGCTGGTTCAGTGGCTGCTATTGAGATTCCTAAGTTCAGTCCCACTACAGACTAGACAAAGGGAAGAACTGCTGCTGAGAATGAGAAAGAAATCAGATTGAGAAAGAATAGGTATAGAGAGGAAATGGAGAAGAGATCAGACTTTGAACAATGGAGTCCTTAGTCTAGATCCATTATCCTGCTTTCCTGGGATCAAGTTAAAACTAAGAAGATTGACAGAGCTAAACTATACAGCATAGTGGAATGGGATAAAATGGACAAGATGGACACACCAAGGAGGCTATACTGGAAGAACAAGAATTCAAACATTCTTCCTCCTGATGTTGTGGAACCTACTAAATACTTCCCAAAGTCATACAACTACTTCCAGAGACAGAGAGATAAGAAAGTTGAAGCTGAAGCAAAAGTTAAAAAAGCAGCAAACAAAGGGAAAAAGGCAGCTAATGGAACTGAGAAGGAAGGAAGATCAAAGAAGAAGCCTAAGGGTAGTGGCATAGTGATAAGGGAACCTGAAACTTGAAAAGTTTCAGGTTCTGCTTATGGGGCTTAAGGATTGTGTTGTATTTTGTTATATGCACATAAATAGTTGCTACTTCTAAGTTAAATGAAAAATCACTCTTGATTATATTCATTATTTTGTCTGAGTTATGCAAAGTGTCTCTCACTATATATGTTGCATATTTAAGTTAGTGTATAACATTATCTTAGGTTTTAACTTCTTCAAATAGGGGGAGATTGTTGGGTCCATTGATCCCAATATCTTGGATTTAAAGAAGGCCTTGCAGACAATGGTATACACATGTTGTAATCTAACATGTACTAAAAGTTCTATGTATTCAGGATATCTCATATGCATTGATTGGACGTGTTGATTAGAGTGGCCAAGATAGGTGATGACTAGGCAAGCTAGTGGAAAGACAGAAACATGTCTAAGTCCACAGGTGTTGAGTGAAGTCTACTCACTCAACGCCAGATGACCAAAAGAGCTGAGTACAACCTGTATAGTCAAAGCCAAAGAATTGGCAAGCTGAGAAAGTAACTAAGTCCATAGGCATTGAGTGAATCTTACTCACTTAACGCCATACAACAAAAAGCTGTGAGACAGGCTAAGGCTGCAAAAGCCTAAGAAGAAACAGGAAGAAATATGGCCAAGTCCACAGACGTTGAGTGAAGTTCATTCACTCAATGTCATAACCTCATAATCGTTGAGTATAGCTCAGACAGTCAAAGCCACGAAAAATCTGTGTAAATATTTGACTAAGTCCACAAGCATTGAGTGAAGCTCACTCACTCAACGCCATAGGGAAACAACATTGACTAAGTCTTAGTCAGTCAGAGCCACTGTGTTTTCACACAAAAAATTGGCTAAGTCTAAATGCATTGATTGAAGCTTACTCACTCAACGCCGGGTAAAAGAAGAAAACTCTGTTAAGTAGTTTGGCATTAAGTGAAACTCACTTACTCAATGCTAAATGATAGAAAAACTATCTAAGTGTTTTGGAGTTGAGTGATGCTTACTCATTCAACTACTAGTGACAGAAAACTTTTTCTAAGTGTTTTGGCATTGAGTGAAGCTAGCTCACTCAACGCCTAATACCAGAGAATTTGTCTAAGTTTTGGGGTGTTGAGTGAAGGTTGCTCACTCAATGTCTATGCTCTAATGCTTGATTTTGGCTAAGTTCACAGATGGTGACGTCAGCAAAGTCAATAGAATTTGAATTCATTGTGACAAAGCTACAGTACACGACAAATGTCGCCACTTGCCTTCAATACAACCATTAATGCCGAAGCTGGGTATCATCCAACCAACTATAGGTAGGGCCCACTGCTCAAAGAGCCGTTGATGGGCAAATAATAAAAGGCTGAATTCGAAGAATGAAAGCTAAGCTTTTGGTAATAGCTGTTGGACTTCATCTTCCTGCTCACCATTATTGCAGATCTTGAAGAACAAGTTCAACTTGCTGATCTGAGAGCTGAAACAAGTTAGTCTGTGTCTCACAGACAATTAGTTATTGAATAAAAAGCTTTTATCTGAAGAATCAAATCATCTTCAATAACAAGATTAGAAAGTCCTCTTTCTAAGTAAGAATAAGAAGCTGAGTCATCTGGTTTCAGCAATCTGCAAGACAGGGCTGAGTTTATCTCATCTTGAGAAGCTGTTAAGGTAAAAAACCCCAGCAGCTGTTACTTCACAGATCTAGCAGAACATTTCCAGAAGATATATTTTTGGAGCTGTGAAGAAGAGAGAGTTGAGCTTCTGGTTCAGTTCAGCAAGGTGCAGAGCAGCATATCTACAAAGTTTCTTCCAGCTCAAGACTCTTATTGTTGTGAAGAAGATAGGGTTGAGGATATCTCAGCTCAGGAAGAAGAAGACTCAGAGAAATTTCTCTGTTGTCATAAATCAAACCACACACACTTATACCCTGTAGGATCTTAATAGATCTGAGCTATAGGCCTGAATATATAAAGACTGAGTGTAGAATCCAAGTGTGGATCTGAGTGTAGGATCACTGGTTGATCTGAGGTAGGATTCTGTTAAGAATCTGAGTGTAGGGCATTGGCCTGAGTTGTAGGATTCAAGTGTGAATCTGAGCTGTAGGATCCAGTTTGGATCTGAGGTAGGTGATCAGTTGATCACTGAGCTGTAGGGCTTTTGAGCCTGAGGTAAGAGAGTCATTCTCTCTGAGTGGTAGAGCACTTGTGCCTGAGTTATAGGATCCTTTTGGATCTAAGGTAGGTCCTTTGTTCCTGAGAAGTAGGAGAGTCATTCTCTCTGAAGTAGCATCCTTTGTGGATCTGAGGTAGGGCTGTCCTCCTAGCCTGAGTTGTAGGGCTTTCCACAAGTCAATAGTATACACATGGATGCATCTAATATATGCTCTAAGTTCATTGTATGCATATTGCATTCTATTATATTGATTTGAAAGGTTGTTAGTGTCATAATGACAATTATGCTCAAGACAGGTTGTTGAACATGCAGAAAACTGGCTAAGTCCAGAAACGTCGAGTGAACTCCCTTCACTCAATACCAGAAGAGTAAAAATGTTGACAGAATACAACACAATCAAAGCTATAGAGATGCTGACTAGAAATTTGGCTAAGGATAGAAGCGTTAAGTGAATACAGTTCACTCAATGCCTACTCAACAGAAATTTTGTCTAAGTATAAAAGCATTGAGTGAAGACTAGTCACTCAGCGCCTCATCAATAAAACATGCAAGGTCAGAAAGAGTTGAGTGTAAAAGCTTCACTCAACGCTTTCATAAAGGAAAATTCTACTAAGTCCAGATGCGTTGAGTGGTGAACGCTCACTCAATGCCTTAATAGTTGGACAGTAAAAGTCAAAAGCGTTGAGTGATGAAAACTCACTCAACGCCTCAAGATGCAGATTTTTTACTAATTGTTTTTGCATCGAGTGATAAGACCTCACTCAATGCCTATGCAGAATGTATGGAAATTGACAAGTCCACAGGCGCTGGAAGATGCTGATGTCATCAATTATTCAAATGTTGTGGGAATTGCTCGCTAGTTGACAAAAGCCGCTGTTTGCCTTTAGTAGAACATTTAATGCAAAAGAAAGGCTGGAGTTACCAACTTCAGCTGGTCCACACTGAATAAAGAGCCGTTGGATGGCGGGATACAAAAAATGGTCCCGATAAAGAATAAGACAGAGTTTTTTGTCATCTTCTTCCTAGAGACTAAGTTGAAGATTGCTGAGATTTTGCTCTCATAGTGAGTCTGTGAACCACAGACAGATTGTTGGCTGTTGAAGAAATAATTAATCTGTATTCAACAGCAGGATCAGAAATCCTTCTCTAAATAAGAAGGAGTTGCATAGCTATCTTCAAGGTGCTATCCATCTTCAAGGCCACTACATTCTTCTATTACATCAAAGGCTTGAAGGAATAGGGCTCAACAGATATCTTCCCAGCACAAGCTGAAACTCCCCAAAGATCTATTCTTGGTGCTATGGAGAAGTTAGGGCTGAGCTTATTCAGTCAAGGAAGAAGGCTCAGAGGACACCTTCTCTGGAGCAAATCATCAACAACTACATTCTCTTTCTATAGGATCTTGATTGATCTGAGTTGTAAGCCTAAATAATAAAGGCTAGGAGGTAAGATTCAGTTGTGAATCTGAGTGTGTAGGGACTGTGTGCCTGAGGTAGGATCTCAGTCAGATCTGAGCTGTTGGAGATAATATCTCTGAGTGCAGGGCTATCCTTCTAAATTGAGTTATAAGGCATCTTGTTATGCCTGAGGTAGGTGATATGAAGGATCACTGAGCTGTAGGAGTAGAGTTTACTCTGAGTACTTAGGGTTGTGGCCTGAGGTAAGAATTAAAGGAAGTCTGAGAGATCCTGAGGGATCTGTGTTGCAAGTTCTTTGAGCTGAGATTGGAAAAGATTTCCTTGTCTAACACACTGTTAGAAAGGTGAGAGGGACAATAGATGTACACATGCGTTTGAGAACCACTATAAATCCTGGTGTGCTGGTTCTTATTCTTGAAAGCTAACTTAATAACTGAACACTCATCACACCTAAATCAAAAGGTAGTCATAAAGACTAGGAAACCTATTCACCCCCCTCTAGGTGTATAGTTGTAACACCCCTGATTTTATGATGTTTATCTAAACTCTGTAAGTGGATTATTTGTGAGGTAAGGGCATTACGATTGACACATAGTTGACGAAAGCCATTGTTGGAGCGTGGTTTTGCTCAGTAGGTTTTTAGTGTGCTTGTTTTTTAGCATGGTTGTGTAATTTCCCACGCGAGTCGGATCTATTTGGTGACTCGGTGGAGATTTTTATAGGGATGTTGGTATTTTATCTTCAAGTGGTGTTTACCTGAGTTTAGTTTATCAAATGTCGATTTCTACTTCGCCGTTGAATTTATAGCATTAGTATTTAGCTACGGTGCGATTTTCGTAGAATTCCGAGTTGGTTTGAATTTCGGGTCGTTTGGACATTTGTTTTAATAATTAATATTATATTATGTATATATAAGTATAAATTGGTAGGTGATAGTTTTACTTTCAAGACAACCTAAACACCTAGAGGGGGGGGGGTGAATAGGTTCTAATGCTTGTTTACACTTTTAGGCAGAATTCAATAACAGAATTAAAACACACAACACAGGAATCACAGAAAATCATACAACACAGATTGCACACAGTTTTATAGTGGTTCCCCAAGGTCTGGGTACATCCACTTTCCCCTTCACCTATCTAGCAGTATGCTAGATTCGGCCAAACTTCCTCTTTACTCAGATCCACAGATCTTACAGCTCATAACCTGAAAAGGTTCCTACAACTCAGGCTCAACAGCCCTACCTCAGCCTTGCCACAAGGCCTACAACTCAGAGAAGAACCTTCTCTTATACTCAGGCAAATAGACCTACCACTCAGAGATCAACTCTCCTACACTCAGCCTTTATAATATAGGCTTACAACTCAGATCTATATAGATAGATCCTACAGAATTTAGAAAAGAAGTTTGTATTAACTTGCCCTTGATGAGAGAGAGAAGGACAAGGCTGTTCTTGATCAGCTGAAGAATGAAATCAACTGAATCTGAGCTTTCTTCAAAGCTTCTTGAATCTGAACTTAGCTGAGTTGATTTCCCAAACAGCTTCTTGAGAAACCAGTGATGGCTTCCTTCTTCTTCTTCAAATGGCTGGATCTCTCTCTATCCAACACCTTTGATGATACTTCTGAATTCTTGATAGAACTCTTCTTAGACCGATCCTGAAATTGTCTTCTTAGATCTTCTGATGAAAATCTTCTTTAATTCCTTGCACTTTCTTGAAGAGAGGACTTGTCTCTTAACTGATGTGTTGATGAAGAATTAATTTCCTCTTGTCTCCCTTTTTTTTCTTCTGAATCTGTCTATTTATAGATCTTCTTTATGGTAACCGACTGATCCGGTTTCTAACTGACTTCTGACAAGTCTGACAGCTTCAGTTAACCTGTCATAACCCACAGCTGTTAAGTCTTCAAACAGATCCTGTGCCTTAGTCTTGGACAACAAAGTGTCGAGACAGACTGTCAGAAAGTGTCGAGACCAACTGTCTATATGTGTCGACACAAGTGATTTTGGTGTCGACACAGCCTTTGATGATGTCGACTAGTTTGCCTTTAAGTCGACACTGCTTCTTCAGAACTTCATCTTGAGAATGAGTCAACACAGAGAATTTGTGTCGACTCAACACTTCATCTTTCTTCAGAAAATAACTTGGTCTTGACTTTGCAGTGTGTCGACACAAGTCCTGTATGTCGACATAGTTGTTGTAGATTCAGAACTCAGTATGTGTCGACACTGTCTTCAGGTGTCGACACAGCAATTGTCGACTCTGCCAATATGTGTCGACTCAGTCTTCTGGTGTCGACACAAGTATTGTCGACTTCTGCCAATGTGTGTCGACTCTGTCTCAATGTGTCGACACAGCCTCCCAGTATCGACAAAGTTGAGTTCGACTATACTTCTGTGAGTCAACACAGCTTCCCGGTGTCGACATAGTTGAGGTCGACTATCTTTCTGTGAGTCGACACTACTTCCCAGTGTCGACATAGTTGAGGTCGACTATCTTTCTGTGAGTCGACACTGCTTCCCAGTGTCAACATAAATGTGGTCGACTATCTTTCTCTGTGTCGACACAGCTTCCTTCAAGTGTCGACACAATTATTCTGAACTGTCGACATAGTTTCTTCAGGTGTCGACACATGGACTTAGAATAATTTCCTGTATTCTTTAATACTTCTTCACCTGCACATGTCAACTTAAAACAA